>BDMV01000007.1:46793269-47359807 GCA_008326285.1 Oryza officinalis
GTGATCGGCATACTTTGAGGGGAAGCAGGAGTCCGATAATGGAGGCCGATCGACTATGGTGTTGGTGTGAATAGTTAACCAGAGTTGGACAAACCACCATGGTCCTCCATGCGCCACCGTTTGCTTCAGCATCAGATCTTGGGTGGCAGAGTGAAGCAGCCGATAGACGGCTCCCAGGAGATATCGGCCAAGGGGGATTTGTTTCTTATCAACCAAAGCTTGCGCCAAGTGTTGGCAATTTAGAGTGGGGCCGCAGGTTGATCCACAGAAAACAAATCTTTCCAACCATAGCGTCAGGAAGGCCACATGTTCTCTCTCTGAGACTGATCCTTGTTCCATATGCTCAGAGATATATCCAGACCAGCCTCCAATTTTCTTGGTTTTCAATTTATGGCTGCTGTTTGCCAGGAGGCTGAAGGGATTGATTTCGGACTGGATGTCTAGTCCTGTTAGCAGCTTGACGTCAATCAAAGTTGGGGTCATCGGACCTTGCTTGAACAGGAAAGCGTTCAAGGTGCTGGACCAGAAGTAGGTGGCCGCTGACATAAGTGGTTCGTTTTTCTTGGTATCGGCCAGGGATAAGGTAATGCATTGGCCGATTCCTATTTCGTCCCAGTGAACCTGTTTGGATGCAGCAATCCTCTTGTGCCAGGTTCTGTACCCATTGAGCTTCGACGGCCAGGATCTGAAAGTATGCTTCCACGAAGAAACATTGGGCTTGGCTTGTTGGAAGGGGACTCTGTTTGTCTCGGCGTTTATCAGCCAGGTTGGGTCGCAATTGCCCATGGGGCCTAGCAGGAATCGGTATGATTTGTCGTTGGTAGGGATCAAGATTTGATTTTTGAAGACCTATGTCATAAGAACAACGATGAAGAATGAGACCCGGGGGGCAAGAGCAGGAACCCTAATTTGAAGAACTCGGCGAGAAAATGAAAATGCGAAGGGGCTGACTTACCACAGGGATCTCGGAGGCGTAAAACGGAGCGGAAGCCATTGTTGTCGTCGAAGAGGTTGCCGTTGAGGGGGTTGATGCCGATGGGACGCCGAGGGGTCGCCAGGAGTTGAAGAACGCGAGTGGTTACTAAATCGGCGGCGGAGAGCTGTGAATCTGGATCTGCGCGGTTTTCAGGTAAACCCTAGCAAGAGGTCGATGGGATCCTCGGAGCTAATTCTGCCACATTATATAATGAAGCGGAATTGGGGGGCATGTGTTAACAGCAGATTTTCGTAATCGACCCGGAGAGGAAAGAGGAAACTGAAGCAGAGAGGAAGGATTAAGTTGGAGTCGGACCAAGTGTCGTATCGGACTCGGTGAACGTATCGGATTGGGAGAAGCGCTAGCAGGGAAAGTGTATCGGCCGATACGGATTCAATTTGGTCATTGGCCGATAGAGGCTGGAAGTTGACAGAGTCAGCGTGGGCTTGGTTTGGGCTCGAGATAAGCTTCAAGGAAGTTGCCAAATAGAGATAAGCTCGGTTTTAGGCAGTTGTATCTTGTAAATCAAGTAGGTTTAGATCTATCTGTGGCAAGGATCTGCCGCAAAGACTTGTTTGTTTGTTAGAGATAAGATCGTGTCCTACAAGGACCCTGTTGTAATCTCGGGTATAAATATCCCGGTAGTTTGTACATAGAAACTCTCTCTCACAACCAAATACAACAACCAGTTTGTTTCAATCTATTTTCGGCGCATCGCCAACCCTCGCAAGAGGTCAACTCGACGAGTTCTTGCTTCCCCGGAGCAGAGGTAAGAACTCGTGCCCGACGATCTGCATCGTCGGGGCTAGCGTGTCGCTTTAGACACGTTAAGCCTCGATGATGTGATCGTCGTTTATCATGTTTTGGATGATTTTGACAAGTGTTTTAATTACGCTTCGCCAGCGATTTACTCGTTTTAGGGTTTGTTGCCGACGGTGGTTTAATTATTATGCTTGGTTAAATCATTCAATGCATCTACCATCCCCAAAAGCAATCGGCGATTGATTCTCTTTGTGTTAAGTCTCAATTCACACTTTGAGTTGCCATCGACCTTAGTCCTGTTTTGAGATCTAACACAAAGCTGTTTTCGATTGTAATTAAGGATAGCACTGGGGTTTCAGCCAGTCTTGCCTGATATGCATGTTTATCGTAATGTTTTCATGTGTATCTGCCATCTACATGAATAGATCGATGAATATAGATGCATCTGTTATAGATTACTCTTTAGGGTTTATCTGTGATTGACATATTTATATTGGTTGATTGGTTCATATAGATTTGCACTAGAGTATTAGCTAGTGTAGTTATCCTTGTTACATCTTATCGGCCGATGCCAGTAATTGACATCAACATGTTGATGAAGGCCGATAAGATCAAATTTATGCTTCAATCTTATTTTATCACGAGTAAACCGATACAGCTTTGCCCTATCGGCTGGGGCCATGACAATGCGGCGACGGCCTATCAGCCGATCGGCCATTGTTTTCTAACATGATTTACTTGTTTATCTTGTTGATTGCAGATCAAATCAACTGGCACGCTCTACACACAACTAGGCAAGCCTTTGGACCTGCACTGGAATAAAGCAAACCTCCCAGGCCGCCGTGGAAACGTGGAACCCGTTTGGTTGCAAGGCGGGTCGAAATTCTGCGCCAACACTCCTGTGGAGATTATGGGTACCGGATACCCTCACGACTAGCTTATCCAACTTACCATAGGGGATAGGTTAGGACTCATGATTATATAAACCGGCTTATGACTTGGGTGTTACGTTACCATTGTATAAGGTAATGGCTTATAGTCTATAGTTGGTAAGATTGAGGAGTCCTACATAGAGTATGATAGGGTCTCCGACTTGTAAACCTACCCTCCGAGACTATATAAGGAGGGTAGGGCGTCCCTTGAGGGGCATAGACTATTAGACGATAGAGAGAATCATAGCAAGAGCTTACGAGATAACCGAGATCAAGAGATCGTGAGATTAATAAATCACTCGGCGGATCAAATCCCCGAAACAGGAGTAGGGTATTACCTCTCGAAGAGAGGGCCTGAACCTGTCTAAATTCCTTTTGCACACTAACCCATTGTGTTTGGCGCTTGACTGCTACCCCCAGTTTCTTATTGCCGAAACCAAGTTTCGACACAAAGCATGTAGCCGGAAATTTCATCTCAAGATGACATAGGGTTTTCACAATTTCTGCCTGTAGTTCATCTAGGCCTTCCAGATCAATGATCTTCTAGCCAATTGCATGGAAGGAAGAGAAAATTCGCATTATCGTGTGTTGAACTTTACGAGGCAAAAGGCAGGCTGAAGCTACGTGATAAGGACATGATAGTCATGTGACTTCATTCCAACCAACTTAAGGTCGTCCAATGAAACAAACTTACTAATTCTCGATGAGTAACCAGATGGAACCTTAGTACCATTCAGGCATGTCAGCATGTCCTTATCATCCCTCGAGAGAGTCTATTAGGCTGGAGGCAGTAACACACCTCCGGACTCTGTGGTTATGGGATGTAGCTTAGAACGAATACCCATAACTTCCAAATCTCATCGGGCGTTGATACCATCCTTTGTACTACCTGGGTTAAGCAGTAACCCGATAAGACTGTCACAGACATTCTTCTCGACATGCATCAAATCTATGCAATGTCGGACCTCAAGATGTTCCCAGTATGGTAGTCTCCAGAATATTGATTTCTTCTTCCACATGCTCTTATCTTTTGTGTTTGCGGCTTTCTTCTTTTTCCCAAAATCATTGGTGATTCTCCTGATTAAGTCATGCACCTCTAGGCTCGCTATCTTCGACGGGGGACTGGCTACATCTATGTGTCCATTAAAATCCATTCTCATATTTTTGTAAGGGTGAAACCTTGGGAGAAATCTCTTATGACCCATGTAGACCATCTTGCGTGAATGCTTCAACCATCTTCTTCTTGTTTCATCCATACACTCCGAACAAGCTTTTCTCCCTTTAACAGTTTGTCCAGAAAGGTTACCAAGGGCCGGATAATTGTTTATGGTGCAAAACAGCAATGCGTGGAGGCTGAAGTACTCCCCTCGAGAGGCATCCCATGTTCGCGTGCCTTCATGCCATAGCCTTTCAATGTCATCGATTATCGGTTCAATGAACACATAGATATTATTGCCAGGTTGTCTTGGTCCTTGAACGAGCATGGCAAGCATAATATACTTCTCTTGAAGCACAACTAAGGAGGAAGGTTATAGTTCACAAGAAGAACTGGCCATGTACTATGACAATTGCTCAAATCACCAAATGGATTAATGTTGTCTGTATACATGACGAAATGCATGTTTCTCGAGTCCTCTACAAATTTGGGGTAAATTCTATCGATTGTTCTCCACTATATTGAATCTGCTAGGTGCCTCAGCCTATCATCGACCTTCTGTTCTTTAGCATGCCAGCGCACAAACTTAGCTTCTTTCGGATTCACAAATATTCTCTTCATGCGCTCGACAATTGGGAGATACCACACCACCTTTGCGGAGCCACTTCTCTTTGACTTACAACCTTCACCTTCACTTATGTCTCGCTTGTATCTAGAAGTCCCACAAATAGGACAAACATCCAAGTCAACATAATTTTTATAATACAATATGCAGTTATTTCGACAAGCATGAATTCTTCTGACCTCCAGACCCAATGGGTATAAGACTTTCTTTGCTTCATATGTCGTTTGCGGTATTTTGTTCCCCTCTTGCAACAAGTCCTTCAACAGCTCAAGAAGTTATGCATAACTCTTGTCTGACCAACCATTACTTGCCTTAAGCTTCATGAGTTCCAAGATAGAGGATAACTTGGTGTGCTTTGTCTTACACCCATCATACAAAGGCATCTCAGAATCTTTCATCAACTTACTAAACTTCTCAAAATCACTCTTGGTGTGATCTGGGTCTTCAACATCACACAACATTTTAGACAGTTTCAGGATCCACATCTATGGTATCTCCGCCTAATGGAGATGGAACAAACATGTCATCTAGAACTGTTGGGTCGTTCACTACATTCGGCATTTCATCAGCCGCAACATCCGGTGTCTCTTGCTCTCCATGCTTGCTCCAACATCTATAGTGGTCCATGAATCCTCTACAGATTAGATGAGAATACACCCATGAACTCTCTTCGAACATATTCTCATTTTTGCAATCCACACATGGACAGATCATATATTTGCTCATCCTATTTTTTCAGTCATTATCCAAAAATTTTATGAATTCAGTGACCCTACACTCTGGGGTCGAACGGTGACATTGTACATCCAACTTTGATTCATCTAAAATCAATAACATAGAAAGTGTAAGACACAATACGTAATATACGTTAGAAAATAATAATTATCACAATTTTTTTACCTCCAATTTCCAGCAAAAATTTGCCCCCCTCCCTCTCCCAACCGAAATGTGAACAGTGCACTGGGTCGAGATAGAAAGCAGTTAGCAATTGGGGGTATATATAGGCTACAACTCACCTCAAACAGGTTGGGGCTGTAGCCCGTTTGAGATGAGTTGATAATACCTTTGATGGGCCGGAACTTCGTGGCTCGTCACAGGTATCGGGTCACCTGTGATGGGCCGGAAGTGGCACCCGATAGAGGGACACCTGTGTCGGNCTTTCGGCCCGTCACAGGTGACCCGATACCTGTGACGGGCCGCAGCCAGAGGGCTCACCGATGACGGCATCCCATAGGACCCGTCAAAGGTGACAGCCACCCATGACCAGCACTTCGACCCGTCACTGGTGGGCCGTCAGAGATGAGCGGTTCTGGCATAGTAATTGCAGTGGCATGTGGAGGTAACGACGTGTTCACCCGCGAGTCACGAAGTTAGGATGAATTCCCCTCCCCCAACCTCCGACGCACCCACCCAAAATAATAATAATAATAATAATAATAATAATAATAAAGACAAACCTAGAGGCATTAGGATCACACCTAGTGTGAGATCAACACTTCTCACACCCTTGCAAGGTTAGCCTTCAAGCAATGTAAAGGATTTATAGCAAGCTAGTAAAATATATACTGGTGAATATTGTGTGACATGATAGGCAAGGTTACTAGTTTCTGTCATATTTGTAAAGTGGGAGTGTTTCAAACTAAATTAGTTATCCGTGTTCATGAACATGAGCTACTTGTTGAACTGATGTAAGTATAATATTGGTAATTTGAATCGATCAAAATTAGGTATGGAGGGAATGATGATTTTACCCAATGTGGAGTGTGAACGGAAGGAATTCTTAGTTCCATGGAGGGTACAAGAATAATATTACGATGATATACTATGGTCGGCCCGTTGTAACGTATAACCTATGTATTAGTTAACTATGGATGTAATGACAAGATTGTGTATGTATGTGCTATCTATGGATCATAGGATTTGTATGGTTTATGTAAGCTCATGGTATTCGGGATTGAAATCCTCCAGTGCCTTGTAGGATCTGCATTTGTGTATTCCACACACTGGCTACACACAATCACTAGTCTCATTTAGGATCTGCATTAACAGGTACGAAAATAGACATACATGGCCAAAGAGGGAACTTCAAAGGACCATCCAAAAACTATTTTTATAGGCAGTTGGTAACCCATTTAATTATGCGAGCCTTTAGTGAACCGCATTTGTCTTAGGCCCTATCAAAATCATCAATTTTTGTAAGCAGCTGCATCGAAAGCCCCAAGTCATGCAATTTTTCATATGAAATACACATATGTGCAGTATACACTACTAGAAAAACTATTTTTCCAGGCACTACCTTTTAGGCGGCCCTAAAAGAAAACCGCCTGCAAAAATGGTTGAGACCGATAAAGGTCATAGAGCACCCACTGCTGGCAAACTCATCTTTAGTCCCGGTATGCAACCGAGACTAATAATCCAGGACTAAAGATGGGTATCTATAGTCCCGGTTAAAAGATCCATCTTTAGCACCGGTTGGTGTTACCAATCGGTGCTAAAGATGATTTTTTTTCAAATGCTTTATATTGCTTGCTGCATGTTTATATATATGCATATATATGTATAAATACATGTATATTTATATATATTCATGTATATATATATGTCTTTATATATATATAAAGATATATATATAAGTAAATACATACACATTAGAATAATATATATTTGTATAGCATCACATATATATCATTGCTGGCATATATTACTTATGTACAATGGGAATTTACATATAAATATGTGCAATCACTGTTAATTTCTAATGTTCCATTATATATTACAAACTAGGACAATTCATTTCGAGGAATGGGTCTTCCGTCGTCGTGGAATTCTCCTGCCGGATTAACAATTTCATCCATAACAAATCCCATGAGTTGTTCTTAAACAACCTTGATGTAATCCTCATGGGGGAATTGCTCCTTCATCCATATAATCTATCATTTTCAAAAAATGAGATATGAATATATTAAATCAATAAGAAAAGTGTAAATAATATACGTGTAGGTGTTTACGTACATCGATATCCTTATCATTGTTAATGGCGTGTGCCATGCGGTGAATGAATTCACAAACATAGTAGCCGCACAAATTGGTCCCCTTTTCTTGTCGTAAACACTAAAGGAGAAACAAACTTATGAAATATTTCTAAAATCGAATAAATGAGATTTATAATTTTGGACCATGTACGTACCGGGAAGTTCATCTGCACTGACAACTCTTCCTTGAATTCTCCGCGGACATTTGCACGGAATCTTGCCCACACCCTGCAGTTGCAAACGAATTAATGACGCTTTCATCCACATAGTAGCGATACCAGCAATCATAACGAGAGTACTAGCAGATCACATTACTTGTTAATCATGTCAATGATATCGTCGAAAACATCCCTATCTTTGCGCATAGAGTCCATGACAATAATTTGGCCTGTGGTAATCTCTATGACAAAAAGGACCCAGTGGAATCTGCAGAATTCGTGAAATATGATGTACATATCAATTTATAAAAATGAGAAAGAAGGTGCTACAAAAACCAGTAAAAACTCACTTTGTGTTGTATGGCAATAGTATGTACTCCTTGAAATGTTGCTGCACCAGGAATTTGTAAATGTTATTCTCGGTTTCCACTGGCCAGTGTTATAAGGTCTTCTCATTGATTATGTACGGGTCCATGAAATCATACTTGAAGTATCCTTCTTTCCGACATATTTGAATCTCCATTCTATGGTGAAAAAAGACCTTAAATTTTTTATGTCACATACGAGGGGCAAAAGAACAACATTAAATTAAACGACACTTATAGAACCCAGCAACTCATAAGAGAGATGTCAAGGGCGTCTTGATGGTATACGTCGTGGCAATCTTCCCAGTGTATCCACCTATCGTATGTTCCACGAAAGAAATGTTCATTTCTAATCCTAGCCGCAAACATCATCCTACCCTTAGCTGATTGATCCATGTACCATTCATGGAATCAGTACATCTGTGTAGAGAGCTTGGAGAACAACTCTGCATTGACAAGTGGTTTGCCCAGCAAAACACAATAGTATAGAGCACGTACTTGTGTTTAAGTTCTGCAATCTCTATAGGGGCCTTCCCTAGCAATTGCTCCTTGCTTAGATTTGTATCAGCCATAAATTGTTGTAAACCAAAGTCATAGTCTGATGGCATCTGCTCAACACTTTGTTTCTTTTGCGTTCCGAGTTGAGGGACAGACTTTGCCTTTGTCTTTCTTTTTCCAAAGGACTTTTGAACCGAGCGGTCGTAGTCTGATAGCAAGTTCTTCTTCAAAGGTTCACTCATTTTCTGAAAGAAGGCCTTAGTCATCGGGTCTATCGGAATCTTCTTCTATGGAACCCGTGGCCTGAAATGATCCTCCATTTGCTTTCTAACGATCTCATCAATCTCCTCGTCTGTCCTATCATGCATTCTTTTCTTCAGAGCGGGTAGTTTTGGCTCATCAAGTCTTTGCTTCTTCTTTTGTTGTGTGGACTTTGATGGCGCTGGATGAGATGGGCAAGACCGCTTGGTACTTGTAGCTACTTAAGGCATTGAAGACGGAGGAGACTGTGCAGGCGACGAAGACATTGCAATCGGCGAAGACCGCGATTGCGAAAGAGACGGTGCAGGTGGAGGAGACCGCGGTTGCGGAGGAGACAGTACCGGCGAAGGAGACCGAGACTGTGGTAGTGGAGATTTAGGAGTCGGTGAAGACCCGGGAAGCACGATGTAGCACTTGCACCATAGTATAATGGCATGGGCTGTCTCTCCTAGTTTTATCTCCCCGTCTCCCCCGGGGATATCCAGCTCGAGATCCTCAAAGCCTGGGACCACCAACTCAACTTCGATCTTTGAGTATCGAGGTGGAATCGGTCTACAATGGTACGTCCCGTCTAGCTGCACTTGTATGGCCATCCATCCGCCACCTTCATGACAATCGAGGTTAATTAGTAATTAACATATGCACAAATATTCGCAAATTAAAAGCCAGACATCATAAAACTACGAGCATACCTTGATTGATATGTTCCTGAACGGAATATGCAGCTCACACGGTGTCCACTCCGTGATTTCATCCACGAGGCAGGGTGGTTCGTCGATAGCTGGCACTGTTGTAGCATCGATGCTATGTTCCCCTACTTGCCCTGTAGAAGCGTAGCTATTTCGATTGGCTGAGGGGCTCACCATGACATGAGGAACAGACGGCTGGGTCTGCTGGCTCCACTGTTCACTTAAGCGTTGGTCTACTTGTCATGCCACCACCTCTTGCAACCATGCGTCCTGAGTCGCTATCCTCAATTCAAGATTTGCCAATTTCCTCTCTGTATCTCTCTTGCTCCTCATGCGACTCCGGTACGTGTGGATGTCCTCTTTAAACCCATACTTCCATGGAACCATGCCTTTTCCGCGCGTTCGTCCTAGGTGCTCCGGATTTTCAAGTGCGAGAGTAAGCTCGTCCTTATCCTTAGAACGAACGAACGTCGAGCGCACGAGCGAACGAACAGAGCACTAGAGAACATCGTTCGTTCGTTCGTTCATTTGGTCGTTCGGTCTTTCACTCGCTTATTCGGTCGTTCACTCCTTCGTTCGATCGTTCGCTAATATGTTCACTCGTTCGGTCGTTCGCTAACACGTTCGCTCGTTTGGTCGGTTGTTCGCTTATACGTTCGCTCGTTCTGTCATTTTTTCGCTCGGTCGTTCGGTTGTTCGCTAATACGTTCGCTCGTTCGGTCGGTCGTTCGCTAATACGTTCACTCGTTCGGTCGGTCGTTCATTTAGGGTTCGGTTGTTCGCTAATGCGTTTGCTCATTCGATCGTCCGCTAACACATTTGTTCCTTTGTTCACAAGTTTGCTATGATCGTTCGATCGTTGGCCGCGGCAGCAGTGAGGTGGTGGCAACAGTGGCGGCAGCATCGGCGGCGGCGGCAACGACAATGGCGGCGGCGGCGGCATTGGCGAAGAGAGAGGTGGAGGGGAGAAAGATGCAACCTCACCTTAAAGTGCGACGGACGGTGAGGACAGAGACGGTGAGGGCGGCGGTGACGACGGCGATGGGAGATCGACGACGACGGCAGTGGCGGCGGCGGCGGCGGCGACAACGACGACGACGGTGGCGGCAAGAGAAGGCAACGGTGCTCAGCGCGCGGTGATGGGAGATGAGATCGAAAAAACTGCCAAGTGTAGAGACCAGAGAAGACGATGCACCCCTATATATATGCAATACTCTTTAGTCCCGGTTGGTGGAACTAATCGGGACTAAAGATATCTTTTGTCCCAGTTCAGGACAACAACCAGAGTTAAAGATCCTAAGTTTAGTTGCCACTAATCGGGACTAAAGATCTTTTCTAGCAGTTTCTAAAATTTTTTTGTCCCGGCTTTGGATAACAACCAGGACTAAAGACTTAAAAAAAGTTAACCGTGACCAAATTAATTTCATTAAAAGTAGGTTAAAGACATGAGTAATTAACTTTAGCCCAATAAACTGCACTAAAAAGTGCATTACAAATATAAGTATCCCATTTGAAAATTAATGTTAGAACATTTCAAAAATAATGATAAAACATTTAAAATTTTAAAAATCCTATTTTATGCAAATCCATCGTATTGAGCCCAGTCCGGAATGTTGTCGTCTTCTTCATCTTCTTCCATTGCAACCCCTGACTCTTCGTGCGAGGTCCAACAATTATAGCTAGGCATGAATCTCGACTACAACAAGTGGATATGAAGAGTTCTTGATATAGATTACTCATTCTGGTTTTTGTACTTTTTGCATGGACAACATATAAGCCCTTAGGCTTGTGGGCATTAGCCACAGTCAAAAAAATAATGCACGCCATCAATAAACTCCTTCAACCGTCGGTCCGCGGTGTACATCCATTGCCGATTCATCAACATCAGGAAATAACAAATATAAAGGAAGTTGATGAAAGTGAAACTACTTAAATAATCATATAATAATTTAAAATATCATGATTAAACTGAAAACTGATGATACACATTTTTAATTTATTCTTCTTATTTCTAACGATTATATCGAGTTTTAAGTGGACTTAATCAGAGTCATGGTTAATTATATATAAATTATATTAGTTTCACAAATTTGTAAATATATTTTTTCCATGTATTATCCTTATTTTAATTATTTTAAAAAAAATTAAAGTTCTAAACATATTTTTTAATGCATTCTACTTATTACTAACTATTTTAATTATTTTTAAATGGACTTAGTTTTCATTCTTTTGTCTTCATTTTATATGTTTTTCCTTTGTTATCCTTTTTTAACATTTTTATCCAAATGTTTCTAATTTTATAAAGTATCCTAATTTTCCCTAAACAATTTTTCTCTCTCATCTTTTTTCATATACCTTTTTGAGAAAATAATGTATAGAAACATAGCTATAAATGTAAAATGTTAACCATACATCAAATAGAGGATGAACTTGCTAACCTTTTAGATCCCTTTGATTTATATAATATCACCAAAATATTTTCACAAAAAAATTTGAGAACATATTTCTTCCTCCTCCTTACACTTGCAGCAATGGCTTGGGCTGGAGGAAGAAGATGAGCTATATAAAATACATTATCTTTAGTACCGGTTGGTGACACCAACCGGTACTAAAGATCAATAAAATCTTTAGTACTGTTGATCTTTAGTACCGGTTGGTGGAGATCCTGGGGTCCTAGCGTTCTCTGACAAAGTGTGAACCGGGACTAAAAATGATATTTAGTATCGGTTGATGTTACCAACCGGTACTAAAGATAGCAAATTGTCGTTGGGTGCTCTAACCGGTGCTAAAGACCTTCTTTAGCACCGGTTCATAAGAGATCCGAGATATTTGCTGTTTTGACTGATCGAGCAAAGTCTAGTAGTGACCGGTAAAAACCTATTTTTGCGGGCAGATGTCTAAGAAATCTACTGGTGAAAATAATTCTGTTTTTAAGGGTGGGTCCCTACGAAATCAGACTGTAAACATCGATCTTTGCAGGTGCTTCTACGTAAGAAAACCACCCTTAAAAATAGGAGCACCACTAAAATAAAAAAAGTTGTAACTCCTTCAAATGAAGTCAGGTGATGACAAACTCTATATGAAAATTATAGCCCTCAATGAGATCTACAACTTTGTGGTTGAAAATTTGTTCATTTGAGATCTTTTAGGAGTTCAACTAATCATTTTCCAATCTCAGATCTATTTTTGAAATTGTTTATTTTAGTTTTTCAAACAACCTCGGATGAAGATATGATGAAGACATTTTCTATATTAAAATTGTTGAGCTCGATGAGATTTACAACTTTGTAGTTGAAAGTTTTTACATATGAGATTGTTTAGGTGCCTAAATATTTGTTAAAAGCTTTAGTATATATTTTTAAAGAGGTTCCTTAGAAGTTCCAAACATAAAAAAAAGTTATGGGAAATTCATATTAAACCTGACTGAGGTGAACTAAAGTTCTATGATGTTCTTATAGTATTTCCTCTAGTATGACCTAATTAATACTTTCATAGAATATATTTTAGTATGGTCATTCACTAATGTCAAGTTACATAGCATATCAAATCACATAGAGACTACATGAGATAAGTAAACGCTCATATTAAAATAAGTATTTTAAGTAAATATGAACCCAACCATATTAAAGACAATATTGTGAGGATCATGGAGAACTTTGGTTCACCTCAACCGGATTTAAAGTCAATTTTCAACAAATTTTTGAAGTTTAATTGTAACGCCCATGTTTTTAATCTAAAAATCCCAGATTAAATTTAATCAAAGTGCCGTCCTTTTTCCAACTTCGGACTCCAAAATTCAAGAGTTAATTTTAATCGTCATTCGTAAATTTTCCCGGCCTTATTTAACCATTTCCGTTCCAATCAATTTAATCTCCATTTATTTTCGGATTTCTACCAACTGGCGTTTATCGGTCCCTTTTTACTCTAATTAATTCGTGTCACTGAAAGCATCGCTCTCTAATCTTTCTTAAACCATCGACGACCCAGCCATGCATGCACAAATTTCTCTCTGCCATTAAAACCACAAAACGACGACTGCCAAATTAGGCACCGCCCCATCCTCCTCTCCGATAGCATCTCTGCTCTGCTTTTGCATTTACTCAAGCAAAACAAACATCTCATTTACTCGAGCAAAACAAACACCTAAGCAACATAGAGGAAGCAGAGCAAAACTATAGCTGGAGACCCTTGCCCAGCTACAAAAATGGCGGCATTCATCAACGGAATCTCTACTGCATGTCAAAGCAAAGTATAGATACCCCCTCACAATCAAGCATTAATCCCTCCCACTACTCCCCACAAGATTCACACTACGATTTGCATTGCTGGAAGGAGTCGCCGAGACCGCGGAGTTGTCGTAGGTAGTTGGCGTCGCTTCCTTCTCCTTCTTGCTCCCGACCAAATCTTCGCGATGCCCGGACGAGCCACTGCCGCCTGTGCACCTACCCCACCAGCCCCGCGTCGTCCCCAGCGCCGTCGCCCATGCCGTCCTCTCCTCTCAGCAGAAAAGAAGGGAAGTGAGAGAAGGAAAGAAAGAGAGAGGGAGAGAAGAGATAAGGGAGAGAGGGAGTTAAAAGAGAAGAAGAAAAAAAAAGAGAAAAGAAAAGAAAGGAGAGTGGGACCCACGGGCCCCACAGCCTCTCCCCCCCTTTGACTTTGACCTTTGACCAGCTGACAACCGGGCCCCACTGGAATATTCCAGGAATATTCCGTTTCGATTTTTCCACCCGCGAAAATCCTCCAAACTTCAAAAATTCATATCTTTTCATCCGTAACTCCGTTTGACCTCATTCCAGTTCCATCATCTTTCAAAAATTCTACTTTACCCATCGGCACTTCATTTCATGTGTTTATTTTGTTTATAGCAGTGGTTTTATGTATTGTTTGTTTTGTCGCGTATAGAGTCCGGGACTGACGCGGGGTTCGCTCAGGAGGCCGACGCTCCGGCTTTCGTGGAGGATCAAGGCAAGCCTCCCTGGCCACTTTTTGGACCTATATTTTGAACTAATTATTTTGGTTGGCAAGTTGCATATTTTTAGGGCGCACTGTTTTGGCCGCGAATGCGATTCGTTGGACCTTCCTATTAGTCGCACTTTTATTATGTAGGATTTGTAAAACTTTATTTTCTTTGTAACACCACCTTATTTTCGTCGGTATTCACCCATGTCGAAGTAGACTGCATATAGGTAATGTTTGTACTATCAATTGGGAAACTTTTGAATATTTAACACCTTTGTTATTTAAAAACCCGACGAGGTGTCGGAATGGTTCTAAGATAGAAAAATGATTTCCAGAACTTGATGGTGGTGATATGTCATGGGTTCCATACGGTGGGGCCTGAGTAGATGAGGGCTTGAGACTGGCCTGATACTTGGTGGAGAGATTCTGCCCATCTATGTGACACAGTACATCTATGGGTTGGTTACAGAAAAGTCTTGTAGTGAGCTCTCCTTTGTCGGTCAAGTCTGATCCACATGTGTTCGGTAATGTGAGAAATTCATGACGTGTGGGTAAAGCGTGCAACCTCTGTAGAGTTTAGTAAAACTATTTAAATAGCCGTGCCCACGGTCATGGGTGGATGTGAGGTGTTTCTCATAGCGTAGTTTTGTTTTTAAACTTCTTTAATTAAATGGTTTGTGGGATGGAAGCCATTACCAGAGTTTGTCTTTGTGGCGAACGGCCAACCTTCGTGGTTGGGAACGAGCCTGTGTGACTCAGGGTGTCGTTTGGCACCAGGGTGTTGGTTTTTGTGCTGAGACGGCATGGTGTTGGTTTTGTGCTGAGACGGCACGGTGTTGGTTTTGTGCTGAGATGGCACGGGTTTGGTTGTGCTGAGATAGCACGTTGTTGAGTTGTGCATGGGATTTATGATTACTATGACAGGTTGTTGCAAAGCAACCTGGGAAATGGGGTGAGGCGTGGGCCTCGTTCCGAACTAAAATTTGAATCACTAGTGTTTTGAAAGCAAATTAATTTAAAACCTTGTTTTTCGAAAGTAACCCTTCTCCTCCTTGTTTGTAGCCTTGCATGTCATATTTTCCCCGGCTTGCTGAGTACACTGAGTACTCACCCTTGCTTATTTTTATTTATAGAGTTAGCGGAAGGGTACCTCGACCCTTCTACTGAGGCGTACTTCCAAGAGCAGGTTGAGTACGACTTCTCGAGGTTTCAAGCCTAATTCTCAAATGTAGCCTATGGATTATGTTTGTTGTTTTCCTCTTTGTGTCTTTTACTCTACGCTTTCCGCCGTTGTTCTCTATGCTTCCGTCTTTGTTATTTCTGCCTGTCTATGTTTTTACCAGTCTGGGATATGTCCATGACGGTAGTATGTATGAGACCTCCCTCAAGGTTGTAATAAAGCTTTGATATTTCTGATTTCCACAATTATTCTGTGAGTACCAGCTTGTGTGTCCTGGGACTAGTACCATTATCACAGGTAATTATGTGACCTCCAGCCTATGCCGGCTCTGGTTCTTGGACTGGTATAGTTTGGGGCACCACAGGGTGGTATCAGAGCAATGTTTGGCCCTAGGATGAAACCTCTCCTTGAATAGAATTTCTTGGAAGATAAAACCCTTCAAAAAGCCTCTATTTGCCAACTTTCATGCTTGGTCTTCTTTTTCGAAACTGCGTTCTTCTTTTGTGAAAATTTAGTTTTACACATCCCTTTCTTTAGAGTTTTAAAAAGTGTCAGTCTACTGACTTTTTTTCGTTTTTCAAAAATTTCTATAGATGTCTTGCTTGTTGCACACGGCTGTCGGTGGAGACGACAACGAATTCGTTCAGCTGCTCATTGATCTCACCCGCTACCTCAGTTTTGCTCCTCCAATCTTCTCCGGGGAGGTCCTGCAGGTCACCCCACCTCGTTACCGCGTCCACATCCGCCTCGTTCCAGTTGCTCCTGGGCTCAGCCGCCACCGCTTCGGCAAGATCCGCCCCAACCCCCACTTAGCACACCAAAATGTCTCTTTCAAGGCTATCCGTCGTCTGCGTGATCGATACCACCTCCACCTTGTCCATACCCCATTTCACTATATTCCCCAACTTCCCCGCGAGGGTATTAGGAGTGTGTACCGCTGCGCCTATCAGGACCTTTTTCCCCGGTGAGCCGTCTCATGGAGTTCGCGATGTTCCTGGACGTGCGGTGCCACTCCCTTCTTGAGGCCTATCGCAGTTGAGGGGATACCCCTCATCCAGCCTCCACCCGTTCACCCTACCATGCGTCCCCGCAGGGCACCCCGTACTAAGGGAGGCAGCTCACAGAGTTCCTCCCCTTCTCCACCACTGCCTTCCCCACCACTTCCTACCTCGCCACTACCTTCCCGTCCGGTTTGCCGCATGACGGCGCGTCAGTACCGTTCCTTGTTCTGCTTCACTGTTGATCCCACTCCGTCAGTTGCTCCACTCGCTCCTGACGTCACTTCCACCCCACCGACTGGGGGCGCCACCACTTTTACTCCGAGGTTACCTGTTCAATTTCCGTCGAGTTGCGGCATCACCCCGGAGAGCGAGGAGCCGCGCGTCGACCGTTCCCATTAGGGGGTCCTTGTGTTAGTAAGTGTCATGCACTACCTCAAGTTAGCGGCTTGAATAAAGTGGTCTCGCAAGGTAGTGGCTAGTAGTGTGTTTAGTCGAGATCGCATCCTACTGCCAACCTTCGTAGAAGTTATGGCAGCCCCCCCAACTTGTAGTACCTTGTATGTTGTATCCCGTGGCTAGTGTCTAAGTGATGTAATCGTCTCCTTGTACTATGTTGTGCTTGTATTGTAATGAATGTGCTCATTTTGTGCAAATCTCCGTTTAAAAGAAAAAAAAAAGAAAAATGTGTGTCCTCCTAGCTAAGGTTTTCCTTTCTCCCTCCTTCCTTAGGATCAAGATGGCTGAACGTCCTCGCCGTACCATTCGCGCCCCTGTACATCTTGGAAATGAACAGGAGAGCCCGTTGCCTCGCAATGCCACCCGAGAAGTATCTGAGGTGCATCAGGATCGGGCCTCTGAACACGAGCAGACCAACTCCCGCAAAGGTCATACCCCCACATCGGAATCAGGAGAACTACCCCCACCCTCCCCCTATGGATCAACAAAGTCTATTAACCTTGCAGACTCAAATTTTGCAAGGCATTGCTCAGAACCTAGCCGCCCTCAACCATCAGCCTCGTCATGCACCAGATGAACGATCTAAGCTGAATGACTTTTTGAAAACTCGTCCCACAGAATTTTCCCAGACTTCCGAACCAGTCGAGGCAAATGATTGGTTGAAGGACGTTGCAAGGAAGTTGGACTTGGTGCAATGCACCCCTAGAGAAAAAGCACTATATGCTGCCCACTAGCTCAAGGGACCTGCAGCTAACTGGTGGGAGAACTACCGCACGGCTCACCACGATGCCTCCACCATTGATTGGGAAGAATTCGCAGAAGCCTTTCGAGCGGCATATGTGCCAGAAAGTACCATCGATATCAAACGAGAAGAGTTTAATAACTTGAAGCAAGACAACTCCTCCATCAATGAATACTTAAGCAAGTTCAATCACTTGGCTCGTTATGCTGCCGATGAGGTGGATACCGACAAGAAGAAAATCAAGAAATTCCTCAAGGGCATGAACGTCGGCATCCGTATTCAATTGGTTGCCCATGATTTCCCCACCTTCCAGCAAATGATCAACCGGGCACTAATTGTGGAAGACACCCGGAAGGAAGAAGAAGCCTTTCGGAAGCGTAAGGCTGCTCAACTTGGGCTTATGCACCATGGCGAACCGCGTCCCAGGATCAACTACCTAGTCCAGTATCGTCAGCCAGTGCCTCAACCAAGTCATGGGTACCAGGCCCATCCCTTTGTATCTCATCCTCCGGCACCAGTTCAACCAAAAACTTATACTGGCAACACTGAGGGTAGCGACATCACCACCCCCAATGCTCCACCAAGGAACCCACCAACCGCAGCTAGGTTCGACTGCTACCGTTGTGGAATTGTGGGGCATTTTGCCAGGGAGTGTACCCAGCGTCATACTCCCGCTACCTCTGGAGCTTCCCACATCAGCACAGCCAGAGCACCTGCCCCAGCTCCAGCTAAGGCTACTACTCAGGCCAGCGGTCAAGCTTCTCGTTCTGCGCCAAATTTTGGACGAGGCCGAGTCAATCATGTGCAAGCAGAATCAGCCCAGGATGTCACGCCCGGAAAATACCTTTCCCGAACGCTAGTGTATTAATCCCCGTCCCAGGAAAAGCCGGGGTACACCACACAAACTTGATACAAAAGACACATCTTTATTAATTATCACGATAATATTTACATTATTACAAAGGCACATAAGGCCTGACAACAAAAGAAAAACAGTAGCGGACTAGCAGGCCTATGGCTCCATCTTCACAGGCGCTCAACTGGGGTATAAGCCAGAACTCCACTTAAGACTTTTTCTTCAAGAGCTTCACTGACTGAAGGGGGAAAGATTGAGCAAGGATGAGTACAATCACCGTACTCAGCAAGCCACACCGGAAAATGCACTTAATGCAAAGGAGTACAAGGATTCATTTATAAGGGTTATTTTGTGGTAAATAAGCATTTCAAAACATTTAATTATTTAAAGGCATTTTAATCAAACCACGGCTTATCTCTAGTCAAATTATTATCAAGCCGCGCACCAACGTGATCTTGCCTGAAACCAGGCCCACAGATAATCAATCCAATTATTCCAGTTCGTCAGAATAAAACCTCTAACTTTGGGTCATTGCTCCGCTTGCCCATAACCGAGGGCGCGGCTATTCGAATAGTTTATACTCTGGCCAGAGGTGTACATCTTTACCCACAAGACACGTTTTCCTCACGTGTCACCACGTGCCACATGCCACCACGGCATACGGGCGTAAACCGTGACATAACCCACCGTCTAGTACTGCCCTAAACAAGGAATACCGATATAGACTTCCCCCGCCGGGTGCCCTGGGTCGAGCGGACAGTCTATGCCCCTGGGCGTACTGCCAGAGATGTCGACCCCACCAACGGCTTCATCTATCCTTCTCCGTGTCTTCCTTGTTCATGACCGCACTAACCGATACGTTAAGCCTTACCCATTAGACATGTGGTAGTACGGAATATGCTTTGCAATCGTGCCCCGAAGACCGGTCCTTATGGCGGCTGAGGTACGACAAACAAAACCATGCACCTCGAGCCCAGCCGAAAACAAATTTGGGAATTTTGAAAGGGGTTTCCAACATGTCCAGGCCAACAAGCCTCTAATCCATCAATAAATAATATTATAGTGACATTCCCAAAGTCTAGATATTATAAAACAACTAAATGTTTCTATTTAAGCAGGGCTAAGCATAATCCTAAGATATCTAGTAAGCACCACATATAGAGTTCTCACTAGCTGGTTTTTGGTTACCTAGGGTTGTCAAAGGTAATTACACAATAACAAATAATAAGGCTATAACAAGGAATGTAGGAAAGGCTAAATAAAACAGTAATAACGCGGTAAATTTAGTAAAGCGAATGCAATAATTTAAATTAAAATACTTTTTGCAAACTGGGATTCAATATGCTCAAGGAGAGCATGACTTGCCTTGCCCAGAGAAAAAGGGAGGCTTCTGAAGCTTCAGCGGCGAACTCAAACTGCACCACGGGAACCACCGAAGTGAGAGCAACTACACGAACAAACAAAACAAAGCTACAGCTCTATGAAAGAAACGAGAACAATACATAAAAACAACAAACACGGGTTCTTAAAGTTATAACAAAAACTAAACAGTTTGAACGGGTCAATTTGGAGCTCGTATGGCCGAGAAACGACCATTCAAAATTTAGGTGCAATTAAAATGAATATTTTCGAGTTGTTTAATTATTATTATACCATTAAATTATGTGTAATGCAATATCACTCGAGGAGGGGAAAGGATCGAGCGACTATCAGCCGGGACCCATGGGTCAGACAGCTAGTTCACCGTGGATCAGGTTCACACAGACAATCCACGGGAAGGATGGAGTGAGACTATGCGTGTCAACCAAAACAAGGGGCCGACAAGAAGGGACTCACACGAATGCCACGTGGGCTGCACACATGGGCAAGCATGAGGCGGACACACGGGCACACAAACACGACTACCACACGTGCACGCAAAGACCGCCCGAACGACTACCGACACCGGTGGATGAGACCGGGGCCAACAACGGCATGACGGGCACGAGGGCCACAACACGGGACTTTGACGAAGGGGCAGCGAGGGAGGGTTCTCACCACGAGCACAACGCGATGCGGGAACAACGGTAGCGACCGAACGAGGGCGACGAAGACGAACAGGTAGACAACGAGGAGACGGCTTCGGCAGCAAGCCTTGCACGAAGGCGAGGACGAGCTTGACGAAGCGGTGCCGAGGACGAAGGCGACGACGAGGGCAGCAGCGATGACTCGGGGACGACGAAGACGAACGGGCAGCACTCGACGAACTTCGGGCTTGGCGAAGAGGTGGACGACGACGGGCTACGCTCGGCCGAACGACGGTGAGGCCGGCGTGAAGCACGCCGCTGCGGTACCGACGGCGGTGGCGACGCGGCGGGTCGACATGCCAGCGAGGAGGATCGGTCGGCCAAAGGTGGCAACGAACGACGACGGAACGTTGCGATGCACGGCAAGACCGAGCGGTGGCCAGGGAAAGGAACGACGCCACGACATTGAGCAGCACACCGGCAAGGGCGGTAAGGGCTGCCGGAGTACGAGGAGGATGACGGCGGTTGGAGACGGTGCAGCGGCTGCAGCACCATGGGTTGCCAGCGTCCACGGTGCTCCGGCTGACCTTGGACAAGACGAAGGCGAGGCAGGGAGAGAGGGGAGCAGCTGTGATGTTGGGAGAGGCAACGGCACGGTCGGCACTGCTCCGGCCAATGGGGAGGGGCGCCGGAGTTGGTGACGCGGTGGAGAGAGGAGGCCGCACGTGGAGAGGCAAAAGGAGAGGAGGGGACGGCCGGGGAGAGGAGGGGACTGCCGGGGAGAGGAGGGGACGGCCGGGGAGCTCGTCGGCCGGCCATCCATGGCAGCCAAAGGAGAGGGATTAAATCCCCACGAATTTAAGCCGAATCAAGAGGGGGAAACTTGGGGGAATTGAAAAGGAAGAGGAGAGGAACCGATTTTTGCAATCAAATGGGAGGGGAAACAACCGGGGAGAGAAGATCAAGAGGCAGGGGTGCCTCTGTTCGGCCGGGAGGGAGAGGAGAAGGCGGCAGCTCGGCTGGAGGAGGAAGACGACGACGTCTTCCCTCCCTGGGCCGGCTGGGCCGTGCGAGGAGGAGGGCAGGCCAATGGGGGGTGCGCCTGGGCCAAGGGGAGGGGAGGATGACTTTGGGCCTAGGGGGAAAAAGGCCCAAGAGGGAGAAGAGAGGTAGGGAGGAGAAGGGGACTTTGGCGGCAGGCCGAGGGAGAGGAGGAGGACTTTGGGCCGAAAGTGGCCCAAAGAGAGGGAGAGAATTATTTTTAGGTTTTTCATTTAATTAAGTCTGAAATTGGTTATTGTTGCATTAAAATTATTTCTTGTGCTCTGAAAATTCACGTAAAAATTGAGGGACCAATTTTGGGCATGAAGAATTTAGGAAAAAATCCTCCAAGCCACTTTCGAATTTTTTTTGTACGCATTTTAATGTTTGTGATTTTTTTTCGAATTTTAATTAATTCTATTATTCCTTTTAACGAACGATTTTTAACTTGGGATGAATTTATCAAGACGTGACACAGGAGTCCCCTGATGTGGTGCTAGATACGTTCCTTGTCAATTCCGTACCAATAATTGTATTATTTGATTCGGGGGCATCGCACTCTTTCATTTCTCAAGCATTTGTGCGAAGAAGTCGGATAGGGACTAAAGGATTAGAAATACCCATGCTCATCCAATCCCCTAGAATCGAAGCTAAAGCCTATCGAATCTGCCCCAAAGCGAGCCTAGTCATACAAGGAGTTACCTTCCCTGTCAGTCCCATCCTTCTCGAATCCCAAAGTCTAGACTTAATCCTAGGGATGGATTGGCTATCCAAGTATAATTGCCAGATAGACTGTGCCTCCCGTACAATAACCTTGCAAGGACCAGTCGAGAAGAAAATAAGCTTCAGCTCTCCCCGTCGATTGATAGAGCGACCCACCCTTAACCAGGTTGAAGCCATCCCTTTGGAAGAAGTACCGGTAATTAATGAGTACCCAGATGTTTTTCCAGAAGAACTACCCGGAATGCCGCCAGACAGAGAAATTGAGTTCTTTATCACCCTTCCCCCAGGCACAGCCCCTATATCCAAGAGACCCTACAGAATGGCCCCCAACGAATTGGCAGAAGTCAAGAAGCAAATCGAGGAACTAGAAGAGAAAGGATTCGTGAGGCCCAGCACGTCTCCTTGGGAGCTCCCATCCTCTTGGTCGAAAAGAAGGACAAGACTAAGAGAATGTGTGAGGATTACCGAGCCTTGAATTAAGTGACCATCAAAAACAAGTACCCCCTGTTCGATCAATTGCAAGGAGCCAAGGTCTTTTCCAAAATAGACCTTAGTTCCGGATATCACCAGTTAAAAATTCAACCGGAAGACATACCCAAAACTGCCTTCTCCACTCGTTATGGACTTTACGAGTACATTGTCATGTCCTTTGGTCTTACCAATGCCCCAGCCTATTTCATGAACCTTATGAACAAGGTGTTCATGGAGTGCCTTGACAAATATGTCGTGGTATTCATAGATGATATTCTCATCTATTCTAAGAGTGATCAAGAGCATGTCGAGCACCTAAGAATGGTTTTGGGTAAATTAAGAGAACATCAACTCTACACCAAATATTCCAATTGTGAATTTTGGCTTAATAGGGTTGCCTTCCTTGGCCATGTCATCTCTGCTGGAGGAGTAGAGGTAGACCCTGGTAAGGTCAGAGATGTGCTCTCGTGGAAAGCCCCAACCACAGCCACAGAGATTAGGAGTTTCCTTGGTTTGGCGGGATATTACCGAAGATTCATAGAAGGATTCTCCAGGATTGCCAAACCCATGACCGAATTACTCAAGAAGGACCGGAAGTTTATATGGGCGACAGCTTGTGAAAGGAGTTTTCAGGAACTGAAGAAGAGGCTAACCACTTCTCCTATCTTAACCCTCCCGGACATACAGAAGGATTTTGATATCTACTGCGACGCCTCCAGGCAAGGACTAGGATGTGTGCTCATGCAAGAAGGAAGAGTGGTTGCCTATGCCTCCAGACAGGTAAAGCCCCATCAGATGAACTACGCTACCCATGACCTTGAATTAGCAGCAGTAGTGCATGCCTTCAAGATTTGGCGGCATTACTTAATGGGCAATAGGTGTGAAGTATACACGGACCATAAGAGTTTGAAGTATATTTTCACTCAAACCGAACTCAACCTCAAACAAAGAAGATGGCTAGAATAAATTAAAGATTATGACCTCGGGATACACTATCACCTAGGTAAGGCTAACATGGTTGCCGATGCATTGAGCCGGAAGGTGCATTGCAACACTTTGGCCGTCCTACCACACCAGCTAGAACTATGCAGGAGACTGGAGAAACTAAGGATAAATGTGGTAAAACCCGTAACCCTTGCCACGTTGGTAGTACAACCCACCCTAGAGCAACAGATCAGTGAAGCCCAGTCAGATGACCAAGGGATCGCAGAAATCAAGGGGCTTATCACGAAGGGAAAAGCCCCAGAACACTCCTTGGACGAGAAAGGAATACTATGATTAGGAAAGCATATCTGTGTCCCCGACAGCAAGAAACTAAAGGACCTGATACTCCGGGAAGCCCACGAGTCCGCCTACTCCATACACCCCGGTAGCACCAAAATGTATCAAGACATCAAGCCTTACTATTGGTGGCCTGGGATGAAGCATGACGTCGCGGAGTATGTGGCCTTATGTGATGTTTGCCAACGTGTAAAAGCAGAACATCAGAAGCCTGCCGGATTGTTACAACCTTTAAAGGTACCCGAGTGGAAATGGGAAGAAATAGGGATGGACTTCATCACTGGATTTCCAAAACTCCTTCTGGCTATGACTCCATATGGGTAATAGTGGACCGTCTTACCAAGGTCGCTCACTTCATCCCAAGTAAGACTACTTATTCCGAAAAAAGACTAGCCGAGTTATACATGACCCAGATTGTCTGCCGACATGGGGTACCTAAGAAAATAGTATCAGACCAAGGCACCCAATTCACTTCACATTTTTGGCAAAGTCTTCATGAAGCAATGGGCATGAACTTGAATTTTAGCACCGCTTATCACCCCCAAACCAAAGGACAGACTGAACGGGTAAATCAGATTCTGGAAGACATGCTGAGAGCATGTGCCTTGGATTTTGAAGGCACTTAGGACTTGTGTTTACCCTATGCAGAATTCGCCTACAATAATAGTTACCAAGCCAGTATCCAAATGGCAACCTATGAAGCCTTGTATGGGCGGAAGTGTCGGACACCACTTTGTTGGACAGATGTAGGAGAAAAGAAAGTATTTGGGCCTGATATCCTACAAGCAGCCGAAGAGCAAGTGAAGGTGATCCAGAGCATACTTCGAGAAGCTCAATCCCAACAGAAGGACTATGCCGACCATCGGCGATGGATGCTTGAGTTTGAAGTAGGAGACCATGTATACCTAAAGGTGTCGCCTCTTCAAGGAACAAAACGATTTGGAATGGCCGAAAAACTGGCACCTTGTTACATTGGTCCCTACCCTATCATCGATAGACGCGGGGAAGTCGCCTATCAACTCGAGTTGCCCACAGAGTTAGCTGAGGTACATGACGTCTTCCATGTCTCGCAGCTAAGGAAATGCCTTCGTGTCCCCGAGGAGCGAATCCCTCTCCAGATGATTGACTTACAAAAAGACTTGACTTATGAAGAACGACCTATTAGAATACTCGATGAGAAGGAACGTCGTACGCGACAAAGGGTCATCAAGTTTTTCAAAGTTCAGTGAAGTAACCATACCGAGCATGAGGCCACCTGGGAACAAGAGGACCACCTCCGAACCAAGTACCCGGAGTTTTTCACTTGACCTTGGAATCTCGGGACAAGATTCTCTTAAGGGGGTACGTTTGTAATGCCCGTGTTTTTAATCTAAAAATCCCAAATTAAATTTAATCAAAGCACCATCCTTTTTCTAACTTCGGACTCCAAAAATTCGAGAGTTAATTTTAATCGTCGTTCGTAAATTTTCCTGGCCTTATCTAACCATTTCCATTCCAATCCAATTAATCTTCATTTATTTTCGGATTTCTACCAACCGGCGTTTATCGGTCCCTTTTTACTCTAATTAATTCGTGTCGCTGAAAGCACCGCTCTCTAATCTTTCTTAAACCATCGACGACCCAGCCATGCATGCACAAATTTCTCTCTGCCATTAAAACCACAAAACAACGGCTGCCAAATTAGGCACCGCCCCATCCTCCTCCCCAACAGCATCTCTGCTCTGCTTTTGCATTTACTCGAGCAAAACAAACATGCATTTACTCGAGCAAAACAAACATCTAACCAGCTCATTTACTCGAGCAAAACAAACACCTAAGCAAAACTATAGCTGGAGACCCTTGCACAGCTGCAAAAATGACGGCATTCATCGACGGAATCTTTACTGCATGTCAAAGGAAAGTATAAATACCCCCACAATAGCATTGATCCCTCTCCCTACTTTCCACAAGTTTCACACTACAATTTGCATTGCTGGAAGGAGTTGTCGAGACCGTGGAGTTGTCGCAGGTAGTTGACGTCGCTTCCTTCTCCTCCTTCCTGCTCCCGACCGAATCTTCGCGACGCCTGGATGAGCCACTGCCAAGCCCACTGAGGCCGCCGGCCTCCTTCTCATGTCGACGCAGGCAGCAGTCGCCCGACCGAGCCGGCGCCACCCCTGGCCAGCCAAGCCGGCACTGCGCCCGGCCTTCTCCTCCCCCTCCTCCTCCCTCCTTCTCCTCTTCATCCCGAGCGCCCAGACCGGCGTCGAGCCGCCCACTGCGCCGAGCCACCCCAGCGCCACCGGCCTCGCGCCGCGCCGCACGCCGCCAACCGCCTTCACCCCTCCCCTCCGCGCCGCCGACCCCGCCTTCCCCGGCCGCTGTCCTCCTCCTCCTCCTCCTCCGCAAACTCCTCCTTCCGGGAGCCCAGACCAGCGCCGAGCCGCCGCATGCGCCGAGCCGTCCCACCCGGCCCCGCGCCGCGCCGCCGGCCCCGCAACCGCGCCCAGCCGCCAGCCGCAACCGCCTATGCGCCGACGCCGCCGGCCCCGCGCCGCACCCAGCGCCGTCGCCCATGCCGTCCTCTCCTCTCGGCAGAAAAGAAGGGAAGTGAGAGAAAGAAAGAAAGAGAGAGGGAGAGAAGAGATAAGGGAGAGAGGGAGTTAAAAGAGAAGAAAAGAAGAATGAAAAGAAAAGAAAAGAGAGTGGGACCACGGGCCCCACAGCCTCTCCCTCCCCCTTTGACCTTTGACCAGCTGACAACCAGGCCCCATTGGAATATTCCAGGAATATTTCGTTTCGATTTTTTCGCCCCACGAAAATCCTCCAAATTTCAAAAATTCATATTTTTTTATCCGTAACTCCGTTTGACCTCATTTTAGTTCTATCATCTTTCAAAAATTCTACTCTACCCATCGGCACTCATTTCATGTGTTTATATTATTTCTAGCAGTGGTTTTGTTGCGTGTAAAGTCCGGGACCGACACAGGGTTCGCTCAGGAGGCCGACGCTCTGGCTTTCGTGGAGGATCAAGGCCAAGCCTCCTTGGCCACTTTTTGGACCCATATTTTAAACTAATTATTTGAGTTGGCAAGTTGCATACTTTTAGGGCGCTCTGTTTTGGCCGCGAATGCGATTCGTTGGACTTTCCTATTAGTCGCACTTTTATTATGTAGGATTTGTAAAACTTTATTTTCTTTGTAACACCACCATATTTTCGTCGGTATTCACCCATGCCGAAGTAGACTGCCTATAGGTAACGTTTGTACTGTCGATTGGGAAACTTTCAGATATTTAACACCTTTGTTATTTAAAAACCCGGCGAGGTGTCGCAATGGTTTTAAGATGGAAAAATGATTTTTAAAACTTGATGGTGCGGGAGTCAATACCTAGGTAGTTTGGCTACGTATCATCCATAAGGACCGATTCCTTTGGGAAATTCATTCAAACATAAGACAGTGCGACCACACGGGTAGAATGGGATGCCTCTGGCTGAGTAAGTAGCTAAAACGTAGGTGTCTAGCATGTTGGCAGGTGAGGAGCACCGGTATGGTGGAGTTTACGGCAATCTCCTGCAGTGGGGATGTGTCATGGGGTCCATACGGTTGGGCCTGAGTAGATTAGGGCCTGAGACTGGCCTGATACTTGGTGGAGAGATTCCGCCCATCTATATGACACGGGATATCTATGGGTTGGTTACAGAAAAGTCTTGTAGTGAGCTCTCCTTTGTCAGCCATGTCTGATCCACATGTGGTCGGTAATGTGAGAAGTTCACGACGTGTGGGTAAAGCATGCAACCTCTGCAAAGTTTAGTAAAACTGTTTAAATAGCCATGCCCACGGTCATGGGCGGATGGGAAGTGTTTCTCATAGCGTAGTTTTGTTTTAAAACTTTTTTAATGAAATGGTCTGTGGGATGGGAGCCGTTACCAGAGTTTGTCTTTGTGGCGAACGGCCAACCTTCGTAGTTGGGAACGAGACTATGTAACTCGGGGTGTCGTTTGGCACTAGGGTGTCGGTTTTGTGCTGAGACGGCACGGTGTTGGTTTTGTGCTGAGATGGCACGGGTTTGGTTGTGTTGAGACGGCACGTTGTTGAGTTGTGCATGGGATTTATGATTACTATGACAAGTTGTTTCAAAGCAACCTGGGAAATGGGGCGAGGCATGGGCCTCGTTCCGAACTAAAATTTGAATCACTAGTGTTTTGAAAGCAAATTAATTTAAAACCTTGTTTTTCGAAAGTAACCCTTCTCCTCCTTGTTTGTAGCCTTGTATGTCATATTTTTTCCGGCTTGCTGAGTACACTGAGTACTCACCCTTTCTTATTTTTATTTAGAGTTAGCGGAAGGGTACCTCGACCCTTCTACTGAGGCGTACTTCTAGGAGCAGGTTGAGTATGACTTCTCGGGGTTTCAGGCACAGTTCCCAAACGTAGCCTGTGGATTATGTTTGTTGTTTTCCTCTTTGTGTCTGTTACTCTACGCTTTCCGCCGCTGTTCTCTATCCTTCCGCCTTTGTCATTTCTGTCTGTCTATGTTTCTACCAGTCTGGGGTATGTCCATGACGGTAGTATGTATGAGACCTCCCTCAAGGTTGTAATAAAGCTTTGATATTTCTGATTTTCACAATTATTCTATGAGTACCAGCTTGTGTGTCCTGTGACTGGTACTGTTATCACAAGTAATTATGTGACTTCCAGCCTATGCCGGTTCTGGTTCTTGGACTGGTATAGTTTGGGGCGCCACATTAATTTTTTCAAGCAAAAGGTTTTTGGAGGTGGATGTACTAAAGAAAACCATCCGACGGAACTCTTTAAGAAAACCACCCTTAAAAATTAAAATCCCATAAAAATCAAATTTCATGGGCAGTCTCCTTTAAGAAAACCACCCTTAAAAATAGGAGCACCACTAAAAGATGAAAAAGAATTGTAACTCTTTCGATTGTAGTTGGATCATGATAAACTTTATATGAAAATTGTAGCTCTCGATGAGATCTAGAACTTTATAGTTGAACATTTTTCCATTTCATGTCATTTATGGGGACAAATATTTGTTACGGACTCTCAGATCTATTTTGATAAAACATTTCTTTTAGTTTTTGAAAATTAGCTCGGATGGAGATATGCTCTATCTCAAAGTTGTAGAGGTCGGCGTGAGCTACAAGTTTGTAGTTGATGAAGTATTCATTTCTTGTCATGTAGAGTGCAAAATATGTGTTCCAAGTTTTATTGGAGGTGGAGTCTAAAGAATAGCACCGATCCCATAGTCACGGACTGCTTTATAGGTGGGATGTAAGAAGTCTATGTGCTGAGTGAGAAGTCTTGAGTTCGAATCCTATAGACCATAGGCATGCATAAGATTATGTGACGCATGTGTATGGGTGCCTATTAAAATAAGAAATATTTTCTTCTAGTTCTTTTGAGCGTACAAAAATTAAGAACTGGAAATTTATTTTCACGGGTGGGTCCTTAGCAGAGAGCCGCTTGTGACAACTGATTTTCCGCGGGCCATCGGAATTTTGCCCGCTCAAATATCGCCATTCTATAGGCCCTTGGTTGCAGGCGAATCTGAAAACGCCCGCCTAAATCATTTATGAATCGTCTAGACAAACATTTTTTTAAGTAGATATATAGGATTCAAACCCGAGACCTCTCTCTACACACATAACCTTCATGCCATCTCACAGACTTCTTAACGGAAAGATGGACTAGACACTATTCTTTTGACTTAACTTCTCCAAAACATGTAATGCATATTTGACACTAAATAATTTCAAATGCTAGAGAGTTGTAGATCTCGTTGAGCTCTGTAACTTTGGTATAGAGCATGTTTCTGTCCGAGGCTGTTTGAAAAATTGAAAAAAAATATTTTTCAAAATAGATAAGAGAACTTGTAATGAATATTTGAGCCTCTAAATGTCGTCATTGAAAAAAAAGTTGAACTACAAAGCTGTAGATCTCAGCTGTAGATCTCAGTGAGAGTTTTTTTTCTTAAAATAGGGTTGTTCTCCTTATGAACTGTTTCTGAAAATCGTTTTTCGTAGGTGTTTCCTTAAGTGAAGTGCCAGTGAAGGTGGGTTTTTAAGGACCCCCATTTAAATATCAAGATTCTTACATGTGCTTTGCTTAAGGAACAGCATGTGTGAACGGTTTTAATTAGATCATAGGGCACTCTAGCCATTAACGTAGGCAGATTTACCCATCTATAAAAGTAAAATCGGAGTACCATGAAAAATGGTTTTAGTGGTGTTCCTATCCACTTCGATTTGTGTATTTGTTTTGTCCGCCGGTACAAATTTAGGAATGCGCATCGTTTTGCCTGTACCAGCAAAACCATTGCAATATTTCATGCACAAGAAAAGTAAGGAATTGTAAATAAGCGTTTGTTCTTCTTTTGCTTGCTGCCACAAACCCATACAACATCCTTTTTGCGAGTATCACTCCACCTAGAAAAGAAACCTGCGAGACATTTGCTTCCACACAGCTCACACCATCGTGCATTGTATGGTCGCACTGTGGAACTATTTGAAATGACGATTGGGCTAGCCTGCAAGTCCAATTTGAGTACAATTAAGTATGTCAACTAGAAAGAAACAAACGATGCATGCTCCAAATATATCTTTATTATTTATGTTAGCATTTTTGCAGGAAACAAATATGACTTCTGTTCCCACTTTTGTCATCATGTGTGTTTGGCAATTTTGCCATTGAACGATGCAAAACACATGATTTGTTTGAACCAAAGAACACACATAACTGTTTTTTCCCTAAAATCACATGTAATTTGTTGGTTGTTCCTTAATCAAAAGTATGACACCAAGTCTACTTAAAGCATGCCAAGAAACCCAAATTTATGTGCGCACAACACAAAAAAGTGAGATCACCAATAATGTCGAAACCATATTTATCAACAGCAACCTAAGGCCATTTTTAGTGTTATCTTTTCTGTTTATTAGTATATATTCAAGTATGTAAGTAATTAACATTTATGATGTTTCCAAAGTATAAATCTGGTATATTTGAAATTTTGGCTCTCGTGAATATAGTAAACTAAACAACCCCTACTACAGAAATGCACTTCCCTGCCAGTTCAAAACCAGGGCCATGATGCCGGTTATGATCCGGTTGTGTGTTTCCATCGAGGATAATAGCCAATTGCTAAACCAGCTGTGATGCCAGTGATAACTGCTCGGTTCACCGATAGAACTAGCATTGATAAGGTCTTCGAGAAAAAAAAACATTTAATGGTCCGAACACAATAGGCAGGCAGTAGGCAAGACTGGACGATCTAGACAATACGCATGTTGTATTAACAAAGTACACAAATTATTAACTGCTGACATTTTTCTAAATATTCACAAAGTACACAGTTTTCAAGGCCAAAATAAAATGGGTTTGAATATTAGTTAACATATATTTATTTTGCAATCTTTAGTTAATCTATCAAGAGCAGTTGAAGGCCAAGTTTGGTGTATATCTTTTGCATTTAGGTCAGTGCATTAATGTATATGCAATCCATGTATGAAAATAGTGACATTTATGGTGTTTCCAAACAATTAATAAGCTACATTTTAAATACCGCCTCCACATTAATCCCTACTACTACACTCACCAACAAATCGGTATTTACTCAATTCTATCTTGGTCCTAGTATCCCATGGGAAATTTGAGCTAAAATCTATTTCGCAATTAAAGCGCTCCATATATCTTGACTCGATATCAAAGCCGCTCCGCGCACCTACTTTTGACCCTCCCCTCTATAAAAAGACCTCCCCATATCAGTCCAAAGTCACACTTATGACCATAGAATAACTAGGAATTGGAACTGTTCCCCCTTCTTCTTTTTCTTCTTCCTTCTTAGCTAGCATCCATGGCTTCAACGGAGGAGAACCATTCCAACTCCTCCCAGTCCTTGTGGCGGCTTAGTCTCTTCTACCCTTATCTTGCAAGAGTCATAGCGGATGTGCAGTCTAGCGTCCTAGTAGACCCTGTCTACATATGTGTAGAGTGCAGCGTGGTTCACATAAACCAGCAGACCATGGCTGCACATTGCAAGAGTCATATCCGTTCAGATGGCATGGCGAAGGGCACTGTCAGGCACATCAAGTACAACCCTGACCACACGTTCTCCCTGCTGTGCCATCCATCATCGAACAAGATATACTACCAGGTGACAATCCCAAATTATCCGAACCCTAACTCTTGTGACATAGGAGTAGTTTGGGCGTCAGATATACTGCGGAAATGCGTAGATCTTGGCTATATTCAGCACCCAGCATCACTCAATGCCAGTAGCGCTGTTTTTGTTCCAGCTGCTACACGACCAGCGCTTGATCTGACACTTAGGTTGGGTCCTAGATCTACTGCTGATAGCACGAATCAGCAGATCGTAGAAGCCCTTTTTGCTGGGTCTGCAGGTTCAGTGACTGCTGCGAAAATCGGCGATGAGCTCAAATGAATGGAGGAGTTATGCATGGTTGGATCTGCCATTGGATTAATTGGAGGCTGAGATAAGAGATTCAGAACTGAAAATTTTGGTTCTGATGAGCTGAGTGCGTGCGTATATGTTTTTTTTTCATTAGTTATATTTGTTTGCAAGGTTTCTAGTTCAGTTTTGAATGTGGTAAAAGTTCGAAGTATCAATCATCTGTATCTCTGTGCTTGATCTTAAAGGGAAAAAAATATATCAGTGTGCTTCAGTGTTAAATAATTCGAGTGTATCAGTGATCTATAAATTAATTTAATTTGGTTCATTGTCTTGATATAGATCTGTATTATCGATCCGATTATAACAATTATTTTTATTATGAGTTCTATTCTCGGATTTCGTACGGATTTTTTATTTTGTCAAGTACCTGAGCCGAATACCAAATTACCGATAACTAGCTAGCATGGGATTGCTTCTTCGGTGATATAACTAAATCGATCCTTGGCAGGAGAACTACCTTTCAATTTTGCAGGACCGATAACTAAAAAGAAATGATTTAAGTTATCCCAGACACATATACTTATATATATATCTGAGTACTATATCATTATATATCTAAAAAAAATCTGAGTACTATATAGCCTGTCTACTGGATTATGAACGATTGTAGGAGTTATTAAAAGTTTAAAACTAGTTGAATTATGTTCCTGCACCAAAAGGTTTATTACTTGGTACTGGAGCGCTGAGGCCTTTGTCACAAAATAAAAAAGAAAAAAAAAAGGGATCTGCTATTTCTCCCCGGCCATACATTTCCAACTAAATTAGCGCTCCAAATTTCCAACTAATCCTCTTCTTCCAATGTTTTGTGCGTTATGAATAGAGGCACTATATTCCAGGATTTTCTTGAATTTAAATTTCATCATCTTGCACTTCAGGCTGGAGATATGTTGTAGTTTCAGGACGTGTTGAAACTCGATCTGAACACTTAATTTGCACTAAGAAAAAGCTCTGAATCTTGGTGTAGCCACAGTGGATTACCAGGTAGGTCAGTCAGAATTTCTTGAACACCTCAAAGAGTAGATTAGAAGTTGGAGTGTTGGGCTATCTTCCAAATTGTCTGCCATGGGAATTATAAGGTTGAATAGCGACCATAAATTAAACCCGGCATATATGGGTTCCACAATAGCCTTCCTGGCCTGAAACCTCCCCAAATATCTCTAAAATTTGGTTGATAACTGCAAGCTACTCTTTGACAGGGTTAGAAAATATTGCAGCGCAACATCCTCATGGAGAGAATGTTCAGTTTGATGACCCTCTTGTTGACAGGTTTCTTAATTAGGAGTTCAGATTTCGTTTTATATATTATGTATTAGGAGTCAGAATTGTTCATCCGTTAATGTCTATTATATTTGGCAATACAAAATGGATTGGTGACAGGGGATCTCCTTGCCGTATGCTAGCTATTCCATGCTTAAAAGCTCTCCCTGAAATATATCAAAATGAGCCAGAACTGAGATTAATTACGAGGAGAGAAACAAAAATATCCAGTTGCGCCATCTTTGCCTGAATCCTAAATCTTTCTCCACTAAGTTACTGCCATTCCACTGAATCGATTGGAAGCTTTTAATTATAAATGTCCAGCCTCATGAAAAAGTGCCAGCTTCTTTCTTAGTTTTGTAGACTTTTGACGAAAATGAAATTCTCATGAAACACCCAATCTTCTTGATGAAGGCATTTGGCTCTTCGAGACTATATATCCACTGGCGTATACTGTTTCCTTTTTTAAAGTAGCAAAATATTTTTCAAGTTTAAAAGATAGCAAAGTTCCAAATTAAAATATTTTCTATGAGTTTAAGTGAACCTGTCACAAGAAAATACATTTTTTCATAGGTTGCTTGTGGGACTGACAGAAAATATCACAACCCATAGGATACCTCTCGAGTCTGGTAGGGACTGTTGTACAGACGTGACTAATAGTTAAACATTCTTAATAAAATTTGTGAATATTTTATGGAAACTCTTTGAGAAATTATATTCTACAATATATATGCCACCGACAAGAGATTAATTTTCCGATTTTCCATATACAAATACGAGTTTTACAATATTCCACTTACTTCTCCTTTTTCCCATTTCCATTAGTTAATATCCATTAGTTGTTTGTAATTTTTTTTCACAGTGCTCAAAGTACCCTCGAGAGAGAAGAAAAGGCACTTATATGATGGCATATTGTAGAATTCAGTTCCGTCGATGGAAGAACATAGAATTGAGGATTTGTCAATGGCTTGTCATATATTTTCTCAAAATTTGATCCTATGAAACTGACCTGGGACTTTGTCTGCTTTGTTTAATTTGGCGTGGAAAATTTTGGTGTCAGCATCCCCAATTCCCCATGTCACATCCAAGTTAAACATGGTTAGGCCAAGCTAAGGCATTCCATTTAATTTATAAGATCAGCCCTTCAGGAGAAAGCTAGTTGGCATACATTCTTCTTGTGCAGCCTGTATCCTGAAAATGACTTGATTAGCAATGATCATGGACAGTTTTCTGTATTGGGCCTTACCTTTTTTGCATTTCTTCAGAGCTTTAGCAAGTCGGCTTAGATTAATATATGAAGAGACTTGGTGTGGTTATTGTTGATGTTGTTTGCGACCCATTCTGTACATTTGTCCTAGGCTATGACCCATGTGAAACCTGTAATGTTGACTCATTGGCTCATTGCCAGAAAGGGAGAAACTTTGATGAAAACTTTTATTGTCAGAAAGGGAGGAAATTAATTTGGTTCATATCTCTCTCTATAACTTGCACTAATTTTGACGCACTGTTATATATCTCTCTCTATTAATTAATGCAAGTTTACTCCTGTCTGATATGAACTTTTTGAGATTAATTCTTTTTTCAGTCTAATATTTGAGTAACAGCATGTATTTAGGATAACAATGTCGATTAATATATAATAACTAAATGACAAATAAATATCTTCAGAAAATCATGTGTTTTATAAAATTTCAGTGCGGAGTTTAGCTTGAAAACTCTTTCTCTTTTTTTTTTGACAGTTAAAAACTCTTTCGAAAACCTTTTTCTGGTTGCTGTTAAAAAAGGATATTTGCTGAGTCAACTACTGCTGCCAAACCGCAGCACAATTGTTGTGAATTATGACTCCAAACTCCAAAGGAAAGAAGATTATTCTTGGACAAAGGATGAAGGCAGCAGGTTTTCTTCCTCTTTTGGGATATAAGGTTGGTTCTCTTCCTTTCATATAGTTAGGGCTGCCAATGGGAACTGCAAGGCCAAAGGTGGTTGATTTTTCTCCTATGGTGAATAGAGTGGAAAGAAGGTTAACAACCAATGCCTCTTTCCTTTCCTATGGTGGCAGGTTAACACTAATCAATTGTGTGCTGTCAGCCATACCCACATACTTTATGTGTTCATTGCATTTGCCAAAAAATGTAATTGAAGCTATTGATTCTGCCAGGAGAAATTGTCTTTGGAGAGGTTCAGATATAACAGTGAAGATAAAGTCATTAGTGGCTTGGAAAAGAGTTCGTACACCCAAGGAGAAGGGGGGATTAAGGGTTATCAATCTGCATATTCCAAATGTGGCTTTATTGCTTAAACATCTGCAAAAATTTTACACCTCAACTATTCTGCCATAGGTTTTAAGCTCATCTGGAAATCTTATTACAAAACTAAGGTATCTCAAATGATCTTCAACAAAGGCTCTTTTTGGTGGAGAGATATTAATCAGCTAGATGATGTTTGCAGAGCTATAGTCCACGGCTCAGTGCAATCTGGATCCTCTATAATTTTTTGGGAGGATTTGTGGAATGGAAAGATCATATGTCAGCAACATGAAAGTTTGTATGCCCATGCTCTTTTCAAGACATATTTGGTCAAGAACTTCAGTACTAAGGAATTTGAGGATTGTTTTCATTTACCATTATCCGCTCAAGCATATGAGGAGTTCTTGGAGCTTCGTGCTGAATTAAATGGACTTCAACTAGCCAATGCAAATGGTTAATATTGGTCCTTCATCTGGAATAACCAATCTTATTTTTCACAAAAGTTTTATAGGCTAAATTTTTATGGGCTTGTCTCCTCCAAGACCATTTGTTTGGGTGTGGAAAACAAAATGTGTTCAGAAAATAAGTCTTCATGTGGCTGATCTTCTGTGATAGACTAAACACAAGAGATATGCTCAATAGAAGACATTGCGCACCAGAAGATGCAGATCTCAGTTGTGTGCTTTGCTCCACAAGGAAAAGGGAAACTTTGAGATACCTGTTCTTCACATGTCCTTTTAGTACAGTTTGCTAGGAGAGATTGGCATTAGTTAGAATTACAATCTGGATATATTTTTCAGATGATAGTTCTTGCTAGAATCAGATTCAGAAACAAAGGGTTCTTAGAGATAATCTTCATAGCATGCTGGCACCTTTGGAAGAAATGGAATGGTTTCATCTTTCAGAGTATTAATCCAGAGGAGTATAGTTGGTTCAAAAGTTTTAAGCAACAGATTCTTCTGCATCTCTGCAGAATGAATGAACCCCTTCTTTCAGCGGATTCTGTCTGGGTGCAACATTTGTAATCTCGGTGTTGAAATTATTTTCTTTTAGCGGTTTTTGCAATTATTTTCTTTTTTTCTTAATATAAAATCAATTATTGGGTGAGGCCTGGTAGTTTTTTCCTAAGAAAAAGACAAATGAATAGAATGTGGACCAAATATTCTCTATGGAATTAATCTTCAATTAAAAGCCCAGCAGTGGGTGGAGTGGGAGGAGGACATGGGTGGAGATGGCTGGCCTTAGAGAGGATGGTTGAGGTTGGCCTTGGTTGGGTGAGCGTGATAGCGGGGTTAGCGTTGGGAAAAATAGGCACCAATGAGTTTGTTAATTTGGACAGGGTAATAGACGGCAGTAAGGATAGAGTGGAGCAGCGTGGCAAGGTGTCAATGGTGCCATGGCTGCGGGGTTGAGTGGGGGGTGACAAAAGGAGAAAATAACTCAAATAGTTACTAGGCCAAGCTTGTTGGAGGAGAGGCAGACATGGGGCTCACTTGCCTCAACTTTGCCGGCATTTCATAAGAGACGAGAAATTAAGAAGTTGGTGAGAAGGGAAGAAGGCCACCAATGGAGGCAGTGCAAGAGGCTTAGAGAGGGTGCTCTTCACATCGGAGACATCGCCGTCTCTATTACGTCATAAGTGAAGGATAATGATTTGGGAAGAGGATAATATGGAGGAGCGCGAGCTACTTGTTTTTCTCGGATATGCTCGTGTACTAGATCATAGGTCTCACAGGAGAAATATTTCATGCACATGTCAAACAATGTGGCCATTATAGTAATTAAAGTGGCTTCCATGTTTTATATTTGGTGATAACCATAACAGGGAAGTCGCTAATGCCTCGATAGCCAGATGCAAAAAGGCTACCGCACGTAGCAAATCCATGTCTTTTCCATTTTCTGATTGACACCAATAATAATGGGGTTTCTACTTTCAGCATGTTTCCCTCTGGAACATATCTGAACCGTGCATATGTACATACGCGTGAGGCACCAGTGCAACACATGAGATTTTCATGCACACACATGTTTTTTCCCTACTTTATTCATGGGCCAATTTAGGCCCATAGTACACTTTATACTTTTCTCATCGTAAAATCTAATTAGTGCGCACGTGTGATTTGACGTTAACCAACGAACGCATCGAAGAGCCATCGATCGTCACGAACCGCGTGATTACTGCATGTACGGACGTGAACGCAGGTGAAGATTGACAGCCTGCAACCGGATAAGTACACACGTGAAGATACCACACAAAGCAAACTTACGAAATGTACTAGATGAAGTAAAGGTTTGATACGTATGACCAATTTTTCTTAATATCAAATCTTTGACAGTTTATATATTTTAAACGATATGTTATTTTTAAATTCTATTTAAACCATTATACTTTATTTAAAATATATGACAAAATAAGTACAATATTAAATATATTCAAATATGTAAAAGTAATTTACTCATATTATAGAAGTAACTTAGTTTTGAAAAAAAGAAGTAACTTTTCATAAAATAGCATTAAAGTAATTACATAGGGGTGAGATGAAAGTAAGGAACTATGTGAAGTAAATTCACTAGTAAAATGTTAAGAAGATTCATAAGTAAAAAACATGGATTTTTTTGTTTCAGGTAATCATTATATTATTTTTATTTCATATAAGAAGTAATTCTTCGCAATATTATTAAAAGTAACTACACTATTACAGAAAATAACTATAAAAATATAAAAAAATAGAAGTAACTCTCAACTGTATGAGAGACAACTACACTGCTAGAAAAATAATTCATAAGAATGCATAGAAGAAATTTCTTCATCATATTAAAAGTAACTACATTGTTACATGGAAGTAACTTTTTACAATATTGAAAGTAGTAATTTTTTCATCATATTAAAAATAACTACATTGTTACATGGAAGTAACTCTTTACAATATTAAAAGTAACTACATTATTATAGAAAAATAACTCTTCACGATACTAGTAGTAACTACACCATTATAAAAAAATAACTCTTCATGGTATTTGAAGTAACTATGCTGGTACATGAGCTAAAAACAAAATAAAATTTTTAAATAATTTGAACATATTTAATACTAGATTTGTTTTGTGATATATTTTGAATGGAGTACGATGGTTCAAATGGAGCTTTAAAAATAATATACGGTTTAAAAGATATAAGTGGTTTTATAACAAGAATACAATTACAATGGTACATAAACTGCATGGTTCCTTTTTTTGAATGATGTATATGGGGAAGAGAGAGTACACAGTACTATTTTTGGTAAATAACATGAGCTCTGCTTAATACTAATGAATATACATGTCTTTTTTTAGCAAGACATACTCACATGAGGAAGGAACACACCTCTTCTTTTGGAAAAAAGCGTGTCGTTGGTTAGCGCTATTGCAATAGCACACACTGTCTAGTCGCATCCTTTTCTCATCTTTAAATTTGTTTCTAAGTTCATTTACAAAAGTTTCTGTATCAGATGTTCATACGTGGAAAGTTTGTACGATGTAAAAATTTGGATTGTATATTATGGGCCACACACAAATACGCAGGTGGGCTAGAAGCCTATGAATGCAAAGAAAAAGAAATGCTGAAATAGACTTTAGGAGTAAGTGGGCTTGAAACAGCTTTTGTGCACATGGGTTGTATTTTGACGGGTCGCGCATTAGCCTCCCTCACCTTTTTCTATTCAATTTTACTATACTCGATAGTTTTTTTTCAAATCTAAATATAATATAATTATAGTGTAATTATATCTTGACTTGTATGTAATCATAACATAACTTTCACATAATTTTGAATCGTTAGATTTCTTTTAAGATTCATGCGAGTAGGGAAGGAAAAATTCGTAGTGTGCATACAGGTGAGAAGATTCCGTTTCGAGACATCCACTTCATGAAAATAACATATAACCATGATAATTTTAAAAGTCACATGTAAGTTATAATATAATTACATTAAAATTATTATATATTTATATTTATTAAATTTTTAAAGAAAATTTGTCGACAAGTGATCTTTTTCAGGTTTGTTTCTCTCGTGCACGTGGGTTGAGAAAGTATTAGGTGCATATGAGCGCCGCGCGTGCATTAGAGGCACCCATCCAAATGGCCATATATGTGCGCTTATAAGTTTATACGATTTAGATTAGATTTGACACTAGTATTTCACCAAATCACAGAAGTAATGCGTTGCGTAGGAGTTCCGGGGGTATACAAATGGCCACGATATATCAGAGGTGTTTCTTTTTCTATAATTAATTTTCAAGAATTTTTTTCGCAAAAAAGAAATTAATCCAAGAACTTGTAAAAATCTCCTATAAAGTCTCCTAGAAAAGCATAAACGAGTGTCTCTGTTTGGTGAGTTGGTGAAATGAGCACAGCGTGTCGAAGAATTGTACGCTGTAATCTCCTATAAAAGTTTAGACGTACAAAAGGAGACTTGTTACAAGTCAAAATCGTACGTAGGCTTTGGGCCATACTGAGCTCATAGGTCATTGTACCTTGGCCTTCCAACGACTCCAATGGAATTTATTTTTTTCAACTTGCTCCAATGGAAATTCTTGCTTTATAAACCTGTATATCAACGGCCCAGATTCGTCTGTGCTCTGCTGGCCTGGCGAGTACAGAGAAATGTCGTACTAACCGTGGTTCGTGAAAGTACTACTTGCTCAAAGCCCTTTATTTTTTCTGATAGAGAATGTTCTAATGACTCAAAAGTCATGTTAATAAAGCACAGGGTCAACAGGCTTACAGTATGGATAATGTATGAAGATAACAAAAATGCTACTAAAAACGTATCTAGGCATCTGGATAAATATGAGGGCAAGGATTTAAACCATAACAGAGGACGCCATACAACCACAGGCTAAGCTAAGTTCTACTCCATTTTAACTTCCCCCTTAATATGTTATACTGGCTTTTCACCTATTACTCCCTTCATTCTATTATAAGTATATTTTTAAAAGTGAAAGGAAAAAAAAAGAGATGGTATAGAGTGAAAAGACAGTTGAGATTAAAATGAAGATAAATTTGAATGTGATGTGATTGATGTGACAAGTAGTATGGTAGGATTACACTTATTTTGGAAAAAAATAAATCTAAAATTACACTTATAGTGAGAGGAGGGAGTATTATCCACAACATTCTTACAATTCAATACTTATACATTGTAGGAAGTAGGACAATAATAGTTTGGTCCACCTTTTATTACTGAAATTTTAGTTTATATCACTTTAACTAATCTTTTTCTTTGTATAAGATATTACCTTTGTATCATTTTGGATCACCCTAACTTTCTTATCCATCTATACCCAGTTCATCCTTTGTCAAATAGTTAAATATCTTGTATATATAAGAGCTAGTGTAATCGATGTCATTGATATATTCCAGAAGAGAGTTAGAGATAATCCAAAGTGCAAGAAAGTAAAATTACCTAGTTTAAAATAAAAATATTTGGTTAATGGAATTTCCGAAGCGAAACTTTAATCATAAAAAGTGACCCAAACTGTAATTTACTTAAATATGGCAATATATATGAGCGTATTCCTAGGTTTTTCCACTCCTCAAGTGTTATGTAAATAGTTGAAATATTCTACAAATATTTCACAACATTAATACAAGGGAATGCCTTAATACAATATGCACCTACCATCCATAGTTTAACATAATTTTAAAATACAAACTCTATTTACAAATAAAAAGGGTACCACAACACCGGATAGCAGGCATTAGACTGTCAGGAAAAATTGATTATTACCACTCAGTTTGCCAGTAAATGTCCCAGCAAACTGTCTACCGGTAAAAAAAAGATAGCAACTTGATTTGTAAAAAGACTCTCCCATACAATGTCCCCGACTTTATTATGGCAAAGATGGGACTTGGTAAAAGTTGCTCAAAACCACTTTTTCTCTTACAGAGTATGCTCAAAACTCAAAAAAACTTTTCACATTTCTTAACACAAAAGAAGCTAGCTTTTCACCTATTAATCTGTCTGCAACATTTCCTTTTGCAATTCAACACCATATATACAAAATCCCCAACTTCCTATGTCAAAGACTTGCCCTGAAGAATTAGCATTTACACAACCAGCACCATTACAAGCTCTGAACTTCTTATTAATTAATTACCTGTAGTAACATACACGTACAGACAGGCCATATTCGGATGTTCGTCGCCGTTTCTACCGTTGAATTTTCAGGCATATCCTCGAAGCAGAGAAAACAGAGCAGCGTGGAGATTAGAAGCTATGGCGAAACCTGTGCAGATCGATAGACCGATGATTGCAAGCTAGCTGGGTATGGACATGTCCGGCATGGCGCGCCGGCGGATCGATCAGCGGGAGGAGGCGAGCATGGCGGCGGTGCAGGAGGAGGAGGAGGCGCCGCCGGACTTGAACGGCAGCGCGGCGCGGTGGCCGGCGTAGTGGCAGCCGATGAGGTAGAGCGCCAGCCTCTTCTTGACCCGCCGGAGCAGGAGCAGCTTCTCCTCCCCCCACCCCACCACCGCCACCGCTACCTGCCGCCTCCACCTCCTCCCGCCGCGCTCGTCTCCTCCTCCTCCGCCGCCGTACTCATCATCGTCCCCGTCGCCGCCGGCGACGACGCCCTGCACCTGCTGCTGCTTCTCCTCCGGCGCCGGTGACCAGTCCCACTGGAGAGGGTAGCTCCGCAGGAAGACCCTCCTGGTGCTGTAGTCCTCGTACCGGAAGCTCCTCGTCGGCTTCACCGCCGCCGCCGCCTCCTCCTCCTCCTCCTCCCTGGAGATCTTCCGGTCAAGGTGATCCGCCATTGTTGCAGCTGCTGGTGTGGCTTGAGTGCCCAAGGCGAGATGTGTGTGTACGTATGTATATATGGGCATCGATCGAAGCTAAGCTAAGCTAGATGCAGGTGGCCACGTCACCGCTTTTTCATCTTTTGCCTGCCTTTCTTTGTCCTTGTTTGATTAACAATTCGGCTTTGTTCGATGATGGGCATGGCACGGAGATGTTTTGGATTACTTTGCAGGAGAAGCATTTGCTTTACCGGTCATCTGATGGCAACAAGGACATTAACTACTGGACTAGAGTAGAGGTATTTTAATTACACATACAAGAATCTCAACTTGATGCCTAGCTTTACCCCTAAAATGAACCGTCCAGTGACTCCAGTCACATATATTATTTCTTTTTCTTTTCTTTTTTGCATTTTTTTACATACGCACAAATATCCTTTGAAACTTCACATGCTAGTGTGCTACCATCTTTTTAGTTATTTAGGTTGGATATATATGGAAAAATCATGTACATAAATTTGTCTCGAATGAAACTCTATGCCTCTATAGCCTCCATCTTCATCAGGGGATTCCTCAATAGACAATCAATGAAATATCATTTCCCGACAGCATCTCTTAAGTTAGTGTCAAAGTTGTCTTTGAGTAATATGAGTTGTGTGTATATGGATGAATTGTACGTCTTTCCATAAATGTAAACCAACGTTGCATTTGTCCACCATCACAATAAATGCAAATTGTACAGGTTGATTTCCTGTGTCAAAATATTGTCAATAATTATTGATCTAGAAAGAAAATATTGTCAACAAATTCATTATAGACAACTTATATACACCGGCACGAGAAGCGAATCTCCTTTATGACCATTCCATCGGTTTCTTTTCTTCAGCTTTCTATCTAACATTCTAGCCAGACGTTAGAATATAGTGGCATGATCGATATCTCTATGTTTGCAAGTTTAGAAATTGTAATCCAATATTGTCTTGTCTGTATCTCTTCCATTATCTCTAGAGCTTCTTCTCCCTCTTTTTATCTACAGTATATATATTCATCCTCAAGATTTAATATATCAGCCAAATCATTCTGCCAGCTCTATGTTATTGACGATGTTGGATGTTTGAAAATTATTTTCTTGCGAGGAAGAATTGTATATGTTCATAAGTTTTCTAATATAAGTCCCATACATGATTATGTATCCTTCATCTTATCAAGTTGCGTAAAATAGAGGATAACCTGCTATTTGTCAATTCTCACTCCCAATAGTGCTGTTAATTTGATCCCTAAAAGATTTGTCAATTCTTCTTCATAAATATTTCAAAAAAAACTTTTTCATAAATATATCTAACAAAAGTTAGTGCCAAGTTTGTCTTTTGAATAAGTCGTGCATATACACTGATTTGTACTTCTCCTTTCTGCAAATGTAAAGCAATGTATATATCATTTGTCCACCATGGACAATAATCTTTGAATATATTTATTGGAAGTAGTCATACAAGTCCCCACATTAAATCCTAAAAATTAAAAAGAATTAGAAATTTCTCATATTAATCTTTCAATCTCTAGTTGAAATCTTCCACATTGAATTTTTCGAAGTAGTAAACTACATAGTTGTACTCAGTTCAACTCTCAATTATAGGTTTCTAATGATTTAATAGTTCAAAATTTTAGAATTAATAAATATAGAGTTGTGCTCAATTTGAAGTTTTAATAATAGTTTTTGATGATTCAATAATATGAAAATTCAAAATTAATAAATACCAAGTTGTACTTGGCAAATTAGCTTTAGGTTTTGTTATGATTTTTAAAATTACGAAATTAGACATTAATAAAACTTAATAGTTTATTTTCTCAGTTAGTTTTTTATGATTTAATAATTACGAAATTTGAGATTAATTAAAATAACAATAAATTCATAAACATTTTTTTGAGATTACACGAGAGACGTACACACATGCACAACATTACACACGCAACACCACACTCACACTCACACCCCCGCAAATGTGTCCCCTAACAATTCTGATCTCACTAAAATCTTGTTGAAAGTCCACCTACGTGTGCGTAATATTTGTGGGCACCAGGATTTAAACCCTGGTGGGTGGAGTCATGCATGCACCCACGACGTCAGCACCACACCACTAGTGCTTTCCCAAATTCATAAACATTTACTTTTGGTCTAGATCCTCAGTTAGTTTTTAATAACTTTGAAATTCGAAATCAATAAATACCGAGCTGTATGTGCTAAGTTTGGTTATCTCAACATAATATTCGGTTTTATGTTTTTATACTTTTAAAATCCGTATTAATTGATTGTTTAAAATATATAGTATGTTCAGATGTACGGGTTGATGCCTAGTAAATGGAACAAATTGCATAGATTATCAAATGTGAAAAACATTGTGAATTAAACCGGCAAGGGGAGGAGAGGAGCACCAACAGCGAGACCCACATTTCGGCGAATCGCAGGTAGCTAGGTCCCACCCGTCAGCAGAAATCCGGCGGAATGTTCTTCTTCCGTGCAGGACATAGCTACCCAGCCATGGTGCGGTATCTCTTTCGGCCAAATCAACCAAAGCTTTATAAATATTTCGGCGACGGGAAAAAAAAAGGTTTGCCTTTGCAAAGGTAGGAGCTAGCCAGATCACAACCGATGGAGTGGATGGCTCATGGCTCTCCGGGCCAAGCTGGGCTTTTTCACCGGATAACGCACATGACATGACGCTGCTGATGCAGCAGGGGCAAAGTAAAGCCAGGCTAACTAGCTAAGCTGAGACATTACTTTGCCTCGCAGTATCCAAAGGGGATCTATCTACTGCTACATACATACGTATCTCTCCCATTGTCTTCTCACTCTCTCTCTCTCTCTCTTTTCACATGATCGCACGTATGATTGCTGCAAAGCCAACTTGGATTGGAATAATCATTCAGGTAATAATCAGGGCTTCCTTTCTATCGGTTTAGTTCCGTGGTTGATTTGCCACGCTAAAGTCGATAACAACTGCTCGTTACCACATGCTCTGGATGATCATTACGGAACGTCGGATGGCGACTGGCCCGATGGATCATGGGCGGAGAGCTGCTGCAGCTAGCACGTAGTACGATGGATGATCGAGCGAATTGTGCTCTCGAAAATAAAAGGAGAGAGCTGGCGATGTTGGGATATGTACATGTGGAGATAGTCGTCTATGTCGTCAGTATCGTTGATGGCCATGACGCCATGTGCTGCTACGATGACAAAATCTAGCTAGCTCGACGATAGCAGAGAGAGAGAGAGAGAGAGAGAGAGAGAGAGAGAGAGGACGGCGAAGCCAGTTTTGGTCCAACCACAAGGCCAGCGGAGCTGCGGCCGCTGGGACAGCCTGACTTAATTTGCTCCGTCCGCTGTGACCTAAGCGTAAGATATATGCTCTTCTTTTTAGGATTAAACGTGAGAGATATGCTGATACACAAAGAAAAATCTCCAGTATCTTGTAGGACTAACGGATTAAACTAGGCACTTGGGCCTCTCTTGACTTTTCTTTCAAAAAAAAAGACAAAAAGCAAATCAAGTTTTTCTAAAAAGACAGTACAAATGCAGGCACCTATAATACATATACACTTATTTTTAGGGCCGCATATTTTAAGATTAACGAAGTCGTCACGGATGTCTCACTATCGAATAATATGTCCCTTACCACTAAAAAAATAATTAGTTGTAAATACAAGCATTCACAAAAAAAAAATCTAACTAGTTAAGCTAAGCTCATTTTGCCAAAGCAAATCCAAGTGACCAAAGGCATGAACAATGACACCCAAAATTCAGATCAGGTCAAGTCTGAAAATCTGAATCTCTATTGGGCCTAGGTGATGATGCTGTTGCTGAAAGGCTGAAATCCCTATTGGGTTTAGGACGGTTAGTAGTCTGGACAGTAAAAAAAATTCCGGCTCTGCACTGCTTCCGGATAAGCCTTGCTGAAGCTTACCAAAGCCGGCCCAACAACAAGCCCAAACCCTGTGCAAGTTCGTCCCTCACGTCTTGCAACATATCTCTTCGCGTGTGCTCTGTGCTCGTCTGGACCGTCAGATCAGACACCCAAAAACGGCGAGATGGACGGACACAAGTGTTGCGTATTGGTGGAGCAGAGCACGAGGAGCAGCGTAGACGGACAGATAATACTCATATCATATTTATTTTCATATTTTTTTATTGGATAAAAAGAATACGAATAGCTTAGATACAAAACAAATATAAATTATCTCGAATACAAATAAGAATCGATATGATCGGACACGAATACGAAAACATATATTTCTCGGAACACGAAAACCATCTAAACTTCTAATAAAAACAAAAACCATCACACGTAATTAGTTTGTTTTATATATAAAAAATAATCATAGACTAAAAAATATAATTATGTTCGACATGTATAACATTGTTAGTATAAATACATATAGTATAATTTTAAAAAAAATAAAATTTAAATAATATTAATAGTATGGACTAGTGTTGTGAGATCGGTTACTATTAAAATCTAAAAGGTAGGTTAAAGGTCTAAAGTTTAAAAAAAAGATATGTTTCATGTCTTGTGTAAATATTCGAATAACATTGTTCACCAGATATTCGTATATGACAGAAACTCTCGTATCATATTTGTATTCGTATCTGTATCCGAGCTATCCGTTTCGAATAGTACTCGTATTCGTTTTATTTTAGAACAGACGAAAAATATTGGCTCCGTTTTTATCATAGCAGCTACCCCGTCCATGTCCACGCCTTAAAACCCGGCGTCACGCCGTCACCGTCCTCACCTTCCAATTCCATTCCACCTTCACCATCGGCGCATCATCCGCTCATCCTCCTTCCCTGCCATAACGAGCACTGCAGCAGCGAATGCAACACCGCGCCTAACGCATGCTGCTCCCCTTGTCGCATCACCAGTTTCATCACCAGACGTCCCATATCACACCATCCTGCATTGAACTCTTCTTCCGACACTTTTTGTCAACATGGCACAAGATGCATTGCGCATTATCTTCAACCCCACCGTCAAAAATCAAAACGAAAACGATTCTCTCCCCATTTATGCACTTTGGACAGTTGTTGCATATATATAGATCCAATCTTCCATTAAGTTAGCAGACAATGAGACAACTTTACAATGCCCCCAATAGGAGATGAGAAGAATCTGATGAAGGCACACTGTCAGTCTAATAAGCACAGATCTATAAAGAGATATGGAGCACAAACACTTGGGAGAAGAAGGAAAAGGAAGGAAAGGATATTGAGCCACAAAGGCGTGTTGCCCCCGCACAAAGAGGAGAATGCTGAAGAGAACCATAACTTTACAGCGCTGCTTGGACACTGGAGCTATATCCTCTCCCTCTGATTCTCAGAGTTGCGGCTTGAAGCACAGAACAGACGGCAACAGGTGGACACCGCTGACGGGCACCCGAAAGAATAGAATCATATATGTACCAGCAAAGTTTTGCATCCAGATGCTATGTATGGACATCCCCAATCGTCTGCTTCTCAAAGCGTCTGATCTCCCCTGCCAAACGCTTCATGTTATGATCGTAGACGTATGGTATCCCCTCGAACATTACCTTACTGCCATTGGTGGGTTTCGGCACAAATTTCCGGCAAGGCTCCCCCATCACGTTGATAGAATTATGATAGTGGTAGTATCTGATCAAGCTTTCTGTTTTGTGGGTTGTCCTCCCATACACATTTTGCGACATGTGCACACCGGTGGAGTATGCATTCCGAGCTTGGATTGCATATTTGCGATCTCGCCTCACTCCGGTAATTGAATTGCGGAAGACGAGTTTCTCAAAGCCCCATTCCCTGAAGACCAATGACATATAAAATGTGTTAGCATTGCCACCATCAGAATACAGAATCAAGGCCAAAGAAGCCACAAGTAACCCTCTATAGTACATCCCTTAAATGAAATGATGCAGAGATCCTTTGCTCATGAAATGCTGGGCTAACTCAAAACTGACACACAGCCATAGGAAGTAGTTCCCAATTGAAACTGCTTGTAGAGTAAACTACAAAGTCATAGAGCTATAAAAGTACAAAATCACATAATCAGACTACCAATTGTTATTGTCTTGACTTCTCACATCAACCATAACAAAATCACATAATCGGACTACCAATTGTTATTGTCTTGATTTCTCACATCAACCATAAGTCCATAACTGTGGAAATTACCCCGTCTGGTTTGGTTCATTCAAATCTGGTTACAAACCTTTGTTAAATATATGCTGCAAGGTTGTGATGTCCAAAAGAAAAATCACAGCTATCTAAAACAGATAGCAGAGAAGTTCATATCATAACTAGTACATAAGACTACTCAAAGGTTCAACAAAGAAACAAAAGGTGAGAAAAGCTTTTATTGACACTAAGTAAAGAAAAGGTGTTGCTAAATACTTGGGAATGGAAAAGTAGCAACTTTTGTTGAGAAGTAATTTCTCATCACCAACAAATAAATCAATTTCTGTTCTCAACAGGAGGATAAGCCTACAGAAGTGGGAAACACTGTAGTTGTGAGGAAGTTTCTCATTTCTCCCCGCAAGCATTATCTCACATTTGTGATACCTTGGTTGAGCGGTTGTAAAACTATACAGCAAGAATGGTATCACTGTAGATGTTGGACTAACACAGCAATGATCAACCAGGTTTATCGTGAGTCCCCCAGTCATGCACTGATCAAGCGACCCTTGTCCAGCACAACAGTACTATTCTCAACTGGGTGCCACACCCCTTTTCTTTCCAAAGTTCCAACCAGATTTTTTTAATTAATTTCTATGTTTCATCAAAATAGTAGTGGTTTATAACATCCATATTCTTCACATAGACTAGTCAGTTTCATGGTACTCTACATGTATATCATCCATCTAGGGCAGATGTCATATATATATTGGTGTAACGCCTATTTAAAGTAAGAATGAAATGTATAGACAAATAGACAATCTCCCTGATGCAAAGCAGGATTAGTTGCCACAGGTATAAGTTCAATTCAGGAAATCAAACAAATACACCAATACTTGTCTCATGCAAAGTGCCTTCAATCATGCAGAAACCAAGGGAGTCACACTGCCCAAACAACCTACTACATAAACAAATACTTGTCTCTTGACTCGATTCTCTTAGCTGTTTCAAGTATATGCTGTTCCGATTGATTAATATCAAATTGACAATGACTGGAGAAGCAATGTACTACTACGTTTGTGGCACTTACTTATTTGTACAAAGAATACCACGTCCTCAAGAAAAGAACAAATTTCATATGCCAATTGCAGTATTGTATATGTATTACGCGAATCTAGTTGGATTCCCACTGAAATAGCATAGCATAAACAATTGGACCGACAATTAACATAGGGAAATGCAAAATTAGGCAAGAGAAATGCAAACCTCGAGTAGTCCTCGGTTGGATCATCGATGCAGAGCTTGCTGGACATGGGGTTCTGCTCGATGGTGAACTGCGTGTACGGCTGGAGCTGGGCGAGCACGTCATCCAGCCCGCGGCCGTCGGGGAGGTAGATGTACTCGTCGACGTCGAAGAAGAAGGTCCAGTTCGCGGCATGGCGGTAGCGGTGGAGGCAGTCGTTGACGACGAGGAACTGGTTGTAGTAGTAGCCGTCGTAATCCTCCTGCGCCCTGATGTCTTGGACGGTGATGCGGCCGGCCCTGACCCACGGATCCAGCACCGCCCTGACCTCCGGTGTCACGCCGCCGGCGTCGTGGAGGACGAAGTGAGATCTGGGCCCGAAGAAGCGGGCGTGGTAGGCGAGCCACTCCCGCATTCGGGCGGCGCTGAGGTTGCCATAGAGGGATGAGCCGCAGTAGAGGTAGTCGTAAGGGAAGGGTGGCCGGAATCGGGACTCGTCGTAGGAGCCCGCGGCCTCCTCGAGAGCGACGAAGCGCTCGTAGCGGCGGGAGGCGGTGGAGTAGTAGGCGTGGACGAGGAGCTTGCCGCCGAGGTTTTCGGCGTTGGGGTTGGAGGGGAAGGTGCAGTTGACGACGACGACGGTGTAGACGCGGCCGTAGCCCCAGTCTGGGAGCATCTTGTAGGCCTTGGTCCGGACCGGCCGCGGTGGCGGCGCGCCGGCGGGAGCGTTGGGCAGCCACTCGCACTTGAAGTAGGGGTTGCTGAAGACGTGCGCCGGCTTGGATGCCAGGCCGACGACGGCGAACGTGCGCGGGCCGCCCCGGTACGCGCCCATCTGGACGAACAGCGCCGCCGCCGTGCCGTACGGCCGGAGCTCCCGTTTGTTTGGGTCCCGCGGCCTCGTCGTGGGCACCGCTGCGGCGGTGGCGGTGGGTGGGCCCGTGTCGGTGTCAGTCGAGTTAGCGGCGGCGGCGGCGGTGGAGAGGGAGGAAACGGCAACAGCGGCGGCGGTGGGTGAGCGGGGGAGGAGGGGGCATGAGGATGAGGAGGAGGAGCGGGCGGCGGGGAGGAGGATGAGGGGCTGGTAGGGGTGGAGCTGCCAGAGCGCCATGACGAGGGTGAGGAGCGCGAGGGAGGCGACGAAGGACTTGACGTCGAAGCAGGTGACGCCGCCGCCGAGCAATGCCGCCCCGCCGCCGCCCCCGTCCTTGCTCCTCCCGCCGGTGGGCTTCATCGATCGATCGATCTATCAGCAAGCCGGAGCACAGGGGGACGCGGCGGCAGATGGATCGATCCGGCGCAAGACGAAGCACCGGGGAATGGTGGGAAGAGGAGGAGGAAAGGTGGTGGCGATGATTTGCTTTGGGGGTATACTAGAGTAGTGTGTGTGGGGGGAGTGTGGTGTGATGATTTGCTTTCTCTCCTCCTTTTGGCTCCTTTGGGATTGGTGGGGGATGTGTGCTTTGATGATGAGGAGGAAGAGGTTAATCTCAGCTAGGGGAGTGATTATTGCCATTAATGGTGGATTAGGGACCTTAGAGTAGAGGTTAGCTTGTGATTAAGCAAGCAGGATCCAAAAGTGAGTGGCAGAGGCAGGGGATAAGCACTGATGAATCATAGGACCACAATGGACTCAATGGAGTGATCAACGAGCCGGGGAGACACTTGACAAATTCCTCTTTCACGGCCAGCGTCGGCCGGTCGCCTGGCTTGTTTTTTTTTTTTCCTTTCGCGGCGCGTGGCCGGTAGGGTCGGTGCGTCATGTGTGACCTTCATGGAGGATACTACACGTGTTCCGCGTCCGTATGACAGGACCGCCGCGTGCGACAGTGCTCGCTGTGATGTGCGCCGTGCGCCTGTGCGGCTGCCCTGTTCTCGTGGTACGTTGGTACTGTTCTTTTATCAACTAACAAAACGCTCGTTATGTGTTTTGTCTATGCTTATTTAAATATGAAAAAGGTAGCTCACATATGGATATGTATCATAGGTAATATTTAGAAAACTTGTAAGAGCGAAATATCAACCTAACAATACTTGCCACGCTTGAGAAGTACGTTTTGTTCATAAATTTTCTCCATCGACATTGTTTAGACAATTCATCTATATAAAACAATTATCTATAATCTTCTTCATCATAAAAAAAGGATAGACTTTGTTTATTTAGAGAACATGTCTAATAAATTAAGTGTAAAAAACTAAGGTGTTTCTGTCAAGATTATGGATAAGACATACCTCTTATCCTTGGGTTATGAAGTATACGGATACGGTATACCCTTAGTATATGAAAAGGTGAATTCGGATAGTAAACAGGAAAATTGTATCCCGAGTAAAAGTGTTAGAGTCCTATTCGGGGAAGATATAATCTCTGTGATCTTGTAAGCCAAAACTACTCTCCAAGGTTTACTTGGAGGTCAAGACAGTCTGCGGTATAAATATAAGGCCTCACAGGGGGTACGGGATTATTGAATTATAGTACAAACCACCACCACAACAGAAGCAATCCGGAGGACATTGAAGACAACTCACCGGTTAGATCTCGTCAAGTTATTTTCGGCAGGGATCTCGTTGGTACTCAATACTTTTTGTTGATCTCTATTATAATCTCTATGGTTCTCATCATAATTCCATATAAACTGGAGTAGGGCTATTACCTTACGAGAGGTCTGAACCAGTATAATCCCTGTCTTCTTTATGCTTGATGTCATTTCGTGTAGATCCTTGTTCCAACATACCCCAATACCCTTAGAATACGGTCTACGAATATAACCCGTCGACAGTGGCGTGCCAAGTAGGGGGACTTGGTGCTCAAGGTTTCACTGAGATGGTTTCAAGCTCAAGGCCTTCCGACAACATTGTCTGCATTCGTCTTGACCTGGGAGATCCTACCCAACCGGCGTTCGTTTGGACTCAAGTCGGATCCATCGTCTTTCCCATTTTTGCTGCGACTCCAATCTCGCCTTCCCAAATACAAGTCGGGATCGAGAACGGAACCGCAAGGACGACCGAAAACAATCCTTCATCAGCTATTCCTCCTGTCCAATCAAAAAAGAGAAAATCGACGACTTCAGCTCCCCGAAGAATTCCTAAAGTCGCCAAGCCCCAGACCACTGTTGGGGGCCAGGTGCCAACAAGGAAGTCCCCTCCAAACCACAACACCTGATGTTCGATCCACAAGACGTCTCAGCACTCTCTGGTTGAATGTCGGGTAATACTTCAAGTGAAGGCTGAACTCGATGCTTGCAAAGATTGAGATATCTAGCACACATCTCCATACAAGGCGTGGTGCTCGATCCACAAATCAAAAAGTCACCCCTTACCAATTGCAAGATCTTCTCGAAGATCACTAGATCTATGGTCCGTGTTCCCTGCTGTGCGATCCACCAATGCCGAGATCAACCTCAGGATGCATCGGTAGACAATAGCGAGATAGAAACCCCAGATCGTCTAGTCAGATTCATTGACATCGATCCTTGTGAACCCTTCGTTCTTCACAGCTTGGAATCTTCAGGATCTAACTCTCCACATGAAGTGAACGTGATCGAAGGAGTCGTCGAGGACGTACATGAAGAGGGTGAAGTTCATTCGGGAGAAGAACCGCCTACTCCTGTTGCATCAAATCAACCTGTCGAGTTGGTTCGAACTCCTGCCGAGCACTTCACCGTGGTCAGCTCGTTACTAAAGCAAACCCCGTTCGATCCAGTAACCTTCCTGGAAGCAGATAACTGGGTCAAACATGTACAATCAACGATAGCTAACCTCAATTCTACCTTTTTGGCCGCGGCCGGATCAAACCCCAAAGTCCTTCTCGAGATCCCCATCTACGAGGTGGAGACCGGGCACCGGCTAAGGACACTCTCAGTCCACACCCCAGCCGAGATCTGAGCCATAATCCTGGAAACGCATCACCAAGAAAGCAAGACAATCAACCCCCTCCTCATCAAGACGATCGCGATCTTCGTAGTCACTTGAATGGGCGTAGGCGGGAGTGACGATATCGGAATGATGTCGACCACCGCCAACCTCGCGCACCTCGTGGAGGAAACAGAGGGTGGGATGACAACGACAACCGAGAAGAGCGCAACAATGATCGAGATCGTCGAGACCGCCAGAGTCAACAGGGCAAGAACGATCAAGGTCGACAACACCATAATGACAATCGGCGACGACGAAACTCGCAATCCCCGAATTCAAGAGGGACCAAGGACTAGGCCGTAAGTCACTAGGCCGCACCCCCGATTACAGTGATCCTTCATCGTCATCATCATCAACTAGAGGCGGTTCTCGCAGGCCATGAGGACGTCGTCCACCCTTTAGACCGGGAGGCGGATGTCGAGTTTTCACACCTGCTCTACGAGAGGTGCGATGGCCAAACAAATTTCGTACTGCTACGGTAGAAAAGTATGACGGGAGTATTGATCCATAGGAGTTCCTGCACGTCTATTCTACAGTTCTCTATGCAGCTGGCGCAGACGATAACGCGTTGGCAAACTACTTGCCTGCCGTGTTGAAAAGATCTGCTCGGTCATGGCTGGTGCACCTCCCACCTCGCTCGATTTCTTTCTAGGAAGACCTATGGTAGCAATTCATTGCCAGCTTTTAAGGAACATACAAGCGGCATGCAGTCGAGGACGATCTATACACCCATAGGTAGAACTCGGGTGAATCTTTAAGGGACTATATACGACGTTTTAATGAATGCCGGAATACGATCCCCAAGATCACCGACGCCTCTGTCATATGCGCGTTTAAGTCTGGTGTCCGAGATCGATACACCATCCAAGAGCTGACGACAAGGCGAATCACTTCTGCCATGAAGCTATTCGAAATCATCGACAAATGTACTCACGCAGACAATGCCCTCAGGATGTAACATACCAAAAATTCGAATTTCGAATTTTTACTTCAGTTAAATAATAAAAATATGTTTTCAAGTCTAAATTGAAAGAAAATAGAAAGTAAAGCCCAAACATAACATTTCTGGTTGGTGATAAACTAAAATATAATTTTTCTACCATTTAAATATATATTTAAAATAAGAATACTTAAGGGTAGGTGAACTCATTGAATTTTTAAAAATAATTGGTGCAATATGAAATCATGGGGAAATTCATGTGGGTACTATTTAATATATGTAACTCACTGGAATTTTGGTATAAATTAATATGTACTTTTGATACCCCAAATAATTAGGTCAAAACAGTCAACCCATAGGTTAATACTAAACCCTAATCGGCATAAACGACACACATCTCATAAATGTATTTTATCACATAAAAATGTATATGGAACCTAATTTATTCAATTACTAGCTTATTTATCATGAATTGATAAAATTTTTCCAGAATTTATTTTATTAGCTTTGACCTCCTAAAAATTCAATCTAGTTTCATCCAGGCCTACTTTCTTTATTTTCCTGGGAATAAAATATAGGGTATTTTTGTGTGCAACCAAGGAAATGGAAACTAGGTATTTTTAACTACTACCAGTAAAATCCACATTAATTTATCATGCACAAAAATTTAGTTATAGAATTAACAAGAAGGGAGGAAGAAATTTAGATGAAAATCCTTTGTAAATCACTTGAGCAGTAGATCACTAAGGAACCTACCCCTTTTCTCTCTCTGCCATGTGGGCCCAGGCTTGGTAGGACCCACCTGTCAGTCACTCAAGCCTACCACCTCCTCCTTCAAGCCCTGGAATGGCTGCCACGTCGCAGACACGCGCCAGCACGCCAGAGCGCCGCCTCGCCGTCCACAGCCTTTCGAGCTCCACTATAAATAGCGCCGCTTCGCCCACCGACGAAGCCTTCCATCCTCGCCGCGTTCCACCCAAAACCCTAGCAAGATCGTCTCGAGAGCTCCGGGAGAGAACACATCTTCTCCGGCGCCGTTAAGATCCACCACCGTCGCCGTCCTTCTCCGGTGAGCCTCGCCGCAAACCAACCGTGGGAACACGATCCTCTATCCATGCCTAAACCCTCTGTACCTTCTTCCTTGATTTGGCGCAGATCGAGCACCTCGTGCAAAGCTCGTCGGCGTCCTCGGTGTCCAGAGCACCGTCGCGGATCGCATCGCCGTTCCCGCCAACCCGGTGGAACCCTAATCGAGCCACTACGCCAGGGTCATCGTCTAGATCCCAGGTGCAAGACGCCCAAGTGAATTCAAGCCGAGACGTTGCCGTTGAAGAGATCCCCTTCGTCTTCCCCAAGTCCGGCCACCAGCCATCGTCGTCGATTTCTCGTCCTTGGGTGAGTTCCGGCGCAATTCCTCTCACGGGTAGCAACCCTAGGGTATCACTAAACATGTGTAGGTGTTGCTTTGACAGGAGGTTGGCCACTCTTCGCTGTCACCGTCGCCCTGCCTGTTTCTGCCGCCGCCGGAGTTGTCTTCGCGTCGCCGCTGCTGTCCAAGCTTCGCCGAGCCCAGCGCGACCTTAAGTGAGCATCCATGACCCCCGTAGATGCATGTGCATGCATGAATTTGCACTGAGCCGAGCTAGAACCCGAGATGACCTAGCATGCCGAAGCACTTCGCCGCTCACATCGTCGCCGGCGTCGATGCCGATCACCACAGTCAGTGCCACGACCATCGACGGGTTCGCCAGCCTCTCCTCCATCTTTTCTCTTTTGGCCGCACCTCGCGAAACCCCGTCGTTTGCCGCCGGCGTCGACGACAAACTCGTCGGCCGCCGCATCCAGCCGTTGCTCTGGTCTTTCCCTCACTGAGCTGCTGACATGCGGGCCCCACTGCATATAAGTAGCCGAGGTTTAATTTGTAAGGGAAACAAAACCCTCTGTGCTAATGTGTAATTGTATAACCTATGACATGTGGGACCAAGGACCTAATAGCAATAAATTAGAAACCTGAGTACTCTTAATGAAAATGCTTTTAAACATGTGCTGGGGACTTCGGGTTGAATCTTTAGAAACCCAGGGACTTTTCTGAAAAAGTTCAGAGACTGACCAGTGGACTCCTTATCTTTAGAATTTGGAAAATAATAAAGAAAATACTCAAATCAATAATTATACAACAGGAAAATGAGTAAAACTTGTACAATACATATAAAATTCATTTTAACTCCATTTGAGATGAATCAAATTTCTATGGATTCGCAAAATTGTAAACTTTAATATGGTAAGATAAAACATGATGCCTACAGAAGAAGAAATGTCTTTAAAAATTAATATATGGAATACTTAACATATAGCATATACTAATTATATTCATTCTAACTCCAAATACTATAATTCCAGATGGGTTAGGTTGTTAATCTTATAGACTTGGTTTTTATAAATTTAAATGTAGTACATATAGTACTAGAAACATATTTAAAATTTGTATAATAAGCAAAACTTATAATATGTCATATAACTTGTAAAATTCATAATAAATTCATGCTAGCTTTAAATATTGTGAACTAAATTTTGTTAAACTTTGGAGAAAATACACTCTGTTGCAGTGACCTCAGACTTCACTAGTCCTGGACCCAAAATGCACTTAGAGTTAAATAGAGCCTAATTAATTTCTTACTAGTGTTGGACTTTAAAAATTTATAACTCACAAATGCACTATGATAATATAGAAATTCCTTCACCACAAATTATAAACCCACAGCCTCTAACCACACTAGTGAATTCATGCATTTTAGAGCATTTTGAATATTTGTATGTTTCGGTATTTATTCGATTATCGACATTTCTTTTAGAAGACGATTATGTTGTTGGTGAGAAGATTTAACCTTTCGCTGACTCCAGTAAGGACATCAATCAAGGCAAGTTATGCCCTCCTCCTTTGAACACTTTGATCCTATGTTTTTATTGGGCAAACGTTTTCTATTGCAAAGTTGCACGCGTTAGATAGTTATGTTTGGAAAAATTATTTTAAAGTGATGAAATGGTAGTTATGACCTATTTGTTGCATAATCCACCTTGAGAATTGTTATCCATGATTATTTGTAACCTTAGAATGATTTAGAGTACCCTATTTGTACTCAAATGGAAACCCCTACGCTTTTATAAAATGCAAATGCTTAGCCTTGCTTAGTAATAGATAAATCATGGTTATGGATCACTTATTATGTTATTTGAATCATTTCAAAACTTATGAACAGAGATGTTTTCTCTGCTTATTTGTGAACTAAAATTAAAGGAATGTGAATTTCAGACTTAGGCGGCAAGTGATATGCATATGGTGGTAGTTGCATATCGATAGAGGGAGTGTCCGCCTGAGTTGTTTAAGGACTGAACTACATGTCACCCACTTATGTTTACCGTACATCCACATGTGTTATTTATGGGGATAACCTTGGCCTATTAAGTTAAGCATTTGTCTGACCTTGCATTCGGGAGGCCGTTGTAGTAGAGATAGTGGCCACGAGTGTACTGTGGGCTATCTATAGGAACTACCCATGTATGTGTTAATGATTGTGTTGAGTTTATTGCTAGCAACAAGTCTAGCTGGATGTGATTACCGTGAGGGGACGAGTGTAATGTTCCGCCTCATGGCATGGGCGTCTAAGTCTGCCCAATACAACGATAACGTGTCTCGTGAGGGAACGGATGTGTTCGCCGTCACGACGTTAGGTTTAAGGTGTGAGCCCGCCACCTAATGACTCTAGGACTTAAGCCTAGGGTGGATTCACACTTATCGTGCTCATGCAAGGTTACACAATACTTAATGTAAAAGCCTTGTTATGACCTCTAGACCGCACTCAATATGTAGAGTGTGGTAGTGCTTGGCCGGCACAGGACAAACTAGAGAGTTCATACCATGTGGGTAAAGCTGTACAAGCTCTACAGAGTTATAAAAACTAATCGATTAGCCGTGCTCACGGTCATGAGCGGCATAGTGATGTGATGTGGGTATACTTTTATGTTTTCCTAAATGCCTTTGAAACTAAATGTTTTGGAATGATAATGAGATTGATATATGTCATATGATTGCCCTATTTCCGGATTTGATCGTAATGGAAGGTTACTATCTATTTATGTTGGTACCATGCCATGAATATTACGCCTTACCTTATTGTTGAAATGTTTTGTTCAAATTGCGTAGCAAATGAATTGTGAACTAAAATTTAGCTTTATGCTGAAAACCCCGACCACATATAAGCCTCTCTTTGAGTATAGCCTTCATGTATGTAGGTTTGACTGTGCGCTTGCCAGTACATTAACTTGTTTAATGTACTGACACTTGTTAGATTGGAATATCCATTTTTGCAGGTAATTGAGTGTTGCGGGAATCGTTGTTTCTCTCAGGATTGGTCCTATCAAGGGGTTTACCCTAGTCGGATTGCTTGTGGGGAATTTGGGTAGACATGCTTCCGAAGGACTTTAACTAATTAGCCGAATGGCTATATGTAAGTAACTTTGATATTTGCCTCTAGTTATGTCTAAGTCACCTTACATGTATTTGAGTTAATACCATGGCTTAGATGAAAGTGCGAAGCTAGCATCTTCCTGGGGCTAGCTAAGCATGAGTAAGGATTTTGAGCAATTGAGATGTTGTAGAGCTCAGCAATTTGAGTCAAGTCTCCTAAGATGTGTAACACATCTAGTCGCCATCTTCGAATGGTTTGACGGGCATGTCTCAGGCTGAAATTGACTGGCACGCTGAGTCCCAGCAATATCTCTTTTGCTCATCATTCGGCATCGTGGAATTCATATCGAATGGTGTTATGTTGTGGTCATGGACACATTGAGGTTTGAGTGGCTATTTATGCGTGTATGGATCCCACTCAGCCAAGATCATGTGGTGACCACAAATATCACCAGACAATATGAATTTTGGGTGCTCGACACAGGAAGAAAGATGAAAAAGGCAAGGTGATTGAGGAGAAGTAATCGGCCAATAAAGAAGCACCGGAGTCTGCTAAAAAGAAGAAACAAAATCGCAAAAGGGAAGGGAAACACAAGGTGGAAAAAGAGGTCCTTGTTGCAGAATAAGCAAACCCACCCCCAAGGCGTCCAGCCCTTTAAGGTGATGAAACAGTACGACAATGGTGCCCAATCCATAATTGGCAAACATACTTTAGAGGAGTGCGAGGTCTTCCAGAAAGTTTTGGCAAAACAGCTGGCCCTCGAAAAAGGAAAGCAAGTTCGTGTGGTCGAGAGGAGCACTGATGATCTCTCGTCCAATAATGAATTTGTGTTCCCAGACTTTGATCTCCATGTAGCCCATATCTTCGACAGTTCAACGACATACACCTCTAAAAGGGAGTATAAGAAGGTAGAACACGAAGTCTGCTCTACCTCAAAAGGAGTCGCTGCCAAGATGAAGTGGTATAACCAAAAGATCGAGTTCTCTAAGGACGACTATCCAACAACAACAATTGTCCCAGGCCGGTATCTGATAGTAGTCGAATCTACCATTTGGAATATCAAGGTGGCACGCGTCCTCATCGACGGCGGTAACTCCATCAACCTTCTCTTCGCCAGCATGCTCAACACAATGGGTATCCCTAGAAGCGAGCTTATAGCTTCCGACCAACCCTTCCATGGGATCACTCCAGAATCATCGTCAAAACCACTAGGGAAGATCACGCTAGCTGTGACGTTCGGCCAGGCCAACAACTTTCGTACAGAGCAGAACACCTTCGACGTAGCGGAGTTTGACACTGCTTACAATGTTATACTCAAAAGGACTGCTCTCGCGAAGTTCATGGCGACATCCCACTATGCATACTAGATTCTAAAGATGCTAGGCCCAAAAGGAACAATCATGATCCCCGGGAACACAAAGGTAGCGGTACAGTGCGACAAAAGGAGCCTCGATATGGTCGAGCATACTCCCACGCCACCCGCCATCTCAAAACCCCTTCGGAAAGTGAGCAAGCCCAACATGACACCCAAGCCCGATGGTGCAATTAAGATTATCCCGTTGGCTTGCGGCAACCCCAACAAGACAGTTAAGATCGGGGCAACGCTCGACAACAAATAGGAACTCGAGCTCATCACCTTCCTCCGCAAGAATGCAGACGTGTTCACTTGGCAACTGTCCAACATGCCTGAAGTCCCTAGGAAGGTGATTGAGCGCAAACTGATGGTTTGTCCCAATGCCAAGCTAGTCAAATAGAAACTACAGTGATTTGCACAAGATAAAAAGAAGCTATTTGAGAAGAGCTGGACAAACTTCTCAAGGCTGGTTTCATCAGAGAGGTTCTCCATCTAGAGTGGCTCGCTAACCCAATAATGGTGCGTAAGGCCAATGACAAATGGAGGATGCGCATAGACTTCACTGATCTCAACAAGGCGTGCCTCAAGGACTACTTTCCTCTTCATCGCATTGACCAACTGGTGGACTCAACTGCTGGTTGTGAGTTGTTAAGTTTCCTTGATGCCTACTCCGGCTACCACCAGATCAGTATGGCCAAAGAGGACGAAGAGAAGACAACGTTCATCAAGCCCTTTGGTGTTTTCTGCTATACCAAGATGCTCTTTGGATTAATCAATGCAGATAACACATATCAGCAAGAGATCCGGGGGCTTTCAATGACCAGATCGACAAGAACGTGGAGGCATACGTCGACGATGTCGTGGTCAAAACGAAGACAAAGGACAAGCTGATCAATGACTTGAGGGAAACATTCAACAATCTCTGGCGACATCAACTCAAACTAAACCCGGAGAAGTGTACATTTGGAGTACCGTCAGGGAAATTACTCGGATTTCTTGTCTCCAAATGAGGCATTGAAGCAAACCCTAAGAAGATTAAGGCCATCGAGAACATGAGGTCATCGGTAAGGCTCAAGGAAGTACAGAAACTCACAGGATACATGACAACTTTAAGCTGGTTCGTGGCCAGGATGGGAGAATGAGAATAACCTTTCTTTGCTCTGCTCAAAAAGCAAGATAGATTCGAGTGGACACAGGATGCTAAGAACGCGTTTATCGCGCTCAAGCGGTACTTGTCTAACCCTTCTGTACTCGTTGCCCCACAGCCAATGGAAGAACTATTTCTATATATCGCTGCCACGCCTTATTCTGTTAGCACTATGATTGTCGTTGAGAGGGACAAAGTACAACGTCCTATGTACTATGTCAGCGAGGCCCTCCATGACACCAAAACTCGATATCCTCAAATTCAAAAATTGCTCTACGCTGTGGTCATGACATCGCAAAAGCTGCACCATTATTTCCAGGCCCACAAAGTCACGGTCGTCTCTTCCTTCCCTCTAGGCGAGATGGTAAGGAACAAAGACATCGTTGGACGCATTGCCAAGTGGGTAGTCGAACTTAGCCAATTCGATGTCAACTTCGTCCCACGTACAACCATAAAGTCTCTGGGTCTTGCCGACTTCATTGCCGATTGGACCGTTCTCGAGAACACCTCAACCGATCAGACGAATAACGAGACATGGACAATAGCCTTTAACGGGGCATTCAACAGCCAAGGAGCAGGGGCAGGATTCATTCTAACATCTCCAGCCATAGATCAGTTCAGACATGCAATACACCTTAATTTCTAAGCAACAAACAACACCGCCGAGTACGATGGACTACTCGCCGGATTCCAAGCAGCCGCGACACTTGGAGTAAAGCAATTAATCGTGAAAGGGGACTCAGAATTAGTCACCAACCAAGTACACAAGGACTACAAATGCTCAAATTCCGAGTTGACTAAGTACCTCGCCGAAGTCAGGAAGCTAGAGCGAAAGTTTGACGGTTTGGAGGTGCACCATGTCTACCACAAAGACTAACACCGATGCCGACAACCTAGCACGGCGTGCGTCTAGAAGAGAACCTGTTGAATCAGGAACCTTTCTAGACATCTTGACAAAACCCTCATTTAAAATCATGGACGACGAAGGCACCTTAGCTAACGGAGAGGACAGCTCGTGGGCTACTGCAGAGGTCAACAATGTCATGGCAGACATCGAGATTACGGAAGACTGGCGTACTCCGCTCATCAACTTCTTGGATGCCGACAAGTTACCGGACAAAGACACCATGGCAGAAAAACTTTCCCGTCAAGCAAAAGCTTACTGTATGATCGACAATGACCTATACTAAAAACCCCCAAACGGAGTTCTGTTCAAGTGTGTCTCTCCAGAGGACGACAAATACTTGTTTCTCGACATCCATGAAGAAATCTGCGGATATCATGTCGGCGGGCAAACCCTGGTCGGAAAAGCCTTTCGACAAGGATTTTTCTGGCCAACAGCCCTTCAAGAAGCTTGCAACTTGGTAAAACGGTGTGAAGCCTACCAATTTCACAGTAAACACACCAAGATGCTGGCGCAAGTGCTCCAAACAATCCTTCTCACCTGGGCGTTCTCATGCTGGGGGCTTGACATCCTCGGATCGTTTCCCCGAGGACAAGACGGCTACAAGTTGTTGTTCATGGCTATTGACAAATTCACTAAGTGGATCGAGGCAGAGCCAACAAGAGATATCAAAGCCGAACACACCATCAAGTTTATGAAAGGGATATCCTGCCGATATGGACTCCCACACCGAATCCTGACAGACAACGGCTCCCAATCCACTAGCGGTGCCTTTCCGGACTACTACATTGAATTCGGGGTAAAAGTCTGCTTCACTTCAATCTCCCATCCTTAGAGTAACGAACAAATCGAGCGGGCATATGGTATTGTGCTCCAGGGGATCAAAACACATGTGTACGATAGGCTCTTGGCCCATGACACACGCTGGGTTGACGAACTCCCTTCTGTCTTGTGGGACGTCCGTACTACCCCGACAACCTCCACCAAAGAGACTCCTTTCTTTCTCGTGTATGATTCCGAGGCCATGCTTTCTTCGGAGCTGCGACATCAGTCTACACGAGTCGAACAGTATTGAGATAAGGATCAGGAGGAGCAGCGAGCAGGTGATGTCAACCTTCTAGAGGAACAACGAGAACATGTTGCCGTTCGAGCAGCCATGTATCAACAGGCTCTACGTCGCTCTCATGAAAAACATGTTCATGCCCGTACACTCAGCATTAGCAATTACATCCTCCGACGAGTTCAGAATCAGGCAGGGAAAAACAAGCTTTCACCCAAGTGGGAGGGACCGTACACGGTGGTCGAGGTCTTAAGGCTAAACGTGTTCAAGATCGCAGACGACAAAGGCCGTGAGTTGGAAAATTCTTGGAACATTGACCAACTACGTAAATTTTATGTATAAAATCGATATACCAAAATCTATAAGTCCAGTTTAATAATATACAGTATTCCAATTTCCTTTCTTTCGAAGTGTTTTACCCGGTGACCCATTTTTCTTATATCGCCTCGTCTCGAAGTCGATCTTACTATCCTCTTACGCTAGTCTGGCAAGCTTTGGGGTCTCATGGATCTCGGCTGGGGATGCCTAGCACTGTGAAAGTTTGTCAGGCCATGCACGGTCAAACGACCATGTTAGATCTGGTCATGTTAGAGTACCCACTTGAGCGTATTAACCAAACCGTGTAACCGGGAATTGGTTTTCATGACTTTATGGCTGGGGGCTAGGAATTCACAGCTTTACCTTGGTTTGTTATAAGATTCAAGCTGCTTTTGTGGAAAACAACCTTTTCATAAAAATAGCTGGGGGCTAGGGAGAGTACCATATTCTATCGGCTGAGGGCAGCTCTTATGAGAGTACTCGTACACTATGTTTTTTTTTCAGATGCTTAGACAATAGACTTCAATTCTTACTTAAGTCCTGATATGCAAAATGTTAATATGTACATTAAGTGTTTTCTAGGTACATAAACTACGAAGACAACCACAACCAGTTCATCGTAGAGAAGATGTTTTCGGCCAGCTGAGCGAGGGATTGTGTGAGGCTGTCGATCTCATCGGCTCTTAGCCGAGAATGTGTGAAACCCTCTTAGAGAAATCCCAAGCTCATCTGCGGACGTCCATCTCAGATACAGGCGAGAATGTGACCACCCGCATACCGGCTAGCACGACGACACTTTTGCTTCAAGCAGTCGTTGATCTGTTTCCCGATCCCTGCAAGTTGATCGCACGTACTCCGCATCCATGAGAGATGGCCGCTTACAGACTTCTCGGGAGGGGGACAGACCACCCGCAGCTCCTCGCAAAGACGTTGGAGTGCTAGACAACAACCCTCGAGATAGGCGTCGACCCAGACTTTTCTATGTTGAAGGGCCTCTACGACTTGTTCCTTCCGGGCCGCATTGGCCATCTTCTTGAGCTCCGCCTTCTCAAACCTCGCCTTCTAGTACTCGGTGTGATGTTCTCTCTCCTCTAAAGCATTTTCGAGGCCTACGCACGACATTTGATCTCAATTAGCTTCCTCTGTGTACAAGGGGGCAAAGGCTACAGATGTCAAGTCTTGTACCTTGATTCCGCTCGAGAAGAGAGTTGATTTGGAGTCCCTGTGGATCCAGCGCGCTATCCGGGTTAACGACGACCAAGGCTTGGTCGTCGCCATTCGGTGTCGAGGAAGCATGGGGAGAAGGAGGCACAACATTAGAATCATGAGGACATCCGCCTTGCTGGACGACCTCGTCTTCGATACATCTAAAAACCGGCATAACGACACCAAAAGCTTAAGCACAATAAAGAAGGACATCGTTCTCGAAAAAGACGACAAGCCTAATAATTGTTCTTAAAGTTACAACTTAAAAAAGAGCAACGGTTTACTGTTCAAAATAGGAAATGACGCTCTTCCCCAGATCGAATAGTTCCGACATCACATCCTCACATGTCGCGTCAGCCCCGCCCTTCTCAACGCTTCCTCCAAGTTGACCTCGGGGTGTGTGAGCTTTAGGCACGCGAGAACATGACATGCGCCGATCCTAAGACCAGTGCACATCTCCTTGGCAACGTGCTCGGCGTGCTTGGTGGACGTGCGCTCCAGCTTGCCGATGAGGGAACCTAGGGACCCCAAGGCTGTTGTCTCGTCAAGGAACTCAGGGCCCTTCTCGTGGTCGCCCAAGCTATGGGCCACCATGTCGAGTCGTCCGTAGTTGTCCTGGAGGCCTTATCAGAGCGACGCTAGGTTTTTCTGGGTCTCCTCCATCCTCTTCTCCCAGCCTTGTGGCTGCCTCTTGTGACCGGCGACCAGGTCCTCGAATTTCTTCAAGTCCCTCTGCGCTTCTGCTAGTTGAGTTTCCAGCTCGGCGACGCGGTTGTCCGAGGTTGAGGCTGCCTTCCTAAGCTGCTTAACTTCGGTGAGGACATTGCGCGTGCCAGATTGCAGCAGGCGAGTGGCTTCCACCAGCCTGTCGATCGCTGAAATCGACACAATGGTGGGTAAGGCAATTGGCGGAGAGAGAGGTGGTGCTGATGCTGCAACAACAATGGCGGGGGGCGTAGAGCTCGTGTCTTCGTGACCTGTGCTTTACAGAAGATACTACGAGAACGCTTTATATGAAATCAGGAAAGATGGTCACTTACTTGAGCTTAAACAGCTTTAGGAGCGCCCTTTTCCCCTGAGAAGAGGACTTCACGCTGGAAGTGGTCTGCAAGATGTGTAAGTCAGGACTAAGAAAGCTCCTCAGGTTGGTTTATGGACCACAGGGAGTGTAACTGACCTCAGAGCCGCTTGTCTGCACAAGTGTTCCTGCTCCCGACAACTTCGTTAAAGTCGTCCACCTCCTTTTGTAGGGTTTTGTCTCGCTGCTGCTTGGGGCGTTCTCGACCGTTGCTTGCTCCGAGGTCGCTTTCTCCTTCAAAGAAGTCGTGACCTAGTGGTCGACAAGTGGGCCAATGACATCCATCAGAGGCAGAACCTGCAAGATTTAGATTACTACTCTTTCGGATAACAATAGTCAAAGAAAGGATAGTAGTCAAGATCACTTATGTTGATGGCGACGTCCTTGTCCGTAGACGGGAGGTCGCACAGCGGGGTGAGGAGGTTGTCCAGATCCGGTGGGGCGTCGATCACCAGATGACCCACTCGGGTGGTCACAACTCCAACATCGAGTTCTGCAAATAAGACATCAATATTAATATGCGTGAACTGGCTGTGATCGGGTTAAGGTTAGGAGGGTTACGAGATCGTATACCTCGAACTGAAATCCGTGTTTCATCTTGTACCCCTGTGTATTTGTATGCGGGGTGAGCGCGACCATGAAGTCCTCACTAACTTCATATCCCGACAGTCCTTGTTCTCGGAGCTCGCAGATCTTGTCTATGAAGCTCTTGAGAGAAGGGGTTAAGAAGGGTTTGGATGTCCACAAAGGAGAGCGCTCAGGCTTCTTATTTGGGACAGCAAGGCTAGCTGGGCGGTCCTTAACGTATAGGTAAAACCACTTTGATCTCCCCGATCCTCGTGAGGAAGGGTAGTTGAAGGGAATATATTTCACATTCATCCCATCCCGGAGGCGGAAGCCACAACAGTCAGAGATTCTATGGGATTCCATCTACCTAAGTTCATAAAAGTATCTAAATAGATCTAAGAAAGGTGGTACCCTAAGGTACGCCTGGCAAAGGTGTGTAAAGATACTGAGAAATGGGATAGAGTTTGGGTTTAGGTGGAGAAGGTGGATGTCATAGAAATTTAAAAGGAGAAGAAGAAATTCGGAAGGAGGAGGCAAGAACCCACACTGTGCGAAATCTTCAAGACAAACAATTTGGCCTAGTGTGGGGTTAGGGTTTATACCTCCTTTCGATCGTTCCAAGGTTTTCTTCCCTGGGAGGGATCCTTCGATTTGCAACGCCTTCAGATCCTCCATGCTAACGCTGGATTTTCCCAAATCCATTCGTTTGGTTGAGGTTGAAGGTGAAGAGCAAAGTTGGGGTTTTCAACAGGCGGAAGTTGCAAAAGTTAGAGAGTACAAAGGAGTGAGGGGTCACTTGTGAGAAGGAGCCAAAATTAATCTCAGAATTGGAATTTATAGGTCATGTCTGGCGGTTCGCATTTCGAGGAAGAAAGAGAAACTGCCACCGTGATTTTCTTGGTTTGTTTATGGTAGTTTTTTAGACTTCAATTCAAATTCACGATGGACCATTGTTTTTTGATAGTGTTTTCCAATGCTTTATATCTTCTCGATAACTCGAGAACGGTCCGATGGACATGACATCATTCATTTAAGGACTTCAGCTCGAGACCACTGTGAGTTCATTTGATTTGAAGTTGGGGGCTACCGTCAAGGTTACGAATAAGACATACCTCTTATACTTGGGGTAATGAAGTATACGGATACGGTATACCCTTAGTATACAAGAAGGTTACTTTAATATTATGGAATTCGGCTAGTAAACAGGGAAATTGTGTCCCGAGTAGAAGGTGTTAGAGTCCTATTCAGGGAAGATACAATCTCTGTGATCTCGTAGGCCAAAAATACTCTCCGAGTTCTACTTGGAGGCCAAGGCAGTCTGTGGTATAAATACAAGGCCTCCCAGGGTGTATGGGATTATTGAATCATAGTGCAAACCACCATCACAATAGAAGCAATTTGGAGGACTTTGAAGGCAACTCGCCGGTTAGATCTCGTCGAGTCGTTCTTGATATGGATCTTGTCAGTACTCAATACTTTTTGTTGTTCTCTATTATAATCTCTGTAGTTTTCGTCATATTTCCATATAAACTGGAGTAGGGCTATTACCTTACACGGGGCCTGAACCAGTATAATCCTTATCTTCTTTGTGCTTGATATCGTTTCGTGTAGATCCTTGCTCCAACGTACCCCAATATCCTTAGAATACGGTCTACGGATATAACCCGCCGACAGTTTCTCTCTTTTTTTAACAAACCTAAAAAAACTATTATTACTGATATATGTGTTTTGTTTTACCATCGAACTCTCTTTTTAGTTAGTTCACATTGATGCTGTTTTGTTACACATATGAATCAATAAAGATGGAATAGATATACATACCTTAGTGTGAACACCATCGGGCGGCTAAATATAACTGCACAGGCATAATTATTCATAATTATTTTTAGACTATGATGTATTATGATTGTTTATATGATTTAAATATTTTCTATAAAATTTATAATTAAATATTATGAATGATATACTCAAAACCGACTACTCTATTTTTTCATGTTTAGCTAGCTTGCACTTGGCATGAATTAAGTAACTTAGATGGCATAATCTTTTATGTAAAAACTAAAATGCCTATCCAATCCGATTGCCATAATTATGTTGTATTTCATAAAAATTCCAAGAACACTTTAGAAACTCTTTGTGTTCCAAGGACTAAATAAATTCTTTAAAATTATTTTGCATATCTAGCATGAAAATTATTTGGTGAATATACGGTCCTCTTGTGCCTCCTTGGTAATATGCCCCGTGGCTAAAAAGTAAGGCCAAGCTAAGCTCATTATGTTGTTTCTCTTTCTCTATTGATGAATTATCCTTATCTCGTCAAGACTGGTCTATTCACTCTCTCCACTTCTTTTCTCTTCCTCGCGTGTGTTTGCATGAGAAAATATTTGAGTTTTTTGTGTGTATAGTATATGACAGTTGTTTAGTGACGACAATTTTCTTGCAGCTCCTAGTCATCGTGTCTTTCAACACTTGTGTAAATGCTGAGATATGGTTGCACCTGTGGATGTTTCCTTGTGGTCCATCTTAGTGGTGTTCACATTCATGTCTGGTATATCCTAAAATCTAAATGGACCTCAAAGTTAATCCTTCAGGTATATATGCGGTAGTATATGCGATAAACATGTTCATACCCATAAGGTGTGTAGAAGTCTACAGCCACACGCTTGAATATCCATGTGTGATATACATAGATATACTAAAAGGATACCATCTAAAGTCGATTAGATGGTAACATAGAAAACAATTTAGACCACTTACGTAAAAGATTATTTGGCTTGTTTGGATTGTTTGAGCACATTTAGAAAAACTTATGAGGTAATTGAAATATTAATTTTCCCTAATTAAAGCCACTCGGTATTTTATGCAGTGACTTGGATTATTCATATCTGAGTTAGTTCTACTTGCAGTGCATATTTAATTTAGCTATGCATGTTTGAAAACATCGTGTGATGGTTCGACCTATGTTGTTGAATTATTTCATATTTTTATGGCAATTTAGAATTTGTAATTTGTGTTTAATACTATTGATATAATTTAGTATGCTTTTGTTGTGGAATGATTTAGAATGATGTAATATATGCTGTCAATTTTTAAGAAATTTCACTAATATTTTCTTGTTTGATGGATGATTAATTAATTTTTATTATCTAAATTGATTTAATATGACATAATGCATATAGTCAAATTTTTTATAATGTCTCATTCTTATTTGGTTTCTGTGCAATGAATAGGAGTTTATGGTCAAATAATGTATTTTAATTTTTTATAGTAAAATATGGATAATATGGAACTTAATTGTTTATTTAATTACAAATAAAACAACAATTGAAATATACTAAAAATCAGATATAACTTGTAAAATTATATCCATCTAAATATCTAATCATTGATTTATTTATATGATGTTTCAGTTAAAAAAAGATAGGAGGAGAGGGGAGAGGAGAGATACGTAGATACTTATCTGCACTTTCACGTATAAGGACAGGACGTGAAAGGTTGGGAAGTGTGCCTTTTCCATTTTTATATGGTCATAAGATAAATCTAACAGTTTGAAAATAATGGGTCCATCGTGTTAGATGTTTTATTTATTTTCAGAATTTTTAGGATTTTATCTAATTTATTAGAGTGCCACACGACGACTTAAGAGTATTTGTAAAAGTCTCACGTGATGGTTTAAGAGCATTTGTAAAAAATTTAATAGACTTTTAGTATATAATAGATAGATATGTTACTCACTTGACTTAAATAAATTAGGCTATTATATAATACCATAAAATATCAAAAGCTAATCTTTATTTTTACCTATTATAAACATTAAAGATGATTCTGTACTCACAAATTTTTTTCGTCCGTTGGTGCAAACGAGTCTGTATCGGTCCCATATATTTTCATCCGTCCACGCATGCGCATCTTCTTTCTTTCGTTCCTCCACGCACGTCGCCGCGTGATCAAGCTCCCTGCACGTACACCTGAGGACGGTTGGGTTTTAAGCTGCCTCTTGCCTATTTCTTGAGCTAACAGAGATGGCATAAGTTGGTGAAGATTTCCCTTTGCTGCCGTTGACACACAGTCTTCCTCCGGCTTCCACAACGATGAAAACGATCGAATTCCCCATCGCCGGGAACATTTTGTGATGCCTTAAGTTAATTACCCAAGATCTTCACGGTGGCTTGTCATCGGCCTTCCTCTCTCCTCGGGGAACCCGACGTTAATGAAGCCATTCCTGCTATCCTCATATTGTTCCCCGCGCTGGAAACCACATTCAGTAGACGCACTGAGCCATGGGATGAGCTCCTCCTCGATCTGCCATCTGCCCGTCTCCACCGTCTTGTCGCTGGAGCCGCTCCGCAGCCGCAGCTTCCTTTGCTCTACCAAAGCGAGCCAGGGAAGATGAACAGTCCCCAATCAGCCTCTAGGGACCCTAACAAAACCGTTGAACCTGAGCCTGACCAGCCTGTTGACTAGTTCAATGCATATTATAACGGTTTCGATGGGTTCATTAGCTTTTAAGCTTTGTTTTTCTTTTCCAGCTGTTTTCTACTGTATCACGTAATGCACTGACCTAGATTTAACCTGTTCCTATATATGGCACATATTATAACCCTAAAATAAACAAATGTTTGCCTTGCAGATCCTTCATAGCCATCGATTTACTGATTTCCCTTGTTATGGCTGCACTTTTACCATTTATTTTGTCATTAATTGTTAATTATTTTTATAGGCTTATTATTCACTTTTGTGTGCGTACTCTAAATCGCACTAAAGATCTCATCAGATCTGCAGGAGCTGACGAGAACCAGAAGATCTCCAGGGCAAGTTACGACCTATACTTTTATGTGGCTGTCACAAACGATCATACGTTGTCAATTTGATGAGCGACTAAAGTTAAAATTTGGTTACAAGTGTCGACCGCCCTGTTCCTCCGTGGTGGCGACCGGTGTCGGTCATATCATCTCGTACAACACAGACCTAGCCATTCGGATGACTCGCTCGTTTCAAGCTTTTGCATATTGTGGCCTCGTCCTTGGAATTTAGGTTACATGTGATGTGGATTCGCATGAGTTTTTGGCCTTTTGGACCAACAATTACGAGTTGTGAGCAGGGTTTGAAATACCGGCGGTAACCGCCCGTACCGCGCGGTACGGTTTGCCGAATTTCGTCCGAATTCAAAAAATTTTTTAAAAAAGAAAAAAAATCAAAAAAAATGGTAACGGTAGTGCTTGATTTGTAGTGTTTTATGATGAAGAAATTTCTCGAAAAAGAGCAATATTTATTCAAATTTGAGAGCAAAACGGAGGAAAAACTTGGAAATTGAAAAAAGAAAAAAAAATGGGCCGGCCCGATACTGTGCACACGGCCCATTGAGGCCCAAACGAGGGGACCCTAACCCTAAACCCCATCTCTAGCGTGCGGCCGTGCGCTCCATCTCTGCGCTCTCTCTCCCTCTCTGTCCAACGCCCCGGTGACGCCAGACGCGGCCCAGATTTGCCGCCACCGCGCCGGCGAGCGACGATACCGCGCGGTACGAGACGGTAACCGCCGGCGCCAGCGATCCCACGGTAAGTCCTCCGGTACCGCACGGTTTTGCGCGGTAACCGCGAGATTTGCTTGATTTATCGCGAGGTTTTGCGCGGTTGCCGTGGCTTTAGGGTTTAGTTTCCGGGCGCTATAGAGAGCGGTAACCGCTCAATACCGTGCGGTAACCGCGCCTAAACCGTGGTTACCATGAGCAAATCGCTGGTAAACCGTAGCTAGCAATTTTTGTAATTTTGATTTCGCAATGCAATTGTCTTGCTTGTTTGTTATCACTACAAATTTTGAATCACTCAGATACAAAGTAAAAGTAGTGGAATGGTAGTAAAATAAGTCCATAACAAAACCTAGCGTACATGTGCGAGCGTAATTTGTAATTGAGTGTAATTTTGATTTCATATGCATATTCGAAACGTCTATTAGTAATAAAAGACTATGTGTAAGTAGAATTTTTATACGTATGGCATTAGTGAAATAGAAATGCGGCCTTGGTGATTTAATTTCTAATACTATACTTTTCGCGTATGTTACATACAGGGTGAATATGGCAGATAGTAGGGACCCAGTGTGGGAGCACGGGGATAGCATGGCACCTGGATGGCGTTGTAAGTATTGTCATCAGAGAAAGGGCGGTGGTGGAGCAACTCGACTTAAAATTCATTTGGCTGGAAAAGGGAAGGGGGTTACGTATTGCAATTCAGTGCCTCCAGATGTTCGCGAATTCTTCAGGCGCGAGTTGGACAGGATAAAAGATGCAGGTGATACTCGTCAGAGTGAGAGGGCAAGAAGGGTTGAAGCGGCTGGGGTCAACTATTATGACCTAACAGGTGATACCGATGAAGAGGAACAAATGGAAGCAGCCATGCAAGCCTCACGGCAAGAGGTGAGATTTAGGAGGGGTGTGGAGCAACGAGGTGGCACTTATGAGCATGGCAGTGGCAGTGAATCCGCTGAGCCCGAGGCACGGAAAGGAAGAAGCAACCCAATTGCCAGTTTGTTGCGAAGGGCTACATCTCACAGGGAGTCACCTTCTATGAGAGATTACAACCTAGCATCTGCCAAGTCTCCTGTGCAGATACGCATCGATACAGGATTCTTCACAAAGAAGGGGAGGCAAGCTAGGGAGACCATTGGTGAGTCCTGGGCAAGGTTCTTCTACACCTCGGGTATTCCTGCAAGAAATGCTGATAATCCATACTTTGTCAGCGCCGTTCGAGAAACACAGAAGTGGGGTAAGTATGCATTTCATATGAATTTACATTGTTCTAACAGTTCGCACCTACAATAATTTGTATTTGTACATTGTAGGTGAAAACATACCTTCTCCAAGCGGTACGGAGATTCATGGGAAGTACCTTGATGCTACGGAGAAGGACGTCAAGAATCAATTCGACAGGTTCAAGCGTGATTGGAATGAGTACGGTGTTACTCTAATGTGTGATTCTTGGACAGGACCGACGGGTATGGCGGTCATCAACTTTTTGATATATTGCAATGGAATCATGTTTTTCCACAACTCCGTTGATGCCACCGGCCAAAGCCAAGATGCTAACTTCGTACTGAAGGTAACTACGTTCCATCAACACTTTAGTCTCATTTGATAACATCAAGTGTAGTGTTTGAGGTCTTGCTTTATTTTGTGTTTGACCCATGCAGGAGATAAGAAAGGTGGTACGCGAATTAGGCCCCCAACATGTCGTTCAGATTATCACTAACAATGGGTCTAACTACAAGAAGGCCTGCAGACTGCTGCGGCAAGAGTATCCAACAATTGTGTGGCAACCTTGTGTGGCGCACACAATTAACTTGATGCTTAAGGATGTTGGAAAAATGCCGGACCATGAAATGGTGATTGGGAGTGCAAGAAAAATGTGCAGATGGCTATACAACCATTCCAAGCTACATGCCATGATGGTGTCTGCTATAGATGGTGAACTGGTTAAGTGGAATGCTACACGGTTCGGCACAAACTACATGTTCCTTCAAAGCTTCCTTAGGAGGCGAGATCAGTTCATGCAATGGATGGCTTCTTTTGGGTTCATGCAAAGCAAATTCAGTGGCACAACGGATGGCAGGTATGCGCACGCATGCCTATCTAGCATGTCTTGGTGGGAGAACTTACAGGCGGTGGTCAACGCAGTCCAGCCGATGTACTCCTTCCTTCGGTTTGCTGACGAGGACAAGAACCCCAATTTGAGTGAGGTTCTTCTGAGATATCAGTTGTTGAGAATGGAGTATGACAGTCTCTTTGGAAGTGAAAGGGATAAATTCAAAGCATACATGAAAATTGTCAACAGGAGGATGCACGACCTCACCAATCAAACTCTAATCAATGCCAGTGAGTAACCGACATTACATAATGAAAAAATTGGTATTGTACGACTCTCATCGATCTTGTTTCATGATTTGTAGGTGCGGCACTGAACCCTATGACTCACTACCAATACTCTCCAAGTGCCTCCGTCTTCCAAGACCTCCGTCAGGCCTTTGAGTGGATGACGGACATCGATACAGCCGCCGCCGCTTTGCTGGAGGTTGAGATGTATCGCCGTAAGACTGGTGAATTTGGGAGGGCCCTTGCAAGAAAGATGGCAACTGATGGAAAAACTTCCCCTGGTATGTCTTTAATGATTTGCACATCTGCCAAGTCTTCATGCTTCTACACGTATTCAGTGTTGTAAATTCACATGGAAATTGGCATGTGCAGCACAATGGTGGTCTATGTTTGCCTCAGACACGCCGAATTTGAAGAGGCTTGCGTTGCGCATGGTTGGTCAATGTTGCTCTTCAAGTGGATGTGAACGGAACTGGAGCACATTCGCGTTCATGCATACCAAGGTCCGTAATAAACATACCCACAAGAAGCTGAACAAATTAGTTTATGTGAACTAGAACCTTCGCCTGCGAATTCAGCAAGCAAATGCCCAAGTTAGGAAGGAGGACGACGATCCCCTTCAGAGACTAGCGGACCTATCATTCTATGAAACTAACAATCAGATTAAAGAATGGATGGATAATGCTCGGTCCAATGCCAACCCAGAACTAGATGAAGATTCAACTGAAAGTGACGCCCCCGTGCCTAGTCCACTTGTAGCCAACCTAGTGGACTTGACTGACCTGTGCAGAACCACGGAAGCTTCTACTATTGTAGAGTGGGCTGATGTGAATATAGGTGACACTCATATTGGAAAAAGGAAGACTCGGCAGCCACCAAAAGAACCTACATCCAAAAGAGCTAAGGGCAAAGGTCCACAGTCTCGCAATGTTGATAGCGATGAAGAGACTGAAGATAGCCTAGACTACCAAGAGTCCAATGATAGTAGCTCAGGAACTGATATAGATGATGGAGACGATGATGGTCAAGGAGGACAAGGAACCACTGAAGTGCCTTCTGGGGGTCACCACAGCCCTATTCAATTCACTGGTGCGATTTGCTTCATTTACCATTTAGACCTTTACCATGCATTTCACTATTGATTAATTTTGTTCCTACAATTTCATTTGCAGGTGAGGCCGACTTCACTCACGCGACTCAGGACCATGATCACGGTGCTCCAAGCTCTCAATGAACTACCGTTTCACCGAGTAACCAACAAGAATGACAACATCTTGACATACCACAGGATAGCTACAGCTCATTCAGTGCCTCTAGCATTGAAAGTGGCTATCCAACGTATGCATACAATCGTCCCTAACCTTCTGATTATCCCCCTCCTACATGGGTGTACGAGTGACAAGAGCCCCAGTGGTACGCTCAATTGTATGCTCAGTGGCAAACAACAGCATCATGGACAGGTCAAAGTTGGGAGGAATACAAGGCAGGGTTGCTACACTCGCATGGCTTGATGCTCATGTCCACAGAGGAGTACAACATGGCATATAATCAGTGGAACTTATAGCTGGCTCTATGTTGGTACGTCCTTCTCTATTTCCTTTCATCGTCCAACAAAACTTCTATTTTCATATTGCTTGTCATGTTAACTATCATATTGTGGATGTTATATTGTGGACTCTATTGTGTACTCTATATTGTCGACTATATTCATTTCACCTGTGGACTCTATATTATGGACATCTTGACATGTGAACATGTGGACACCTTGTGCGATATCTTCAGATTGTTGATTGTTGTTGTTGAAATATTATGTTATGAATTGTTCAACTGATTTTAAGTCCGTAATATAGCAAAGATCATGCCAAAATTTTTTATTTTATACCCACATGTATTGTTCAATTGATTTCAAGTCCGTAATATAGAAAATAGCATACCAAAATTTTTTATTGTATACCCACAAGTATCATACATATTTTAATTATTATCCCAAAATTCTATAAATTTTTAAGTGTTTCTCCAATTTTTTTTATTTTTTTTTCATTTTGTTCTTCTTTTGCTCCAACATTGCGCGGTAACCGCGCCAAACCGCACTGTAACCACGCCAAACCGCACGGTAACCACGTATCATACCGCGGTTTTGAATTCAAAATTTTCAAAAATGAATTTGTCACGGTTTTTGGCGGTTACCGCGGTAACCGCCGTACCGCCGGGTGGCGGTAACCCGGCCCCCGGCGGTATTTCAAACCCTGGTTGTGAGCCAACATGAATTGTAGCTGACTTCATGCAACCCATGATGTTTTGGGTTTGCGCGTAATATTTGGGCATTTGGCAGGTGAGATTGTTGATGCCAGTAAGTACATGAGCCAGTGCAGTCGTGAATTACCATAGGGTTGGATGGATTTATGCATGATAGAAATTGCTCGGATCCATTGTTCCTTTTGTTGGCTGAAAGTGATATGCGCACGTCTCTTTTAATTTGGACTATTTTTTACCCGTTGCAACACTTGAGTATTTTGCTAGTCTACTTAAAAAATACTAACAGTTTCCACTCATCGTCCCCCTTCATCCAGCGTCGGTCATCCGATTGATTCTTTTTCCATCATCATGTATTCGCGTCGGTCTCGTTTTTGCGTGAAATCGGCACCACACCCCTACATGACCGTGAGCAAGGGGAACTCGACCCCACTTCGGCCTGCTAGGTTCTCTGCCCAACGCCCCCAGGTCGGCCCAGGTCATCCATCATCGCATGATTCGTGAGTCCAGATCGATTTCATCGTTTGTCCATTTCCAAGTCATGATCGATTTCATTGTTCGTTAAAATCATCGGTCCAACTCTGTCCGCGTAGTGCTAGCGCGCGATCATTCGTCCCTCCTTCACACCCCATATATCACTTCCTATTCAAGCAAAGCCTTTGAGAGCAGGTCAACGCCTGTGTGACAGTGTGGCTCCACAAGTCCAAGCCCCTAACACTTTTGCGTTACTACTCCTGCCAATATTTCTTATTCCATGCCTCTCTAAATAAAAATATTCGCAAAAGTGTCCCTGTGCTGGTAAATTCTCATGATTGAATTAACCTTCTTGAACCTTGGCCCTAGCCAGTTGGGTATGACAAATAACAAGTGCACGATTGAATTGTTGTTCTCACTTCCAATTTTCTAACATTGTAAATGATCTGTCGCCATCCGGATCTATTAATCAATCTTTAGTTTATCGGTTTTCTTTCATCCCGTCTCTGTTTTAGCTATTTCTTTTGCTAATTTTTGCTTTAGGATTATTTGGGAGAGGACTAGGGATCGGACGTCCGATGAAATATAGAAAATCAGACGCTGCTCTTGACGGGTGCATGTTGCTCCCGTGGCTATCCTACATGCATGCATCCATTGGTCCCTTACTTTATTATTACTTTATTATTTTTCATCATGGTGACTTGTTACTCTCTCTCCTTTCTCCCATCAAATGCTACTATAAAACCAACTTTGTTAGAAAACTTTAAATGATTTTTTTCTTCTTGATTATTTATCCAATTTATAATCTAATTACACTGTTATATTCATTGCAATTAAATCTTTATAATAAGATCCCATATGATTATATTTTGTTAAAAAATGAAAAAAATATTGTTTCATCGGTTATAAAAAAAATGTTTCAACACTTCAGGTCAAATGTTTCAACTCAGTTCTAATAATGTTTCAAAGAGATATAACATTTAATATCATTGTAACACTAGCAATCACTGCATGAAACATTGAATCTTAACAAATGAAACACCGAAGAAAAACCATATGAAACATACTATAGACTTGCAAATACTTGATTTTATTGAAACATTTTTATAGCACACATGAAACATCAAGTTGTAACTGTTTCAATAAAGTAATACTTGCTGAAACATATACATAATACAACGTGCAACATTTGCAAAATGAAATAAAGAAGCATCATAAAATATTTATTAGAACATCCAAACAAATCAGTGTGCAACAATCAGAAAAGATCAACTGCAACACGAAAGCTAAATTTAAAATTCATCGGAATGTAATCATGTGAGATCTTGTTGTGAAGATTTAATTACAACAAATATGATGGTATAATCTAATCATAGATTAGATAAATACTTTAGGAGAGAAGTCATTTTAAAGTTTGATAAAAATATGCATCATGCTTGCATAGAAGATGGGATGCTCATAGTTGAGTACACGAGAGAGAAAGACATGCAGGAGACAAAACAGTATGGCAGGTAGGGATGTGGAGTCTAATATTTTTAGTTAGAAGAGACATTCGATATTTTTCTCTCCATCCAACGGCTGAAGGGAAGCGTTTTCTGATTATTTGCATTGTTCATGTATATGCGTGTTAGATTACGATGAAGGGCATGTTGAACCTGTGTGTGTGTATATATATATAATCATCTAATGTTTACTATAATTTTTTTCCCGTTGTAACGCATGAGTATAATTGTAGTACATCAAAATTGTAAAAATAATGATTGTGGGTTTGAGGAGATGCATTACCATCAATATTGTTTTTTATAGTAACTAGTCAAGTGCCCATGCATTACAGTGGGAATAAGCAATTGTCAATTACATAGGATATGATTACCTAATGACAGATGGTACCCGATCATCTAGGGTTAAGGTGAGATGTTCTCAAACGATCCAAACTAATAAGGCAAAATTGTGAGCTTAATACTTTATAAGAATATGAATATAGTAGTGCATTTCATTTATGTAAGCTCTGATTTTGCGTTCAAACATCTCATGGGAAAAAAATAAAAATTATTTGACATTTTTATTGTTACAAATATTCCAACAACAAATTAAGCTATCCCCATCATCATTTACAAAGTATTATACGAAAATTTCAATGACTACAGAGGAGTACTATATATTAATTCGTACTACCTCCGTTCTAAAATATAAGCTTTTTTGAGGTTGGCACGGGTATTAAGAAAATAGGTAAGCATGATTGAAAAAAGGTTGTGATTGGTTGATAAAAAGAAGTAGGTAAAGAAAAATGGTTGTGATTGGTTAAGAGGAGAAGGTATTTGAAGAAATAGCTTTATTTTGAGACAAGTTACTGTGCTAAAAATAACTACATTTTGGGATGGAGATAGCATTACAATTGATGTAAAGACCCCAAACAACAAACTGACTCCTATCTAGCGTAATCTCCATTTCAACATTGAATTATCCATAAGTGTAGGTGAGCACGCACAATTCTTGCTTCCGCGCCAAAATAACCAAACTCTCTGCATAAATATAAAGCTGCCCCACACATTGTCATCATGTACATCCATCGATCAGTTAGTTAAATAAACTCAAGTTTGTTGTTTCTTACTTTCTTTGTCTTAAAAGATTTTAGATGAATGTGACACATATCCTAGTACTAGCCTGTTCAGATTTGTAGTACTGGAATGTGTCGCATTCACTTAAAATCTCTTTGAGACGTGAGAGTACTACCCTACCTGAACTGCCTGAACTAGGAAGCTAGTTAGACCCTGATTGTTGTTGCTTACCTGCAAAGCCTAATCAAATAAGGAGATAAAGTAATTGACTATAACTTTCTCAATATCGACAAATTACCATCCTTCCCTTTGATGATCAGCTGACTAATAGTCTTTGACATCCTTCAGTAGTAGGAAGGATTACAACTAATAAATTCTAATACTGATGTACCTGCCTACTGAATTGGGAAGCTGGTTAGGGCCTGATTGATTGTTGCTTAGCTGCAAACCATTATTAAATCAGGAGATAAATTGCCTTCCTTTCCTTTCCTGCAACATTGTTAGAGGCATGTTACGAGGGCCTTCGACCGAACTTGCCGAAACACTCACCGAGCTGCGAGGCGAAGCGCTAAGGGGTGAAGCACATGCAAGCGGTGAAGACAAACGCTAGGTGGCGAAGCACCTATCGAATGACCAAGGGGAGCGAAACGCCGTAGGGTGGCGAAACCAGCTAGGCTCTAATCATGCCTACTAATCAAGAAGGCCCAACAGGCAACCCAAAAAAAGATCCGTAGAGCCTGTGGGCTTGTTAGTTGGGTCAAAAGACTAACGTTACTCTGTAAATATCCTTGTCATAAGGGCGGTTATGTAAACTCGTTAGCATACCAGAGCCATGAGGTTGTGAACCTAGGACTATAAACCTATAAATAAAACCCAGGAGGTATGTAATAGGGAATCCAATTTTTAATAAAATCAATATATTTCCATTCACATATTCGACATAATTAAGTGAAAGGCAGACACGTTTTTCAATCGACAACAAACATCTTTCGGTAGGAAAGAACTACAGCAGAGACATGAATATTGGTTCATTTGGTAGTGGAACACTTTAAATTAATTAATGTACGTAGGATCAGTACAATTATTCGAGTTCTGAAAAAAGTACAATTATGCGGGCTCCTCAATAACACAGATGTTTAAATCAACCATGTCATACCCACATAGACAACTGCAAATGGTACGGATGGTTTACTTTTATACAATAAAGATTTACCTTCATATTTTCTCTTATCAGATGAAAATTAGCAATCATTTTCTTGTCCATAGAACTTTTGGTTTTACAATTGGTAAGTTCTGAACATGAAAGATGCATGATGCGCACAACATCCACATGGCTTCCTGTTTTTGGTTGGAGCAAATATGGTTGGGAAAATCTCATCTAGCAGACAAAAATGCAATTTGTTTATTTACTGGTCCTTCACATCCGTAGAAGCTAGAAATGAGCTATCATGCCATTAGCTGTTACATATATCTTCAGAAATACTATGTTAGAGTTGGATAATGTCTAATGTTATCAGTTAACAAACTGAAGGTAAACTGAACACAAGAATTAGTTATAACAATAAATGAATGACAGTCGGTGTGACACAAAAAATGACATTTATTCTTTAAGTTGATTCAGCGTAGAGAACGATCAGTGTATAAAATGACTAATGTCATTTGTAAATCAATGGGAAAATAACACAAGCTCCTCACAAAAAGCTTAAAGATTTTAGTTCTCAAATCCAACTTCAAGCAAGCTCACAAGTATCAATCCTAAAACCAGAGCACATAGAAGAAATCTAAATAAACTCTCAAAGAAATGTTGCACGAATCTCATTTGACTATAGAAAGATGTCATCAATCCCAATAAATCACGGCAAATGCATACTAACAACTCTCAATTCCAATGTTAAATATTTTCTTGCTTGACTCTTTTATGTTAGCAAGCTCCCTCTGGTAGGAGCAACAAACTCATACCACTTCACTTGAAACCAAAACAAAATCCAGATTGAATGCGAATTTATACCCCAAATCAAAACCTTGCAAAGATCTCACAGAAAACACATAAAAACTGAAACTTCTTTCCAGCTCTAGTAATCAGGATTTTTTTTATTTTGTTTTTCCAATTTGGAGATTCAAACAAGCCATTTTAAACATTAGGAATTCTTATTAGATGTACAACAATTGATAACAAAAAAAAATCTTTTGCTACATTCTTCCACCGTACAGAAAATAGATTAGTGAATGCCGAAAGGAGTGAAATACTCCTAGGAAAAGGATTGTTTTTAGCTGTTATATACATTGAAGAGTACAATTTCATTAATTGGTTGTAGATACATCATGAAAATTCAACAACAAATTTGCTTGAAAATTAATCAACCGATTATGTTAAGACAATAAACTTAAAGGGTGTGCCACATAAATGTATGCTGAAACCAGAACCAACCCTCCCTCAGTGGCATTTAATCAGAGACCTATCGGGCAGAGTAGAGTACGTGTATAACAGACAGAACGGGCGACAACGATTAGCTCCTCTCTCGCGGCCCTTCTCCCCACCACCCTTCTGTTTTTCGTGCCACCCTTCTTGTTGCTAGCTTCTCTCCTGCCAGCTGCAGCTCGCCGTGCATCACCCTTCTTTCCACTGCCCTTCTCTCCGCCGAACGCCACCTTTCTCCCCACTGTCCACTGCCCGTCGGTTGCCGTGTGCCGCCCTTCTCCGCCGCTCGCCACCCTTCTCCTTGCCAGCTCCCATCGACTGCCGCGTGCCGTTCTCCTCACCGACCACCGCCCACCACGCCATTCTTCTCCCCAGCCGTCACCTTGGAGGGGATTGGGAAAAGGGGAGAGAGAAGAGAGGGGAGGGGGAAGAAGGCAGAGAGGGGTGAAGAGAGTGCTAGCCACTGACATGTGGGCCTCGAATGGGTCCCACTGCTGACTCAACCGGGTTGACTACAGTCAACTTGTCACGTCAGCCAAAACCGGATATAATACTGCCCAAGGATCTCGGGTAATCCGGTTTTGTAACTTGAGGGACATGTTATATATGGTATTACGATTTTGTTGACGCAAAATACGTCGTTGTACACACGCAGACCTGAGAAATCTACTTAAGCCCAGTGTAGGTTCTAAATTTGGGGTTTAGAGCGTGTCAATTATTTTGATTCTATAACTACAAGGATGATGGAAAGAATTGAACCAATGAACCAATCGACTGATACTGATATAGTGTGGTAGATGCAAGTCCAATGGTTAAAGCATACACTAGCTGGAAATCCGATGCAAGCAAATTGACATGTATATCGGCTAGTTAGCCGATACGTCTGATAGCTAAAGCTGATAATAAAGATAACTCATCGACTAGAACTCCGATGAAACATTGTGTAAAAACCTATTGGCTTAGTAGAAAATAAACTTATTAGTAGCAATTTAATAGATTGGAACAAACCGAGATAGTATAAGATTGAAGATAATGTGAAAAACTTATTTAGCTGATTTATCTACTCAAACATGATGGATATATCGATCAATCTAAAACAACGTATGATTAGTCAGAATATCGGACCTAACCAAGAAAGTCCTAACTAAGTCGATACAATTCTAAACAATGATGCGGCCAAAGATAGAATCAATATATCTGATGGTCAACGCTTGCATCAACTTGAATAGAATATCGGACCTAACCGAAAATTTTCTAGCCACGCCGATACGAGCGAAGTTGACGAAACTTACTTTCTCGCCGGATATTGAAATCGATGTAGCCCAACTTGAAATTAAAAACTTGCCGGAACAAAAGGTAACGATGCGCCGAAAGTAATTGTGTTGATCTGTGTAGATAGATTACAAAGACCCAGGTGTACATATTTATACCCTCGGGTTAATGCAAGTCCTCATAGGACACGAAATAAGACCCTTAACAAGAAAAGGAAAATCATTAATCCTACCTATTTTAGAGATACTAAAAATATGAAACTGTCTTGTCATGGTCTTCATGATTTCTCTTTGAATTCAGCTTGATCTGGATAAACTTCTATCCAACAATCAACTTTTTTTGTTAATCAAATCCACTAAAGAACCACATCAAATTTTTGGTGTCAATAGGTTCAAGGACGAAACTCGAACTCGATGTTAAGATGAGGGACCTGAAGTGAACTTATTCCGAAGTACAAAGGTCAAATTGAGAATTTTGTCCCATTAGCCCACCTAAAGCCCACAATGGCCGATGGACCGTGGCTCTGAATTTAAGCCCACGGAGCTTCATTTCCCTTGGCCCACGCGAGACAAATGACGATGCAAGAGCTTCTAGTGCATCTGACACCGATTCTCCTTGAAGAAAATGCGCCAAGACTGAAATGAAAGAAAGAGAAACTCGAGGAAAACGTAGACTGGTTGTTTGGCAAATTGCATTTCAATTGCCATCGTGTTTCGGATGACTTGGCAGGTCCCCCAAACAAGAGCTGCAAAGGATGTGATAATCGCTTTCTTTTGGTTGTTTTTTTATGTAAACACAAGTCCAATACGTCTGTAGGGTGAGGGAGGGCTTTTGCTTCCCTTTTCGTGTTTCCTCTTTTAATAAAACTAGAAAGGAGCCCACGCTGCATTTTGCTTATTGATGATAAAAGGAATGCTATGTCGCCATATTCATTATAACATATGGTAGATTACCTTTTAATTGTAACTAAAAAAAGAAGAAAAAATGTATATGTCATGAAATTGATCATAGTCTTTGATATAAATGATAAGAATCTCTCTCAAATTCAAAAAAAAATCACTTAGTCTAGCTTAGATGTAAACTCGTATATGATTATCATTGTATTGAAAACTAAATCCTTTTTAATAGATGGAATTGTATTTGTACCATCAAAATAAGCCTAACATGTTATTAATACAATGAAAAAAAATCATGCACACTTCACACATAAGTGTGCAATGAATATTCTAAAAATATTGTTTTTTACCAGTTAATAGAATAACACCGTTAAAATTATACATGAATGCCCTAACGGAAAAGACGACTATAACATTCAGGGCTTTCTTCTCTGATGTCTTTAAATATGTGTCCCACAATTAATGTTGTGCCTCTCATGACCGACGTGGAGCACAAATACTTAACGCTTAATTTAGATTTAACACACTCATAAAGGATTGCATAGATAAGTAGGCCAGCTAAGTCATATTGCCAACGGTGGACTTTCACTTGGGCCATCTCAACTCAGCCATATGCATATCCATGTGATACTTATGGCAACATAAAAACCTCTATTTGTTCATTCTTGGCGTCCTTCAGGGAGGGACAGAAAGAATATGGAGGTGATGAAAATAGTTTATTTTAGTTTTGGGTCCATTTGTGATATAAAATAGACACAATTTTGTTTATACTTAAATTTTAGTGGTATACCTAGAATACTCTCTTTTGAAAATGAGTATAGTTGGAGTGCATTTATACTAGTGTCAGCGGGATGTATGACATAGATCCATCACTTATATCCGACATATTGAAATTTCTATCAGCTATAACAAAATATGACATAAGTAGTTGATGCGGTTGTCACCGGAGTGTTCAATCATTGAAAAATATTTGGCAAAGAAAAAACCTACACGTATGGCCTTGTTTCTCACGGTGGAAATATTATTTTTGAACGATTTCACATCTACGTATCTTGTATGTTTTCGCTCCTCAAACACCATGCAAATAGTTTTGAATCACCCAAAAAAAACTTTGAGAATATACATGAAACTAAAATTTGAATTGGATATGCATGAAAAACATAACTAAATTTTCTTGTTTTCATTTTTACGCGTGCGCGCGCACACACATATATATATTAGCGTTGAATATTTGTCCAATGATATTTGACACCATACAAATATATATGATGTGAAATTGTTTAAAAATATCATAACATTAATTATTACATGTCGACACATATGTCATGATGTATTTAGACTACAATATAGCCATCAGGAGTCATTAATGATTTGTTTAATTAAAGGAATACAACATGATGGTAAATTGCCTGTATAATTTATAAGTTATGGACCTTTAAAGACCGGTGATATATGATGGTACAGTCTAAGTTGTTAAGTTTGCTACTAATGTTTTATGACTATTTGCATAACACGTAAAATGTTAGAACATAGTTTCACATGTTTTTTTTTAATAAAAACATAGTTCTTAACATATTTTTTTAAGAGAAAGATGGCCGGCACTCTATTCAAAAATATTGACCAAATTAATTACAATCTGCCTAAAAAAAATCTATTAGCCTCGGTGGTAGTTTTGTCGAGTAAAAATCTCTCACTAACATGAGTTTTTATGTTAGTTAGCAGGTTTTGATATTATTATAGATCTAATATTTTTTTATACTTTTCTTTTTTCTGTTAATACTTATATCATAACCCCACACTATGTTAAACACAATTTAAAAATAAGCTATATCTAAGAATACTCACCGCGTGTGTCACATGGTTATTATGATTATTATAGATGTAATTTAGTTATGCATGTTGGTGAGCTAGTATCACATGGTTATTATAGATCTAATTTAGTTATGCATGTTGGTGAGCTAATGGTTGTCAAATTTATTTGTACTTATTGTTAAGACTATTTGAACGAGGACATGCAAAGAGATGTAATGTGACATTTTTTTTTATCAGAATATAGTTAATATATTTATAATTTTTTTAGAAAAGATGCATGGTCAAAATTCATAAATGAATAAAGTGTCCACTGTCAGCAATTCCTACAGAGGGAGTAGTTGTTAAAGACTATTCAAATAAGAAAAGCTATAATAAAATATTTTTAGTTGTTACGAATATTACTCACATATAGGTGGGCTTTCAATAGGATTTCAATGACCACATATAGGTGGGCTTTCAATAGGATTTCAATGAGATTATTGATGTGATGCTAGTTTTCGTTTATATAAGCATGTGTTAGGAGACGCATTCGTGAGGTATGAGCGTGGGGCTGCATATGTAGTAGTGTATATGCGTGCGTGTCCAATGTATAATAAAAAATAAAATATTCCATGTGTGAACAATTTTTAATGAAAATTTAGTTAATATTAAAATATAAAAAATAAAATATTCCATGTGTGAACAATTTTTAATGAAAATTTAGTTAATATTAAAATATAGTTAATATAGGATGTAATAACTTTTTGTTGTGTTTTATATCGTAGACATATCCTATGTTTTAAATAGTGAACTATGATTTTAATAGTCAACTATGGTAAAAAATAAATGAGAGTAAAAGAGCCTACATAGGAGGGTAAGGACCGTGAATGTGGACCACGAACAGATCATATGTATTTATACTAACATGATAGCTTTGAATCTGAGAATTAAGAGGGAAGGATGAATTTTCTTTTTTTTGATGTATGTACATGTTTTTTCTATTTTCAGTGAATAGCATGTACTACGTGTACTTATGTTTGGGCGTGTTCGCAAGTGTACTTATGTTTGGGCGTGTTCGCAAGTGTAGGTTTCCAACCTTCACTCACTCGTTTTCTGCACGCTCGCTTCCTGATCAACTAAATGATATATTTTTTTAAAAAAATTTTATAGAAAAATCATATGAATTTATTTTTTAAGTTTTTTAAACTCATACTTAATTAATCAATCATATGTTAATAAGTAATCTCATTTTTCTTATTATGATGGAAGGATTAATTTTTTTCCCGATCTTACATACTTAGGTAGTATATAGGCTCCGTTCGAATCTCCTATAGAGAGGAGATAAACTTTCAGATATTTGTGGCACGTTTTTCAAACTGCTAAACGGTACGTTTCATGTGAAAATTTTCTATATGAAAGTTGTTCTAAAATATGAAATAAACCCATTTTTTAAGTTTGTAATAATTAAAACTCAATTAATCACACGTTTAAGGTCACCTCGTTTTACGTAAAACACTTAATCTTCATCTTTATCTTTATCTTCAGAAGATTCAAACACTACCTATGTAAGTTTTTTTCTGCTTTCATCTGGTGAACAGTGGGTGCGTCTTTTTCTTGACGTATATGTATCGCTTTTGATCAGCTGATGACATCGCCAATGGGCACAATAGTACAATTTTGTGCTGTGATTATAGATGAATGTTTTTCGATAGGTGTACAAATTACTGTGCAGATTATGCATCGTGCTATTGCGCTATATATAAATAATCAGACGATGGCACTATGGCAGATTTGTTCTTCCTCTTCCCGATGGCTATAAAACTTCTTGTGCACAAACAGTGTTAAAAAAAAAAGTTTCAACACACATAAGTTGTCTAGTACTTACACGTGCAGTAGATTAGGAGGGATGGTTTCTATCGTGTACACCCTCATACCGACAGACGTAGACCGAAAAAGATTAGCAGGGGTGGATTACTCTTTTTTACACATCTAATCTAATGGTCCAAAATAATAGGTCCACCAATTTAAACAAAAATTAAGGGTTAGATGTATTTTTGCCACATGACAGTTTAGAAGTGTTAAAGTTTAATGAGCATATAGTATATAATATATGACACGTAATTCTCTCGCATATTCTAAAAAAAACAAGGAGCATCACCCTAGGCTAAGCCACAGAGGGGGAAAAGGAATCCTGCTCAATAGAAAATTTTCTTTCACGCAGCTCGAAAGCAAAAAATCTGGCATATGACGATAGAAGATGATATGATAGGCTAATTCAGCTCGAGCACAAAGCAGAAAAATTACCATACTCTTTCTATTCCCTTACTTTTAGTGTCCTGTCAGACAGTAGCCTGTATTAGAACAGAATTACAGAAGCTAGAGAAAATTTTATTTTTAAGAGGAAAAATGTATCAATTTCCATAGTTTTCTCATTCCCCAACTAATAACATACTCCAAAAGAAACTATGTGATAGAAGATTTGCAAAGAGAATAAAATTTAAACCCATTTCTATCTCCAAGCCCCCCTTTGTGCTAAAGCTGAAATTAGTTACACCTAGGCTTAAGTCAACTATTTGAGCCAAAAGAGGATTGAGAGCGAAATGAACAGGCTGAATGAATCAAAGATGCTTCCTAGTGGGATGATCATCAGAAAATATAATAGTACTCAAATCAATGTACTGTTCCTTTTCCTTGAGCCTGCTAACTAATTAAACATGGGTGTCCCTATTAGCCAACTAATCAATAATCCACGTGAACCAATGAGAAATTAATCTGATTTTCTGAGCTGTGGATATGTTGACTCCCAAGTCGTACCTACGTAAGACTACCAACCATAAAGCACATGGTGAAAGGCAAATTGGCGATATTCTCTCTCGCTGCGACGTGGAGTACGTAATTATGTTAATTTATTTCTGTCATCAGCGCTCAGCACTGCCCGATTAGCGAATAAGAAGTCGATCTGCTTGGATGGAGTATGGAATAGCTAAGTAAAACCAGCATTGACAACTGGAGTAGCTAGTACGGAGTACCATGCAGATGACTGCACAAGGCAACAATAATCTTGGATCGGACTTTGGACTTGATTGCTCAAGAAAAGCATGTGTTCACACCTTGTCATCGCATGCATGGTTCAATGCAGCTTTGTTAATTTGGGTCTCTCCGCTTCCATATGCATTGTCACGCTAATTAATCTGTTATATTGTTACTAACAGTAGGTGATGGTAGGAACGTTTTAAAGCCAGTTGCAACTAATTAATCAACCATCATGCCTGGTAGGTTGTCAAGTCCCTATATATGGCCATTTGATTCATAAAATTAACAAAGAGTTTTCATAGGATTTAAATTCCTATGAAAATTTTTCCTAAATGCCCCTTTGATCCATAGAATAAGGAAGTAAACTTTTTCATAGGATTGTATACCTATGCTTAACTTTTCTAGGAAAAATAGCAAGAGGTAAGACCTCTTTTTAAACTTTCTTTTGCTTTTCTTATGGCGCTATCGAAGAACACCTATTCTATTTTCCTATGTTCTTTTTTTTAGGGTTGGAGAAGGACATCACTTCATTTTCTATGTTTTCTCATTATTGTGTTTTTCCTATATCGTGCGAATAAAAGAGGGCCTCAACTAATAATTATAAGGAATTTTCAAAAAAAAAAAGACAATGTAGATGATTTTGTCACATATATGCTCGTAAGACAACAAGCAAGCTTAAATTAAATCTACACATGAAAAAAAAAGATAAATTGGATTATAGAAAGTGATCACATTGGTAGTGATTGGATTTGTTACATACTTACATATAAATTAACAAAAACATATCGTAGATCCTCACGTCCATGTGATATGCATGATCTATTGTATCTTTCTTTAAAAAAATACCTAGTCAACATGAGTCAAAAATTTTAAATTAGCAACAAATATAACTTTTCAACCAACTGTATACTTGCTACCTTTAATGTGGCTAAATATGCAAATAAACTCATAATATTATGGTATAAGATGCAAGGCCATTAATATCTAAATATTTAAAAATTATTATAAAAATGGAACATGTAATGGTTGGTCCAATTTTAGTGAAAAGTAAGAACCAATTTTTTTACAAACTTATTTGATTTTCTCTAAATAATTCAATTTAATCCCTATTGATATTTTATATTTTTAATTTTAGTTTATACCAATTCAAAATATAGGGGTTATGGTTCTTTAAATTGTTGGTTTATTTATGAATAGAGTAATAGTTATATTAGAAATCAGATGTGTAACTTAAAAAATATGCATGTTTAATATTATTGATTATTTGTGGCTATATAAAAATAGGGAGGGGTAGAGGGGAGAATAGAAAGCCCTAGCTGAGAAGGAAAGGGATGGGTAATGGTGTGTTGTTGTGTTGTGCATATGTAAGGGGTGGTTGAAGTGAAGGGGTGTTTTTTTTAAACGATTTAAGTGAAAACCGATGATCCAACTTTTTTGTCAAAAATTTCTTGTATCTTTTCTTTTTCTAAATTTTAAGATGTAACACATGGTGGCTTAAGATTTTTTTCTAAAAGTTTATCTATTGGTTAAAAGTAATGGATCCACCTATTAAGTGGAAACCGATGGTGAAATATTTTTTCTTATAATTTCTAAGGTTTTATTTTTAATTAAGATGTAACACGTGATGCCTTAAGTGCATTACAGAGGTTGTACAATGATTTAAGGTGATATAATACTTATTTTCATTTTTTTTATAATTCTCCATTTTTTCTATTTGGTTACCATGCAAAGGATATGTGTGTATGCTCAAATGGCTTATTTTTATTTTATACAGTGAAATATGAGTAATTGGGATCTTGAATTATTTATTTAATTATGAATAAAACAACAATTCAAATAAACTAAAAATCAAATATAAAATTAGAATTATAATTATTGATATTTTTATATTATATTGTTAATTAGTTAAAAATTAGAAGACAAAGGAGTTGAGTGAGAGAGAAGAAGAAGAGAAAGTCGAAGGGGACAGAGTATGCACACATATAATTATTTTTTTTACATTTTGTAGTGTTTTAATTACTATTACTTTATTAACTAAAAATGGAATAAAATATTTTTTGATTGATTAAGATCCACATAGTAGATATTGAAAATATGAACACTACAAATCTAGTAATGTTATTTTGATTTATTATAATACCAGAATGGGAGTAATGTTATTTTGATTTATTATAATGTCTGAATGGGAGGAGTAACTTATTGGACATTACTAAGTGTGAAGTTTATTTTACTTTTATCATTACAAATCTAATTGAATTGTTGCGAAGTTATATACGATGATAAACTATATATCAATATATATCATTATTTTCATCATTTTAGACTTCTTTGAATGGCACACAAAAGTCAGAATATAACGCTAAATATGGGTCTTTAAATGTAAAATATTATAAAGACATAAGTGGAAATATTACTGGTATGATTTCGTGGATCCTATGATTTAGTTGTTATAGTTGCTTATTTTTTAGCAAAACTTTTGTTTTCTAACTAATATATTTTGGGAACATTACTCCTAGTTATGTTCATTTTATTTTTATGATTATAGATCTAATTTAATTATTATGAAGTTATGCACAATGATAGAGTCTATAATAATATTATTATTTCATATTTTTATAATTGCTTGAATGACATGGAAAAGTCTAAAAATATAACCCAAAATGACTTGTTTTTCTCAAAGTTGAATTATAGTAAAAATTTGGTCTTTAACTGAAAATTTAGTTATAAATAATTTAAAGATATAAGCGAATCAAAAATTAGTCGTATGATTTAGATGTCATAGTTTCTAAATTGTTTAACACTAAATTTTTGCTTTTCTAACTAATAAAGTATGATAATAGGAGAAAAAATATGTTTAAAAAGATTAAGAGATTGAGAGAAGAAGGGGTGGACATATGTTACTAATGTAAGCATAAATATGTACTACCGTACGACAGGCCCAGTGAACTCGCTTTGGGGGTTTGGGATGTAATTTTTTTCTTTAGATAAATCTAATGGTGCTAAATAATGGGACCATCAAATTTAATAAAAATCAACGGCTAGATGTTTTGCTTTTTTCTTAAAACTTTTTGGAATTTCTCTAATTTAATAGTGCCACGTGGTGGTTTAGGAGCGTTTGTAGGATATGCCATGTGACAGTTTAAGAGTATTTGTAGGAAATTTAATGGACTTTTAGTATATAATAGATGCTCCAAGATTATTTACACTGTCCATTTCATGTTGATTCAACACTTAATATTGATATTACTTACTAGGAGATAATAATAGATCTTAATGAAGGAAAGAAATGAATATTTATACTTTTATTTGCAAGCATGGAAATTAATTAGTGCAACAAACTCAGTTGCAATGTGTCTATTTGGGATCCAAATCACATACAATTGCTCAATTTCATTTGAATTTCAACTTAATTCGATACTAAAACATCGATCTTCAGATCGACCACACATCAATTAGATGATATCTTAATCTCATTTATTTAATATTAAGTAATTCATATACAGGGACAAATTTTAGTTTCAATTTTAGATTTTCAAACTGGTGAGTTTTGAAATCAATATTCCTTGTTTCAACTGCAAAATTGCTAGGGCTTAGAACCACATTTTACACATATGTGATTTATTGCTTTCTAGCTATATTAATTACTTCCTCTATTATTATTATTGTATGATAAACTAACCAACGTCGTAAAAAAGAAACAGAGGGAGTAGAACATATGTTGTCATGTTGAAAGGGTAAACATCTTTATTATTAATATCTGGATGATTTACTTAAGACGGATTACCTTAAAAAGGGCTCATACAGGATCAGTCATTAATGATTTTTCTTTGATGCACAAAGAGACCGTGTTGCCCGGTGGATCTATCTTGTGCATGTTATCTGAAGAATAATGTAACCCATGCTTAAAGTCACCCAGAATCAATAAATACAATTGTCAGAATGAAAATTTAACAAGCACTAACACAGTGACACATCACACAAATAGTGTTTGTGATCTAGTACGGTCCATGAGCTCCCAATTTACATAGTATCAATTTTAAGGGAGTAAATTTTATAAAACTACAGATACTATGACTAAACTATCGTAAAACTACAGATTTAACTCATTGTATAACAAATTATATATTTAATATTAAATTTATCATAAAACTATACATTTTAAGACTAGGTGTCACAAAATTACATATTTAGTAACAAAATTATCATAAAATTACATGTTTAGAACAAATTTAGTCATAAAACTACAATGTTTATAGCTCCAACATAACAATGATGCTAGAGATTTAAACACTAGTAATTTTGTTATAACTTCAATATTAAATATGTAGTTTTATGATATTTGACTTTAAATCTGTAGTTTTGTGATAAATTTAATGTTAAATAGGTAGTTTTGTCATACAACACCTTAAATTTGTAGTTTTTTTTTGATAAATTTAGTATTAAAATCTATAGTTTTATGATACACTATCTTAAATTTTGTAGTTTTATGATATTTTAATCAAAATAAATATAGTTTTGTGAAATTTACTTATTTTGAGGTCAACCTTTTATTCTTCACACTGTACAACAGAACAGAACATGCATGTGGACATATCCAACATTGGCTCCCCCGTACCGAACCCGTCCGGAGCCCGGATATCCATGATCCATCTGGTCTCCGCTCCAGCAACTTGCCATCGATCAACCAATGGACATGTACCTCGTCTCGTCAGCAATGGCGTCACGGCTGCTCGTCACCTGCGTGCGTGTGCAACCGTGGGACGAGTACGACGACGACGCGTAGTACGTCGAGCTGGTCAGCTCCGTGCTGGTCGTCCTCGCTGACATCTCGCGGCCGCCGTCGTCGCAGTCCGCCCCTGACAGCGCGGGCCACATGAACGCCGGCTTGGACGGCGGGACGGCCGGCGCGGCCACAGCGCGCGCGAGCACCTGCACGACGGCCTTCGCGGTGGGCCGCTCCCCGGGGTCCGGATGGCTGCACGCGAGTCCCAGGAGGAGGAGCCGCTCGGCGTCGTCCGCGTCGAACGCGCCGCCGGGGAGCTTCGGGTCCACGGCGTCGAGGATGCGGCCGGCCCCGTGGAGCCTCCACACCCACTCCAGCAGCCGGCTGCACCCGCCGATGGCGCCGTCACCACCGGCGGCGGCGCCGAACGAGACGCGGCGGCCGCAGGCGACCTCGAGCAGCACGGCGCCGAGGCCGAACACGTCGGACTCCCGCGTGGCGCGGCCGGTGTGGAAGCACTCCGGCGCGATGTAGCCCATCGTCCCCGGCACGCCCAGGATCTCGGTGTAGGAGGTCTTGTCGGAGTCGAGGGCGCGGGCGAGGCCGAAGTCGCCGAGGCGGGCGCCGAAGGCGGAGTCCAGCATGATGTTTGACGGCTTGATGTCGCGGTGGATCACCCGCTGGTCGTACTCGTGGTGGAGGTAGTTCAGCGCCGCCGCCACGCCGCCGACGATGTTGTACCTCTGCTCCCAGCTCAGCACCGCCGCGCCGCCGAAGAGGTGCTTGTCCAGGCTGCCGTTGGGCATGTAGTCGTACACCAGCAGCAACACGCCGTTCTGATGGCACCACCCTGTACTCGAACACGATCACCATGAACACAAGCTAGTTGTCTTCTCTGACTCCGGCAAGGAATAATTTCTCACTCACCGCGAAGGCGGACGAGGTTGCGGTGGCGGAGGCGGTTGATGATGCTGAGCTCGGCGAGGAAGTCCTCCTGGCCCTTGGTGTTGGCCGCCGAGAACTGCTTGACGGCCACCTCCACGCTCTCGCCGTCGTTATCGCCGGCGACCATAGCCTTGTACACCACGCCGTAGCCGCCCTGCCCGAGCTTGTTCTTGGCGGCGAAGTCCTCCGTCCCCTTCCTCAGCTCCGTGTAGTCGAACTCCTTGGGCGTCCCGGCGAGGCTTCTCAGGTTGACGCTGCTCTTGTTGAACTTGAACGCCGACGACGACAGCGACTCCGGATCGTCGCCGACTCTGCGCCTCCTCTTCTTGATGTACAGGAACGCCATCAGAGCGCCGGCGGCGAGCGCCACGACGCCGCACGGCACGCCGACGCTCATCCCCAGCCTCCACCGCGGCTGACCGCCGCCGGAGCTGCTGCCGTCGTCGAGCAGCTCCACCGTCATGTTCCACATGTGCAGGCAGTTAAGCTGGAACTGCGTGCCAGTCGACGCGGAGAAGCCGAAGTAGGCCTTCTTGGCGACGACGGCGGAGAGGTCCAGCGGCGCGTCGAGAACCGGCGACGGCGGCTTGGGGCTGGGCACGCCGTCGTCGGACCTGGCCATGTACATCCACACGTGGCGAGACGTGCCGTTGTAGTCGACCCAGACGAAGAAGTTGCTGGCGTTGGCGGCGCCGAGCTTGATGCCGAACGGCGCGAGCGGCACGGCCTTCACCGACCGAACGCCGTTGACGTCGAGGCCGACGTGGTTGTCGTCGGGGTCGTACCCCTGCCTCACCGTGTCGAGCTCCAAGGCCACGAACCGGTTCGCGGCGTCGCCATCGGTGGACGCGTTCGTGAGGCCGAGGAAGCCGCCGTAGCTGCCGGGAGGCGGCGGGTCGAGGCCGGACGCCACGACGAACGCGACGCCCTCGCCGGGGACGCTGGTGTTCGTCCGGAATATGTTCACCCTGAAGACCATGTTGAACGACGCGACGTAGGTGGCATTGCCCGCACCGGCAGCCGGCGGCGACCAGAGCGTGAAGGGGGAGGAGAAGAAGACGCGGCCGGTCTGGTTGACGAGGTAGCCGTCGGCGCTGTTGCTGCTGTCGGGGGTGATCTGGAGGGCGCCCTGGCTGATGCTGGCGTTGTTGAGCACCGTCAGGTTGGCCGGGAGGTGGAGCAGCACGTTGGCGAAGCTGGGGAAGGAGTAGGTGACGAACCGCTTGCCATCGCGGCCGACAGAGGTGGAGGTGGTGGTCTGGGCGACGGCGCGGTGGACGCGAGAAGAAGAGATGGCGATCGAGACGAAGAGGAGGAGAAGGGTTTGATGCAGTGCCATGGACATGGAGTAGAGTTTGCTCTGTTGGGACTTTCGGTGAACTGGAAGAGTAGCTATGGCTGCTTCCACCCTTTTGTACGTGTGATATTTGGCTTGTAGCCTTGGGCTGTGGGTCCTTGTTACGACCAGATCACCAGACAAGTTAAAGCTCCAGACAGTATATATAAAGTTTTTAATAAAATCAGAGCAGTCCACGTCTTCCTCGCCTCTACTGCATGCTCGAAACTTTCAAGTCTTACTTTCAACTTGAAACTGCTACAGTATTACTCCATCCGTTTCGTTTTGTATGACGTCGGTATGCAATTGAAAAGTGTTCTTTTTGTATGACGCTGTTGTACATCGTTGAATCAGAATTTCAAGTTTGCCCCTGCGTCGTGAACTCCCATAACAGATGTCGCTGGCAGCGGAACATAGAACAGCTGTAATGTGTAGAATATGTCGTGTGCATGAAAGGGTTAAGCTACCTGTCTCTTTGCAGCTGGAACCCATATTGATCATGCATGATCAACTCCTGTTAAATCAGCCTAATTAAATTTAATTTGGTTTGGTTTGATTTTTAATTTAGTGCAATGCAATTCCAATTTAAATTGAAATTTACACAAGATTTAAGAAATATAACAGTACCACACAATCTTGTTCGTCTTCAAGTATTGTATTTGATAACTATCTGGGAAAAAGAATCAAAGATTCTGCATAGAATGACTGCACACACAAGCAACTACTTTCTCAGAAAAAAAGAGAAAAAAAAAAGAAAGCCTCGAATTCATTCTGTTCATATCATTTCCAACCATACCTGGGGTACAACATGTACAGTTTGTACAGTGTGAAATTTTTAAATAAACATATGTGGTTTAATTTGGTTTGGTTTGTCACTCTTCATGCTCCGCACAAGTTAAACATAAAGGTAAAACTACAGCCTATTCTAAGCAAAAATACTGCACACAATCTGCTATAGCACCAAAAGACGTCCCCCTTCCAACCCTCCCATTTCAATGCTGTCAAACCAAGCAGAATGGTAGAAACTTCGAAGGATGGAAATATCAATGGCAAAACTAGTAGTATAGTGTACCGAATAATTAGCAAATATTTCCTCATAGTAATTTAAATGGTATGCAGGACAATAATAGCACCTTCTTGCTAAGACAACTTTCACCAGCAATTTCAAATCAGCAACATCAGCACCAGCAATTTCAGATATCAGCAACAGTAGCAACACCAGCAATTCCAGATCAGCTTAGCAGCAATTTTAGATCAGCACCCAACTGCAGCAAATTCAGACCAGCACCATGCAGCAGCAAATTCAAATCAGCAACAGCAGCAAGAAATTCATATAAGGTATCTGCCATAGTCCTGAAAAGGAGTAAAATGAATGCCACTAATCAGCACACATCAAACAAGTTAGGCTATGAGTATTTGACCTGAAAGCACATGAAGCGATTTTCATGAAAATAAAGCATAACCAAAGTAGTTTACCTGAGATAAATGTTAGCATCATTTACCAACTCAGCATCACAGGTTAATTGCAAAGGAAGACGCTCTTGCTTTTCAAGCAATCCTTTGTTGATGTGTGGAACATGATATGAGTTATCGCCGTATTTTCTTATGACTTCTTTCATGCATGCATGAAGAGTTAAGAAAATTCTATTTGCCCGACTCACTGGATAATTTTGAAATGCCTGTTCCACGACGGCAACAAGTTCTTCAATTGTTTTTGATGTTATTTTATACTGGATGGATTGAATGGAGTTAAAAAAGCCTAGATCCAATATGTTCTTATCTGGTGAGTATGCTAGCTGGCATACAATTCTGATGTCGAAACCATCTTGCTTAGCAGCCTCACGAAACAATCTTTCATCAGGTGAAATATAAGGCCGAGCATTATCTTGTTGGATGAATATAGGTTTGCCAGCGTCTTGATGCAACCACTTAGCACGAACAGCAGGCAAAACCTTATCAATCATGAATTCTCAAACGACATCCTTTGTGATTGATGCAATAGCCTTCATCTCCATCGTCCCTGCAGGACGATTCACACTAGATCTCTTAGCTACTGTGTATCTCACACAAGGGAAACATCCGATTTTTCCATCAAAAGTACAAGTGCCACTGGAGTCAAACCTTGGTTGAGCAAGAGCAGTCAAGACCATTATTTTTGGGATATAATTCTTGTTATGACAGGTCCTTGTAGGTTGGACATCTGTATAGTACCTCTCCGTCTTCCTTGTGATATTGAACCATTTTTCATCAATGAAGATAAAATCAAACAATACTTTGAAGACTGGATCATTAGGCACACTCCTTGGGTTGAGCATTGATAAGCACTACTTTAATTGCTCAATCTTGTTCTTGTCTATCAAAAGGGGCTTCATGGCAATTGAGACACGCTTTATATCACCTTTTTTTTCATTGTGTACCTTGCTTGTGCTAACGCCAAATTGAGTAGCCACGTCTTTAATTGTTGTAAGGCTTGACAGCAGGAGATCTTGAAGCGTGGACACATCCACCTCGATCTTCTTGCAGTCACACCTGAACCTTCCACTCGTAACATCAACTGAAATACCTTGATCTAGACAACTTTTTCCTTTTTTCCAGATACGGTGCACTGTCCTAATAGGTACTAAGAATTCTACTGAAACTTGTTTTGTCTCATGGCCCTTCAAGTTTCCATTTCTCGCCTTTGCTAGCACGACATCAAAAATTGCTCTTTGTTTGTCATTAGGCACGACATTCCTACGTGCATTCTCTAGAGCATCTGGACCACCATCAGGATCAAGGCACTCTCTACATTCTCTAGAGGAACTGGACTAGATTTAGGATCAAGGCCACTCTCTGCATTCTCTAGAGCAACTGGACTAGCATTAGGATCAAGGACACTATCTGTATTCTCTAGAGCAACTGGACCAACATCAGGATCAAGGCCACTCTCCGCATTCTCTTCGTCCGGTTCCACATTTAAATCGATATGAAGCATTCCTCTATGAGCAGATGGTGATGTGTGATGTTTTACTGAAGGGGACCTTGGGGACCTTAGTCATGTTCCAGGTAATAGTATCCTTGGCGACAATAACATTCTGCTCAATGGGGATATGAAAGCTGGTATGCTCACACAAGGAGATTTCCTCTTCTTGCCTCTTTGCCCTCCTTGAACTTTGCACACACCTTGTGTAACCCTGCAGGAGCAAAAATAATGAATAATTTTAGAAGATTTATGTTGCGTACAAGAGTAAAACAAATCTGAACTCAAAACAATTGCACAGCTATGCAGGCTTCTGAATTTTGAATCATGCTATGCTTCTAACTAATTTGACACTAATATACATCTATGAATTCTCTGTTCCGAGAAACAACATTTAACTGCTAGCTCAAAAGTCAGAAGTGTTATTAGAACGTTTAGAACTCTGATTAAAACAAGGGGTAGTGCCAGCAAGTCTTAAACCTGAATTTAATAAATAAAAGTAAGGCTCCTGCAGATTTTAGATAAATAACATCTTGAAGTTCATATGACAGTAACACTCCCACCAGTTTTTGGTGTACCAATGACTAGTACTCCAATAGAGTATCAACTGTGCTGGTTTGCAATGCTACCTTTCCAACAAACTTTATATATGTAGCCCAACCAAAAGAACAGGGGTGTAATTGTAAAATTTATGAACAAGTATACTTCTCCGAGTTTGGAAAACATGTTCTAAGTTCAAACAATGTTCAGTTTGGACAAGAACTTACAACTGTAGTTCAAAACTGATATCGATAGGCTGCAACCAAACTGCGTAGACTGCACTGACATCACAAGTTCAGTTCATTTATGTTTAGTTGAAGAGCTCACCTAAGGTTATCTTTGAAACTTTTTCTAGATTGCAAGATCAACCTAAGCATCGAATTGCATCATGAATCACTTCCTAGGACCGAAAGAGAAGCTACAGATGGTAAAGAGAAGACGAACCTCGGGGAGAGAGCAATAGAAGACGAAGCTGCACCGGCCTGCGAGGCATTCCTCTGTGTGGCTACGGCTGCCATTGGTGGATGGCAAGGATAATGACGGACTCATCCGAGGCGGCGAAGGGAACGACACCGTGGTATCCGATGACCATCCACTGCCGCCGCTGCCCTGTGCTGCCTTTTTCCATGGAGTGATGAATTGGCGCCGCTTGCGCGCCCCGCCCTCCTCCATGATCACCCCGCTTCCATGGCCTTCGACCACCAGGGTCATCCGGCGCAGCATGGTGGAGCAAGTTGGGGTGGTTCATTGTGAGCATAATGTAGTGGCATCCTTTTCTTTTTTTTTTTTGCCCAAACCTGAAGAGATTCATAACAACAAAATTCAGAACAACAATGGTTGCATTTGATCTAGCAAAAATTAGATAAGTACAAGCAGAAAGCACTAAAAGAAATGGACGAGCCATGCCATGTGCCTCTTTCTAGGTCCCCATTTGACTGTACCCTTGACAAGTGCACTCCCATTGAACTAATGGCTGAAAAAAAGATGACATCCCTTTCTTGAGGTCAGTGGTGTATAATGAGGTGCCTTCTCTCCCAATCATATACTCCCAATGCCATGCTAATTGATGATAAAAGGTAAGTATTCTAAAAAGTTCTACTTCCATCAGCAATGCAATTGGACATTTGAATGGGCATATTGCATCAGCAGCAGCAGTATTATCCAAGATACTCTGAATTCAAGCCCGCACCAATGCATCAAAAACAGATTCGGCCATGTCCAACAGATGCAGTTGAAAGCTCACCTCAAGACTCAGTGGCTAACCTAACAGGCGGGCATGGTGGTTCAGCTGAACTAACCCCCCACCCCAAAAAATCTCCTTGGAGCGAACAACTATCTATGGTTAGGCGAAGAGAGAAGCTTTTCTAGATCTAGAAGAGAAGCTAAGGGTTAAGGAGACAGAAGATGTGGGAAGAGAGGCATGAGAAGGGAGTATGTGCGTACGTGTGTGCTCACCGGCGAGGGGAAGCAAGATGCCGGTGCCGCTGCCCGCGGGGTGGGCGGGGACGGCGCTGCTCAGCGGTGGGCGGGCGAGGAGACAAGAGGGAGTCGAGGCCGAGGGGACACATGAATGGGGAGATCGAAAGGGCAAAACAGTAAAATCACTACATCCTTAATTTTATCAAACCTGTCGGAAACGACATACAAAATGAAACGGAGGGAGTACTTTCAACTAATTATAAACATTTGTTTTTTTGCTAATCCTACCATCGACAGAAAATGTGAGGAGGAGAGCTCGCTTTTTTTGGCAGTTGGGTGTGCTTTGAGATTCGTGCTGGTAGGGAGGGGAAAAATAGTGTGCGCGCGGGTGGGCATCGAATTTAACTCGCCACCTTTCATTCACACGCCAGCCATACTAACAACGTGCACCACTGCATATTTTTTATTCTTACTCCCTCCATCCCACAGAGGAGGTTGTTTTACTCGTTAGCAAATGTCCCAAAATGCTTGACGCTATACTCCCTCTTTAGCAAATACTAACGCAGAGGAGTGGGGACATCTAGTACTCCTGTCGAATCATTTTGTGTCACACGATTTTTCCCCCAAGCGCTACCTTATCCTCTCCTCTCATGTTCTCTTCTTCTCCATTGCTCATCACTCGCATTCTCTCCTTCCCCCACACCGCTTCTCCCTCCCATCAGCACGCCGCACCAACCACCATCCAGTTCCCCCATGAGCAAGCCACATCCAACAACGACAACATGTTCAGTGGTGGCGACAATGCGGAGAGTGCCATCAGTGGTTGCGGTGGAAACCCTAGGGCTTGCAGTGGCGGCAACCCTAAGGGTGGTGGCGGAGGTTGGATTGTGGTGGCGACAGTAGAGGGTTGCGAAATGCCTCCTAGATGCATGTTCTAGAATGGCGTCAAGATATGTGGTACTCATGATTATCCAGCTATTTATTGGAAGAAGGCAATAATTTTGTTCTGGATACACAAGATGGGTCCGACGATGACCAGTTCGAGTTCATCCCTGATTCCGATGATGAAGGCATCGACTACCAGTTTCTCCTTAGAAAAGGAGTTTGTGCCCAAGATTGAGTTCCAAGATTGTGGGGAACTGGAGGAGACGGGTGGTGGGGTTCATGATTGTGGGAAAGCGGAGGAGGATGGTGGTGGGATTCAGGATTGCAGCGATGCGGAGGAGAAGGGTGGTGGGATTCATGGCAGTAGCATCATAGCGCTCTTACATGATGGAGGGATACAGCCTGCTGCCCGGATGTGCGGGCAGCGGCTTCGAGGCATGTGGTTTGATCGTAAATCAGGCTGCTTATTAGAAGAAGGAAATAATTTAGTCTTTGATAGCTAGGATGGGCCCAATTTGGATGAGTACAAGTTTTGATTTGGATGATCAAGGCAGTGACTTCATATTTTAAGATTGGTTTGGCGACTTTGTGCCCAAGAAAAGTTGCACGATGGTGTTGCAATGGAGGGGAAGGGAGGTGGTGAAATTGGCGAGCTTATGAGCTGCAATGTGGCTTGTGATGTGGGTGGAGTCATCTCCACAGTGACCAAAGCCTCCTCTTCATCAGATGCTTCTTACCCACCATGGTGCCAACCATGGTGCTGGACCAAGCAAGCACTTCGTGGTGGAGTCCAATAGTAGCGAGCAAAGCAAGGCGTGCGTTTTTGAGGAAAAAGTTTGACATGAAAATTGGGCCATATTGGACGAATAATTGCTAGTTTTTGAAAATATTAAGCCTAGTTTTCCATTTGATCAATTGTGATAATAGAAAAAAAAGATTAGCTTGAATATTTTGGCCATCGTAGGACTGTGCTTGACATGAATATTTGGATGGAACAAAATTCACATTAGAAAACCTGTTCAGATCAATGTACTATAGTTGACATGAAAATTTGGCTCCTTTAGACCCTGAATATGTCTAGGTTAGCTAGATAAAATTCAACTGCACTAAATAAATGATCTTGTGCAAGCGCTGGGCGTAGAGTGTACTGATCACTACTATTAAATTTCTGTAGCTTTCAGATTTGATTTGTTTTCATATATGTTCAGGAGGTGTCCATCCATTCATGCCCAGCAACAAAGAAGATGCCCAGTTTGTAGGTGTTGACCTTTCACCTTTGGGGTTATTCACAGGAAGAAGAATATGATCCTTTGGTGACACCAAGTTAGAAATGCTTCGCCTATTGATCCTAGGTTGTCTTTCTCTTGCAACTCTTGTATCCGTTTCTTCATTTCAGCTAGCTCATTTGCTGCCATATGGTAAGGTCGCTTGGATATAGGTGATGTCCCTGGGACTAGATCAATGACAAACTCAATGTCCATATGTGGTGGCATGCCTGGCAACTCTTCTGGGAAGACATCTAGATATTCTCTAACGATAGGTACCTTCTGTAACTCAGAAACTTCCATGTGGTGCACTAAGGCTCCTTTCCAATGGGGATTAACTATGGCTGTGAAATCCACTTTCTCTCCTTTAGAGTTTTCTAAGGTGATAAATCTACTTCCACAATCTACCACTGCTTTGCTGTTGTGCAACCACTCGATCCCTAGGATGACATCAAGCTGAGGTGTATCTAATATAATCAAGTTAGCAAAGAACTCTACACCCTCTATTTCCAATCTTCACTCTAGGAAAATCGGTTTGGGTTCTCATCTCTGATCCCGGTGTTTGAATAAGCAAGGAACACTTAAGAGGGATAGTAAGAAACTGATGTTGAGAAGCAAAAGACTGAGAAACAAACGAATACGAAGCTCTAGAATCCAATAAAACTGTTGCAGGTATTGAGTTTACGAGGAACTTACCCAGAACAACGTCCATAGAGGTTTGAGCTTCCTCTGCAGTGACATGGTTCACATGTCCTCTAACGACAGTCTGCTGAGTTACTGATGTAGCCTGTGGTGCTGCTCCTGGTACTGGCGTCTTGACTGGGGTGCTTCCCAAGTTGAACTTCACTGGAGTAATGTTCTTGGGCTAAGGGCAATTGTTGGTGAGATGGTCTGATTTTTTGCAGTTGTAGCAACGATGAATAAATGCTTGACATCCTGCACCTTGCATGGTCTGAGTGGAAGTAGCTTGATGAGATGCCTCAGTTTCTAGAGGTGGTGTTTGTGGGATAGTCCTGAACTTTGGAGCAGCTGGATGACGGTTGTTGTGTTGTTGAAACACTCCACGCGGCATCTGGTTTAGACCACTTGCTTTCTGGTTCATCTTGCGCTTGCGGTCTTCACCAAGCTTCTCGTGTTCCTCTTCCAACACCAGGGTCTTGTTCACCGGGCTCTGGAAACTACTAAAATCATGAGCAACCAGTCCCACCTTGAGACCAGAATTGGGATCTTTCAAGAAATGCTTGTGGCGATCTGCATCTCTAGCAATATCTTTTGGTGCGTAGTTGGCAAGAGTAGTGAACTGTGTCAGGTATTGCTGCATTGTCTTGTTATCCTGCTAAAGAGTATGAAATTATTCCTTCTTTAGCTCCTTGATGCTAACAGGGATATAGTAATCACGAAAAGTTGTACAGTATTCCTCAAATGTGAAGGCTTCAGGGTCATCCAAGCCTTCCCTGAGGTTCTCATACCAGTCTTGGGCAGCTCCTTCCAACTATTGGATAGTGAAATAGACTTTCTCTCCATCTAAGAACTGAGTGATGTCCAGCTTGCGTTCCATGGTACACATCCAATCTTCTGCATCAAACGGAGTACCCATTCCCTTGAAGGTAGGTGGCTTGGTGCGTAGAAACTTGAACATCTTGCTCCGTGGAGGTGAAGCATCTTGGAGTTGTTGTTGCTACTGTCGCTGTTGGTTCTGAAGTTGTTGCATCATCATCCTTATGAGCTCGGTTTGGGCCTGCATGAAGACTTCAAAATTCTATTGATTCACATGGGGTGCTTGAGGCGGTTTTTGACTGGTGGCGTGGGCATCGGTGTTCTCATGCTCTCCACCATGACCTCCAGTCCTAGTGTTCACCATTTGTTCAACATGTGACTGGTTAGAAGGGAGTACTAAGAAGAAAAGAACAACTCTAGGAAAAAGGTAACTAAATGAGGTAGAACTGCACATCCTGACAAAACACATGTACGATTGTTTGGGAGTCGGAGGGCTAAAAACAGACCGTACGACAAACCGGAAGAACCAAAAACTAAAAACAAGAAAATCGCTTCTGGCATACAAGCTTAACGTCTTATAAACATGAGCTACTAACTAAAGGAAAAGCGACTCAAAGGCAAAAGCCACTTCGAAAACTAAAACCTAGTTCGCGACAAAGCTTCTTCAAGACTCCAACTGGTGTAGATCATCCTTCCAAAGCTAATGATAGAGATTAAAACATATAGAAGGATATTCAAAGAAGAGGAAGGCAAGAAAGAGTGAGGAAAGAAAGAACAAGTTATAATGTTTTGTGTTTCATGAAAACAGTTTTGAAATAAGACCAGTCTATCTAAGGTTGCGGCCTACAGTCGACGCAGCTCTTATACCAACTCTGTGAGGACCCAAAATAGGACCTCCTGTGTATAAGTGATAGTCCAAGATCAAGCTAGCACACACAGATACAAAGATAATATCACAACCAACATCATGGAGGAAACCTAATATTTATTAATAAAGTGACTGTGAGAAGCCTTATGGCTAGAGTTTACATTTATTCTCTCAGGAAGGGCCTAAGGTAAATAATAAAGTTGCAGCGGAAAATAAGATAAACACATTGTAGTTCCATTCAACTTGCCATAGGCAGTCAACTAGGACTCACGACCTATTCTTCATCTTCAGCAGCAAACTCCTCTGGAAACAGTGAAAACCTTTCTTCTGGAAAAGGGGAATTGCAAGGTAAGTACATGGAATACTCAACAAGTACATGGAAATATGCATATGCAAAGCTGACAAAGAAGGGAAAGGCTATTTTGCATAATATAGCAATTTGCAATTATAAACAATCTATAAATAGATGTTTAAAACAATATTTATAAATAACGGGTGTTACCAACCATCAATCCGCACAACTCATTCCCAGTTTTCACAAACTACCCCTCATGAGAAATCACCGAGCAAGTCCATGACCGTGGACGTGACTATTTGAATAGATTAGTTTAACACTCTGCAGAAGTTGTACAACTTGACCCACAAGATACATCGTCCTTTTAACAACCATGCGCAAGTGTCACACTTCAGGTTGTGTGCAGCCAAGTGCATTTTAGACACTCCGCCCCAACACTGCCTTCCCCAATGAGACACCTTTCCCTCACATAGACAAGAAAGTACCTACGGCTAACCTTAACAGCTAGCATCTAGCCACCTAAACTCGGAATCCTACTGGACCAGGTTCTTCTCATGAGAACATGCGGTTGTACGATAGACTCAGATCAATGGCTTATGAAGTGAAGTCCTTAATTGACCAGGGCAAATTGCCAAACTTGATGTGACCATGCCTACTATTGATACAACCATTGCTCATATTATAGGTTAACCGGAAGACATCAAGATCAAGCTGTCCAAGTTCTGGAATCCAATTCGGCCACCTACTACAGTGGTGACTTCAAACGGCCGCCAAATGTGCATATGAGCTCTGTTTTGGGTCCATGAATACTTGATGGAAAGTTTTCAGAGTCCTCTTTCCAACGGATCCAGCCTCATCTCCAAATTCCATCTTAGTCGGCCGCAATCACAGAACAAGGTGTTGTGTCACCTATAATGGGTATATGGGCTTGTAACTTCGTCTGGGACCCCGGCCCATGTGGGGTGCGCCCCAACCTGGTGGAGTACGGCTCTAGGGATCATCGTCCTCCCACCTTCTTAAATAGACAGATACCCCTTTAGGGTTTCTCGGGTTTTGTTTTAGATTAAGTTTAGCCATTGCTACTTTATCTTGTACTTGCGCGTGTCGACTAGACCGCCTAATCACTTGTCTTCGGAACCCCACATTATTGTGAGCTTTTAATTCCTACTTGCAATACATATTGCTTTTATCTTGTTTTTGCTTGTTTCTTTGATTTGCTTGCAGGAATAAGGTTGATTTGCACTAGCAAGATTAACAACCCACAGAGAGGTGTATTGATCGCTAAGGCACAACGCAACACGTCTTGTACAGTTGTAGTGGAGTTGTCAATGTTTCTCCCAAATCGTAGTTATCTCAACTCACCGAAAGATCGGCCAATCAGATGCCGTGAGCATATCCAGTGGAGCTAAGGGTTTTATCAAAACTACATTTGCACACAGCATAGGGTAGCAGCTTAAGGACACGTTGTTGGTCCTTTGAGCAACTAAATAGCACACAGCTCAACAGTAGGCTCATATAGAGACCATATTCGGTAACGATCACACAGATACATTACCACCAAACCAGGTTCACACTGAACCACCCATAACCCCAATCCAAAATGTTTTATTCGCCCGTTGTTTATTACACGGTGCAACACATGCTACCGAAAAGATAGCACATAGCCACACATTTTATATAAAAGTTATTATAAGTATAAGATTAATTAAAATTATATTTTGCTTGAAAAACAACCTTTAGCGGGGCTAAGCATAACTATTCTACCTTGAGTTGAACCCATCGTTCAACTCACAAAGACTAGGGTGACAAGGTATCGTTAGTAATAACAAATAATCAAAGGCAGGATATAATAACAAGTAGGTCACACTACCCGTCAATAATTTATAAATAAAACAATGCATGTATTTAAAACAAAACATTTTATGAAATGGGTCCAATATGTTCAAAGATTGCACTTGCCTTGCTCCCAATATTGTCCTTGCACTGCGTCTTCTGTAGCGAATTGCTCCTCTGCTCCAACGTCTACACGATCGCAAACAAGAAACAAATAAACAAAAGAAAAGGCTAACTAAATAACATCAAATGAAATAATCAATTGGATGTATAGATTGATTTTAGAAGAATTTAGGAAGAAGAATGGGTCGAATTAGAGTTCGAACGAAAAAGTTATGATATCCAAAAGTTTGAATTTAGAGAAATTCCAAGTATAAACAAAAAGGAATATTCCGAAAGTATTCTTTGAATATTTAATTTCAAGATTGAATTGTTCTTGGATAGAAAAATATGGTGAGGTCCACTAGTTAGTGGGTGGGTTAGGTGGACTCGGTGCACGGTGGACTGGCTGGCATGGAGTGCAACGTGGCGACATGTGGACAAGGATGGATGACAAGGCGATGACGTCGCAGATCTACGGCTGATATGGCATGGTTTAGGGTTATGGAAATCCAATGGTGGCGATTAGATCTGGAGGATCGGACGGCTATGTTTGATTGGGGTTGTTTGGCCATGGGTCCCACATGTCTTACTCTGAAGAGGAGGCACTGGTGGGACTCGCATCTCGGTGTCCCAAGGGAGGAGGGTAGTAGAGCCGGCTCAACATGGCTTGGCGCCATTGTTGGTATTTGATAAGGTCACAGATAAATTCGCAAGTGCAGGGATACCGCTGTAGCACTTCACCTTAGAGTATTCCAAGGGTATTGAATCACAGGGGATGTGTGTGTATATCTAAGAACAGGATCCTATCCAAGGACAACAACTAATGGTAGGCTAAGACTAAAGAGGATTGTTAAGGGTTAATTTACTAGACTTGAGTTAAAGGTAAAACCCTATTGAATGCTTCGGGCACTGGCTCTGCCTTGGTGTACCAAGCTGAGTCCGGCCTACGGCTCTATGATACACCCGAACATGGAGGGATACAAAGGACAGACATGGCTGTCACCATCTGTTGACTACCTCACTTTCCGTGGAGCAAACAACAATTGAAGGTAATCGCTAACCTAGACACCACGCCTAAGTTATTGATTACTACTCTAGCCTTGTGTAGGAACTTTCATTTTTATGTAGAGTCCTAGTACTAGAGCACTTAATAGTTCAACTAAGCGATGCATTTGCAACGATGTTAATATACCTCACTCAAGCAAATATATTAAATACCATAAGGAGATCTCGAATACTTACTTTATTAAAAAAAGCATCCGCCGAGGTATAAGCGAGAGAAGAAGGCTGACAACTCCGGCACTTCTCCGGGACTAGTGGAAGAATGCTGACAAACCCGGCACTCCCTTGGAACTTTTCGGAGAGAACTCCGATATTTGGGACACTCTTTCCAGAGCTTCCCCTCACTCTCTACCTAATTTCATATACTAAAGTGGTGCCTAAAATATAAAAGTGAGTTGTACTCCACTTTGTTATGCATTTTGGAAGTGAATGAGCTTCTCCTTTTATAGGGCAGTTATGATGGTTGTGGAGGTAGGTTCACCCACAACCGTCATTGAGGAGCAATTCTAGACCTTCACATGCAAGGTGGGGATGAGTGGTGGGCCTGGTGGTTTGGCCGACCCTTGGGTCCCACACTTCCCCACTGCCTTTCACTAGAGACTGACAGGTGGGCCCCTATGATGGTTGAAGATGGTTTGGCCTCACTTTAGGTCGGTTTTGGCTGTTATGTGGGCCCTCCAAATCTTATGCACATGTATGATTGGTTGAAGATACATTTTGTCGCATGGTGGGTGTGTTTTCATCCAGAATTCACCTGCACACTCATATTTATCAATACTAATGAAAATGATTAGTAATAAACCCCTACCATTAAGTTTGATTTTATATTTTGTATTCTTTTATGCGGGAGTTGACGGTGAAAGTTTGCACTGGCGTGCTCCGGCGCAGCGACGTTGGACGTGGCGCAGTGGCGACAGTGGACGGCGGCGTCGGGAAAAGCAGGCGGAGGTGGACGTGATGGTGCGGCATCGGGCCTCGGGGCGGCGGCGTGGACGGCGCTCGGTGAGAGAGAGAAGCAGCAGCACGGGAAGAAGAGGCTTCATCCTCGATGCTCACCGGCGGCGACTTCCCGAGGAGATGGCGGCGATGACGGTTGGAGCTCCCAGTAGTGGCGACGACTAGGAAGGCAGTGGTGGCGGCGGTGGTTCTGGCAGTGGAGAAGGCGGCGGCGGCGGCTTTGGAAAAAGGTAAAAAGAGGGATAGCGACTGATGGCTTTTATAGGGAAGGGAGAGGGTTGGGGTTAGGGTTAGGGTGACAGCAGATTTGGAAGGCGACGGCCCCGGTTATGGAAGGGCGGCGCTTGCAAGAGACTGATGGCGACACGACGGCGTGGCTTGGGCCGGCGCGGGTCTGGTCGGCAGCGGCGTGGGCCGGGGATGGCATGAGGAGGAGAAGGGCCGAGCCAAGGCGACGGTGCGGGCTCGGGGCTTGGCCTCCCCGGGCCTGCTGCTCGGGAGAAGGAGGAGGAGATTCGGCTCCATGGCCGAAGGTTGAAGAAGAAGGGCGGAAAAGGAAAAAGAAGAAAGAAGAAGGGGAAAACTGCAAAAAGCAAAATTAGAGGGAAGAATGGAGGGAAAAAGGGAAAGGATAGGGACTTTTCTGGAAAATTCCAACTTTGGATCATTTGGAATTCTAGGAGGATTAGGATATTAGGAATTGAGTAGGAAAATTGGATTTGGGCGGAATTCGATTTGGAAATTGAGCTCCACTTCTGAAATGCAAATTAAATCCAATATAATTCCTATTAAGACATACAAAGCAAGCAACATAATTAATTAGTTAATCACATTAAACCCCTTTGATTTAACGAAATTTTCATTAAGCTATTTTATGCGAGCAAACCAAAGGTGAATTTTCACAAACAGGGGAAAAAAAAGGAAAGCGGAAAATTAGGACGTGACAAAAATAAAACGATTTCTTTGCTTCCATATATTGCAGGCCCCGAGAAGAAATTTGTCCATAAAGCAATGAACTTGGTATCTGTTTCTAGCCTCCAACATCATTTTGTCCAGGTTCAAAGAAGTATCCCAAAAAATACCCACTCTATTCCAGCAATTCACTTAGAAGGGGCATTGAAAGAAGAGTTGAAGCAAATTTTCCATGGGCTGGAGTTGACACACACATGCCAGATCACAATTTTGGAGGNGGGGGGGGGGGGGGGGGCGCAATGTTTATGATCCAACATATATTTTGTATTTAATCTGTCCATCAGGGGAAGCCAACCAAACACTTAAACTTTTGAATTGAGTTTACTCTTCCATAACCAAAGAAAATGATGCGGCGGCTGCAGAGTTCTAAAATTGAGAGCATAAAACTTTTGTGAAGTATATTTTAAACCTCCCCAAATGAAAGTCCATTTATCATTTTCCTGTGACAAGCTCACCTCACTTATCATATCTGAAAGAAGCTGGAATTCGTCATATGCTTGTTGAGAGAGAGGCAAATGGAAGTTATTTTCTAGCTGAGTTGACAAGAAGCTCTGAACTGAAGCCTTTCCATTTAAAGCAAAGAAATAGAGCCTTGGCATATTAGAGCAAAGAGGAGGTCCATCATGCCAAACATCATCCCAGAAAGAGCAGGAAACTCCATTACCCACTAAGCATCTGGCAATACCACTGAAAAGGTTCATCAACTTGCATACATCTTTCCACCGGAATGACCCCTTGAGGGTGGATAGGTGAGGCACTCCATTCCTATAGTAAGAGGACCATAGAAGAGTGACCCATGGTAATGCCCTCCTATTATAGAATTTGTCCAAATACTTTAAAAGCAGGGCTTGATTTTGAATTGAGAGATTAATAATCCTCAATCCACCTTTAACTTTAGGTTTACATACCTTATCCCAAGCTGCTAAGGATTTCTTATTCGAATTGATATCAAATCCTCTCCAAAGACAGTGCTTCCTTGCTCTATCAATATTGTCAATGACTGTTTTGGGTAATTTCAGAGTGCACATTAATAAGTTGGCAAGGAGGGGAAGACTGAATTGACCAAAGTAAGCTTGTCTCCATAAGATTAGAAGGCTGAATAAGTAGAAAGTCTTCTCTCAATTCTATGTACCAATAGAGCAAAATCTACCACCATAGGTTTAGTAGTACCCAAAGGCAAACCTAGATAGGTAAAAGGCAAGGTGCCAATCTGACAGCCAAAAACACCTGCCAATATTTTAGCGTTATCATCACTCATATTAATTGGAATCAAACATGAATTATGGTAATTAACCTTGAGCCCTATCCCTTGAGCAAAAGTCTGGAGCAATGCTTTCAAAGTGAATAATTCCCTTCCACAAGCCCAGGGCCGGTCCTAAACATTTTGGGGCCCTAGGGCAAGGCGAAAGTAGAAGCCCTATGTTATCGTGAAAATCCAACTACTCATCTGCAATATCATGATTTTGACGAAAATATACCATCCTAATAGGAAAAAAAAATACTTATAGAGAATGAGGGAGTGTTTTATCAACAAAGGAGTAAGGACAACAAGGAAACAAAGGTACCAAAATTTGATAATTGAGCAGGAACTACAACAATAGCAAGGATAATATGTACCTAAAGGCCAAAATCATAAGGCACACAGTCTTTGAGAGAAGTTCTGGAGGGTGCAAAAAGTGAGTGGAAAATAAGCCATAAGACTATCAGAGAAATCAGTTAACTCATGGAAAGCAAGGATTGATCTAATTTGTGGTATCGATCTTACCTTAAACTATTAGTTAATCATGAAGCAAAGGAGGTATTTCTGTTGTTGATCTTGTAAAATTGATAGAAACTTCAGAACTGAAGCCAAATTGAATCAGAATTCTTCACCTATTACTAGAGAAGAGGAAGATTCGACGAAGGCATATGTCCTGGGAATCGAAAGAATAGGAGGGTTGGAGCCTGGAGGGGACGAGAGAGCGGAGACGAGGAGGATTAGGCAATGCAACATTTGTTTTGGAAATCGGAAGAATACGAAGGAAACGAGGCAGGCATTGACACTTCGTCAGCCGCAGCCGGCCAAGAACGGAACCACGCAAGTATTCTCGGAGTTAAGACTGTGTACGTTATCAGTTGGGCCTTGGGCTAAAATACTTTGACTTTTTGCATGATGGGTTGGGGCCCTCGACTTTTGGGGGCCTAGGTCGGTCGCCCTGATTGACCTGCCTCAGGGCCGGGCCTGCACAAGCCTTGACATAAAGAAGAGTATCATCTGCATATTGTACCACTGGGAAATTGGGATCACTGTCCAAAGGAATATGTTTAGATAACAATCTCATTTGATGTGCTTTATTGATTACAGCTTGTAATAATTCTGCCCCAGGTACAAATAGCAGAGGTGAAAGAGGATCTCCTTGCTTTACTCCTCTTTTACAATGAAAGTTTCTGCCATGCATACCATTAAGTAGGATTGAAGAAAAAGCAGAGGAGAACATCTTTTGAACCCATCCCAACCAAACTGAACTGAAGCCCATAGCCCTCATTACCTGAAGAATAGCTTCATGCTCAATTCCAAAGACTTCTCAAAATCAAGCTTTAGTAAGATGACTTCCCTCTTAGAATGATGACATTGATGGAGGAATTCAAAATTCCAAGCTAAACAATCTTGAACTTTTCTTGCTTTTATGAAGCCATACTGATTTTGGTGGACCAGAGAGAGGATAACTTTTTGAAGCCTATCAGCCATAAGCTTTGTCAAGATTTTCAATGAAATTCCTATTAAAGAGATAGGCCTATAATCATTAATGGACTAAGGATTAGTTTTCTTTAGCACCAGAATAATAAAAGAATAACTCAAGGGATCTAGATTCAAAATCCCTAAATGGAATTCAGCACACAAACAATAATAATCCTGACAAATTATAGGCCAACATTTTTTTTAAAAAAAGTCCATTAAAACCATCTCGCCCTAGAGCTCTATCTGTAGGCAGTTCTTTATAAGATTATCCACCTCTTTCTGTTGGAAAGGCTCATCCAAACCTTCCAACCCTTCCCGAGACTGCAATAGGCTTTGGAGTTGAAAAGGCATATGCTGAAAATTGGAAACACCCATTCTCATTTTAAAAGCATTCCAGGCAATTGCAGCTTTGTCTTCATGAGCAGTCAATAGGGCCCCATCAGAATCAATAAGAGAAGAAACAGAATTTCTTCAAAAAGATTCGGTAGCCATAGCATGGAAAATTTTGGTATCCCCCCCAAAATTGGCCCACCTAATAGTGCACCTTTTCTGCCAATAGATCTGCTGATACTTCAAGTACAACAAGAGTTTGCTTCTGTGCTTCTGAAAAGAACTCTAGCTTCTGAAAACAACATTACAGTTATGAATTAGCTTCTGTAGCTTAGAATGGTTTTTGCTCTATTTCCTCAGACCCTTCCTCAAAGCTTTCATCTTAGCAGTAATATTTTTTTGCAGAGTCCATACTACACCCATGGTTATTCCAGATAGAATGAACAAGATCAAAAAAACCCTCATGCTCAACTCAAAAATTTTCAAACCTAAACACATTAGCTCTGGGTATGTCAGTACCAATCTGAAGAAGTACACAAGGTGTATGATCTGAAATTGATCTTGCTGAAGGTTTCACCATAGTGTTAGGAAAGGTGTTAGTCCAGTTAGTGGAAGTAAAAAACCAATCTAACTGCTCCAACAATGGCTGTTGCTGCATGTTACTCCAGATATAGGCTCTACCTTTAATTGGAAGCTCAACCAGGCCAAGATCACTACTGACCTCATTAAAGAGAAAAATCTCATTCATATCAGCCCCAGGCCTATTTCTACTTTTAGCAGAACTATAAAAATTGAAATCACCAAGAAGGAGCCACATTTCATTGTCAGGGATCTATAAGTTGTGCAACCAAACCAAAAAAATTTCTCTCTCAATGCTAACACATGGCCCATAAACAGTAACTAGAGACCAACTCAAACTAGAATGACTAGAGGTGAAACTAATTTGCACATCAAACCCTTCAATAATAATATTGGTGCAAGTGAATACAGAGTTGTTCCAACAAACTAGGATTCCATGAGAAGCACCCGTTGAGGGAGAAAAAGCAAATTTATCAAAACGTTTGGGGGGAAATTTCCTAATATATGAATGATCAAAAGCACTTCTCTTTGTCTCTTGTAGAGAAAAAACAACACAACCACTTTATTCCACTTTATTTCTGATCGCCAGCCATTTGTCATATGAATTTAACCTTCTCATATTTCAGCATAGGACATTCCATGTTCTTAAGAGGACATTCATTTAAACAAGATCATATGAAAAGTACAAGGACTGGCGATAATCCAGCCCGTAATAAAAGCACAACCACATAGGTCCAAACAGGATTAGACCCATAATAAACATAGTCTGACAACCCACAAAATACAAGCAAAGACTGACACAAACAAAGCTAAACTATCCTAACAAAGGCCAAGACTGCCATCTGAGCTTAATCATCATTATTAACTGGACTAATAGCCTTGGTGACTAATGCTGAAGATGTCCTCTCCAACACCACCACATTGGACACCTCCTCCAAGGAAGCTCCACACATGCCCATCCCTAGTGCAATCAGCAGGGATAGCAATAGAGAGATCACTATCATTATTAAAAGAACAATTAACAGCTAAGTCATCATAAGGGATCAATTCATTAGGAAAAACCACACCACTTGTCTCAGCTAGCTGCTTTAGCTTCCTGACTGCTCTGCCTCTTGGCTTGCCAATCCCCATGTTGGGGTCCTGCACTAGGGCATGCTTGAAGCTGTCTCTAATAGCCAGAAGTCTTCCACTCCTCACAGAAGAATCAACAATGGGAGTCTTCTTTTCCCCCTTCATCTTGCATGGGAAAGTAGGATCAGTTTGAAGGGCAGTACCAACATGAGTAGAAGAGCAGTTATAGTCCTGAGTATTAGCATCCAGAGATAAATCAAAAGGATTGTCTGGCAAAATAGGTGGAAGCACAGCCAAAGGTACTGCATCTAGTATTGTTTGAAGCCCCATTAACTGAAGAGAAGTGGACTTCTTTGCAGGAGGTAACATTTCTTTGTCCACTTTTCTTTTAGAGAAAATAATCACTAGGGGTCCCCTTGGAAGACTAATAGAGCCTAAACTCGGAACCATAGCTGGAGGTACATTCACTGCCCAATTCTGAAAAGCCTGAGTGAAGGCAGTAGAGAGGTTGACAAATAAACTCTTGTCTTGGGAATCAGGGATAGAATGCCAACCATCATTTTGTACCACCTGGCCCAAGTTGTTATCTTCAGTATGCTCCAGGTCCATGACATCATTCTAGGCTTGGGCGTTTGCAGCTTGGTCCCAAGCCTAGTCATCTTCCACATGCATATACGGCTGATTTGGCCCAAATTGCCAAATATGATCATCGTCAGGACCTCCATCATTATCATCATCAGGATTATGACCTATTGGAGGGATGTCTTCATCTGGTGGGAATATGTTAGCAAATTCCCCTTCAAGAATAAAGACCGAAATAGATTCCCCAACACCAATAGTTGGATCTTGCAGAACAACATTTCTACAAACCGAATCAAGATCCTTACACATGGCCCTAACCATAACTCTTCTTTCAATAGGATCTAGCTCCCACCAGAAATCAAGTTGGCCAAAAGTAGAAACCACTAGACAAATGTATTGCATATTAATGTAGTCTAGCAAAATATCCAATAGCAAGAACCATCGCGTTGTGTTAAAATGCATCGCACGCCAGTTCGGACCTTGATCATGCCTCACAAAACGGACTTGATGAATGCCGTCATACACAAAAGGTGGGGAGTAAACCAATAAATCCCTAAACATAGCTAAGCCAAACTTGAATAGACCAACCGCAGTTGCATGTGGTAAGCTACAACAGACAATGAAATGCTGAACTTGCTCAAGATAATCAGAGATAATTACGCAATGATCATCCCATAATTCTTCCATGATTGGAGGTTCCACTAGAGAAATAGCATACTGTTCATGGCGCCTCGGCGGTCTTGTAGCAGCAGTGAGATCAACATGAGGAATCATCAACTCACCACCTTGATGCACTACCTAACCCGCACACATGAACCGATTCAGATTGGGGTTTTTATTCGCCATGGCAGACTCAAGCGGAGAGCGGAGGTGGTTTTACTGTTGCTGGTAGAGAAGAAGAGGGAACGTCTCTCGAGAAAGATGGAAGGAGTGCTTTTTTTTAACCCAGACTAATTTATTTCTCTTCACAATGGGTTTATTAGTAGTAACTACCTTCAACTTCTTTGGGCTCCTAGACGGCTCCGCACACATGGGCTTAAAGTTAGATGGGGCTATTCATGCAAAATTTCATCGTTCATATGAAGACCTAGGAGATCTGCTTAACTCCAGTGTAGGTCCTATCAATTGGGTTCAGGGCGTGCCAATCAGTTTGATCCTGTAACCGACAAGATGTTGAGTAGCAGCAATTAGCCGATAGGTTGAACAATCGACTATTGGAGAGTTGGATACCTGGACATTGATGACGATTGCAGGCTTGAGTCTCAAGTGTGCCAAAAGCATGTGTCAGCCGATTGCCGATAGTCGATGGCTTGGTGTAGAATTGGCTAAAGGATCCGATGCTAGTGCTTAGCGCTGAACGCCTTTGGTCGTTGAGATCAGCCGACGTTGATGGGATTCTGGACGATCGACTATAAGCTTGTCATAGAATTGGATTGGCTGGAAGTCCGATACAAATAGATTCAAATAGTTAGATAAGCAATGAACCTTTACTACAATCGGTTAAAACCACCTTGTGTATAATTATCAGCAAACCTTTCTTTATCAAAGACAATCTTGATAGATCGGACTTAACCAAGATAGTATAAGATTGAAGTTGATATAGATAGATTTATCCAACAACTGTACTAATCCTTATAAACCGATGTAACACTTAGAACCAGTAACCAAATAACTCATCGGCTAGCACTCCTATGAAACATAAGCATGAAACCTATCGGCTTAACAAGACTTAGATAATCAATAACAATTTAGTAGGTCAGACCTATCCAATGTAGTACAAGATTGTATATGACAATCTAATACTCAATGAGCCGATAAGCCTATACAAACGTGATGGATATATCAAATCTATCTCAAAATACATTATGTTTAGAGAAACATCAACTTGATTAGAATATCAGACTGAACCAAGGAAGTCCCAACTAAGCCAATGAAAAACTAAACAATAATGTGATCGAAAGTAGAGATGACATACCAAACAGGCAATGCTTGCTTCGACCCAATTAGAATATTAGACCGAACCGAGGAAGTTCTAGCCACACTGATGCAATCGAAGATGACGGAACTTACTTCTCATCTGAGGTCGAACTTAACCGATGCAACCCATGCTCGAAACTAAGAACTCGCCGGGAGTAAATTAGGATGGCAATGCGCTGAAAGTTGTATTAATCGAGAGATAGATTACAAAGACCCTGGGTGTACATATTTATACCCTTGGGTTGATACAAGTCTATATCGGACATGAGATAAGATTCCCTAAAAAGAAAAGAAAAATTATAAGTTCTGATTGGACACTAGACAAAACTTTCTAAAGATAAAAAGGAAAGTTGCCTAATTAATAGATAGAATTTAAATTGCCATACCATGGTCTTTATGATTCCTTCTTGAACTCGGTATCTTTTGGATAAACTTCCATCTGTTGATCGACCCCTTTCCTTAACCGAATCCACTAAGAATCTTACCAACTTTTGGTGTTAACAGGAGCCCAATCAACCTGGGCCTTAGAGCAAAATTTTCTGAAATGGTCCAAATGAGAACACAACTTACACCTGTTAGGCTTGATGCAGGACTTAACAAAATGGTCCGTATCCAAGCAACGATAACAAACAGGGCTAGAAGAATTGAAATTTGAAATCTGAACCCCATTAATAGGATCTCGATGCGTACCTTTCGGTTGATCGTTAGAATCACGAACATCAGCGATCACCGGAGCACTTGCCGGAGCTGAAAGAGGAAACTTTAGACGTTGAAAAATTGATGCAATAGGAATATCCTTATGAACCAAAGGCCCAATTTTCACCATATGAGCATGAGCAGTTGATTGACATTGAACCACAGTTCATTCAGCATCCTGCTCCTTTTGCCAAGGATCCAACTCTCTTCTCCAATCAGGACCTCCATTCTTCTGAAGGAAGAAATGAATACAGAAATCCTTGCAAGTATAATATTTTAAATAGTACACCCAAAGGCCAAACTGCCTTAGAACAAACCAGGAATGAAAAGCTGCGATCAATCAAACTCTCAACTTGAAAACCACCAGAGTACCACCAATAGTCGCCCGAAGGGCCAGAGCCACAGAAGAAGTCGTCAACCGAAAGGAAGAACGAGGAACATCTACCACTAAACGAAATGACAAAGAACTGAAGTAGGTAGAGAAATGAATCGGTGAACCGAAGCAATACCAAGCCTCATCCCGGATGGCATCATCAGAGGAGAAGTCCCATCCTCCCAACGGTCCCAGGAGTGACCATTGCTGATCAGGGGAGATCACCATCGGGATCGCCCTATCCCACCCAGAGCGCCATCTTGCTTTTATGTTATTTTTATTGTTGGAAACTTAGAGGGCACTAACATGAAACAGGAAAGAAGTCTCATGATTGCTATGTATTGATGACACATCCTTTCGCTATAGCAATCAGGAGAGTGAAGTCAAAACTCCTCAAGATGATAGATGCTGAAAAACTTCGAGGTTTGCAAGCTAATTTGGTGGAGACCATGAGCCAACATGAGATGTTTCACTTTTCAATATAATACTGCACCTCTTGGTACATCTAGTCCGTGAGATAGAGGCACTACTGCATGTCTTCTTACGGATGTTTCCATTTGAGAGGTGGATGGGCATGCTTAAAGGGACCGTTCTGAATCACACAACTCCGGAGGCTTCCATCACAGAGGGATACAATTCGAAGGAAGTTATTGAGTGCTGCATCGAATTCTACAAGCCTGACGAAATGCCCCTTGGTATACTTGTTCCTCGCCATGTGGGGCGGTTAGCTGGGAGAGGAACCAAAGGAAAGAAAACATTCATTGATCATGAGTACAAGGAATTGAACTAGGCTCATTTTACTGTCTTGCAAGGTTTGAAGGTAGTCGAGCCCTTCATTGCGTAACACCTCCATGAGCTAGAAATATCCTACCAAGATCGTTTAGTGCAATGGATCCTGAAAGAGCACAAGCGCACATTTACCCTTTGGTTCAAGATGCAGGACATACCAGACAATGGCGACGATGTGGAGACACAAGATTGAAATTACTTGCCGTCGGCTCTACGAGTATGGTTACATCATGGCAAGCGTATGATATTTCCAGGTACACATTTTATACCATGGAATAGGGTAAGAAGTAAAGGGCACAGAACAATGGGGTTCATTCTAAAGCTCTCGATGGTACCGAACTGAATATCACCTACTACGGCATATAGATGACATATGGGATGTGGACTACGACGCAAGTCTGCGGATCCCAGTATTTCAATGCCTTTGGATTAGACACCTAGCTGGTGTGAAAGCCGACAACTATGGCTTTACAATTGTGGACCACAACAAACTAGGGCACAAAGATGATTTGCGGGTCTTGTCATCTCAAGCCACACAAGTTATCTACGTAGTTGATCACACGAATCCGAAGAAGCGCAAAGTTGTTGGAGGTAAGCAAAGAGTTGTTAGAACTTGAAATTAGAAGATGAGGAAGACTACAACACGTTTGATGAGGTGATGCTTTTTGGAGACCTTGACAAGATTCACGAGGTGACAATTGGCAAAAATTTGATGTCATTTATGCGATGAGGTATCGGTAATGGAGAAGTTGTAAAAGGCAACCACTTTATTTTATGAAAGCGTGTGTATTGGCTATATTGTATTGTGCTCACTATCCGTGAAATTGACATATTTTTACTCGATGATTCTAGCGCCATATATATTTGTGTGAGATAAGTTGTCATCGAAGCTAAGAATTACCACCGCATAAGAAAAGCATTTTATATGGGCGGGCTGTGACATCATCCGCCCACGTAAATACCTAACATCATAGAAATGGTATAACACAGGCGACCTTTAGTAGCCGTCCACATGTGAAACCTATTTACTCAGGCGGTGCTCCTCTTCGTCCGCACATGTAAATGAGTATTTTTTTCTATGTAAAAATAATAGCCATGAGTTTCAAAAATTCGTTGAAATTTGAATTTAGATTTGATTGACATGGTGAACACATCTACTTGATCCTTAGAGTATTACCTTCAAAATGACGTGGTAACACAACTTGTCATGACTAATTTTTTTTCATTTGACCCTTTACAATAGGCCATCTTGCAGGGAAGTTGCTCGATGATGACCTATTGTGAAGGACCAAATGAAAAAAATAATCATGATAACTTTTTACATATTTTTGTCTTATACTGTTCTCATCATACATTCATCTTTTCCGTCCATACATGTTGCCCATGTGAGCAAATATGATGAATTTATTTATAAATCAGTATAACATTTTTACATAAATCAATAAGTTTTCCTTATTAATAATGAGTTTTTACGAACAGAATTTTGCTATATATGATAAATTAGGGATAGGTAGGCATAAATTTGTTAGCAAGATCAAAACAACAAACTACATACTTGCATGAACCAGAAAAACACACTATAGTATATCTTGAAAATAAATCGTAGAAAGGATGTGTCTAATGAACCACAAATTTTGACTTGATATAATATAACTACAACTGGAACTCAAATCACTGGATGATTAAAAACTCTGGTTCTCAGAGCTTTCAAGAGTTGAAACTGAAAAAAATAGGATTTAAACTTTCAAAGGGTACAACTTAGAATTATAAATAAATTGTTTAACATATTATAGTAGACCTTCATAAATAATTCAGTAGTACTAACGCGAGATGTTCAGATATACGTTGTCCCTGCAAAAGCAGGTCAATGTGCTAAAATTCACGGTGATATCTGATCTATACTTTCTATATATACCTTGTACAAAGTTAGTACCCATAATTATTAGCCCATAAAACTCAATATCTAGATGTACCATATCATCAGCCATTAACAATTACTATTCCATAGCATCTTAAAGCTCATATAAGCATGACACATTATTTACAATCAGTATATACTAGTCAAATTATCCATATATCATGTGTACAATATTTTAATATATATTTATCTATTATTATATAATATCTAGCATACATTCATCCGTATATTTCGTAGCAAAACACAAGTATCACCTAGTAGTACTTCAAAACTAAAGCCAAGCAGTTCTAACTATATAAGTTTTTGGTCACTAAAAATTTGTAAAAAAAAATTACTCTTAACAGATTTGAGTTTTCTCGAAATATCTTATGTTAATAACATCTATGCTTAGTACTGCATCTTTTTAATTGGTCATCATCAATTAAAGTACATACTCTTTATACCTCGGTCACTTAAACATCTATCAATTGAGTGGACTTTTAGAAAATAAAGCCACGAAGTGAACATAGGATAGCTTCCTCGGGGTGGAACCTATCTTCTTGATTTAAGTCCTAATGTTTATAAAAATGCTCGCGTTTACGATTAATTATTTTTTTATTAGTAGATAGCATCAGTAAGGAACTATGATTACTTCGTCAATATCAAAATATGCCGACTTAATCTTCCGATGCGTTCATAGAAGTAGTGTGCGTATATGTGTGACTTCATAAATTTTAAGATATGCTTATCTTGTTTTTCAAGGTGTATGTGTGTTGATAAGGGTGTGTATATGCATATGTATATGAGCGTCTGTGTTTATACTGCAAGAAAAAAAAAGTAAATCATAGTTACTGTTGTAAGTAGCCGTTTTAACTGTTGTAAGTAGCAGTTTCATTTTCTTGTAAGGTATAGTTTTTTAATTAATTAATAATTGTTGCCATGTCATTCCTTCTAGAAACTACTGATCCTATAGCGCTGTATAGTTCTCCGTTTGGAAGTCATACACAAAGCAACAAACTATTAGTCAATCTTCACGTCAGTGGGCGTGACATGGTATGCCCTCGTAAGTCTTCATGGAAATAGCGCAAGAACAATTAACAAGGTCCAATCTTGGGCCTCAACTTCGAAGTTTCCTGAAGCTTAGCCTAATAAAACGCCCTGTCAGCACGACAGCAACAGAAAGATCAGCAACCTATTTTGCTAATTAAGGAATCAGTTATCCAAGGATATTAATTAGTCACTATCAAAAACTAGTTGATTTATAAATACCCCGTTCTCGTAAACGTCATGTCGCACACAAAGCTGCTACTTGTCTGTTTTGGTTAGGTCCAAACAATATGTAACAATGTTGCATATATCCCTTGTAAAAACCGTGGAGTTCAAACCTTTTGTAGTTCCTTTTCCTTAAAAGGATTCTTTCTCACGTAGATCAAGCACAAGGTGAGAAATAGTGGTAGAGCTAGCCAGCAAAGGATTCTTTCTCAAGTAGATCAAGCACAACAATTTTACATGGTTTTTGTTGACCTACAGCAGGCAACGCCACATCGGAGCCTTGGCCGTCAGCCTGGGAGGTGGTTCTGCTACTATAGACTGCCAAATGCAAGCATTTTACCTCAGCATAATCGGTCTTAGCTTTTTCATATTCATGACATACTACGAAAATGGTTTTAACAGGTGGCTATTTCTCAAATAGGTAGACGTGCCGTTTGTTACTAAAAGCCGAACCATTTTTCAATGGATTGGATTAGTCTTGTATTAGCTTTATGGTAGATTTCCTTGGGTTGTTGTCTCCCTCCCGCCCCTCGTAGGAAGTGTTGTATTTATACCCCTAGATTGCGCCTTGACAAAGTATAACTAGAGAGATAAGTTAGGATATGAATCTGAAATATACATAGACATGGTATGTGGTACTCCTCACTAGCATGGGATCGGTTATCTCTAACGGGCTTCAAACGTCATCTCTAATGGGTAGGGCCTTCGTCACTAAGCAAAGGTCAGTGATGTGAGAAAATATCTCAATCGGGCACCAGGCCGTCACGGATGGACGTTATCTCAATCGGGCCTAACAATGTAGCCCGTCACAGATAAGATTGACTAAGCAATACAAGTCAAACCAGTTTAGGTAGGAGCCCGTCATGAATGACTAATCTCAATCGGGCAAACTACTAAGCCCGTCACCGATGACTAACCATCTCCATCGAGCCCTAAGGAACAGCCGTCACCGATAGGTTTGACTCACCTGTTGAGTCAAAATAGTCCTGATTTGGATGACTTATCTCTATCGGGCTTAAATTAAGAGCCCGTCAGTGATGACTATATCCCTATCGGTCACGGATGAATATCTCTTTCGGGCATTTTTAAAATGCCCGTCAGGGATGAGTATGTCAGAAAAAAAAATAATATTTATTTTTTTGCTAGCCTTAGGCCTTTGCTAGCCATGCCCGCTGCAAAAATGACAGAAGCATATATGTATAGTCCTATTCCCAGCAACCCCATTCCCAGCATAATCACATATTCCATCACATATTCAGTCAATATTTCAGTCCAATCACATATTCCATCACAACACAGCCAATTCACAAAATCAAACATATATACATTTACATCCACAGACCCATTCACATATATAAGTCATTCACATCCTTTTTTGCTATCCAAACCGCCGACTTGCATCAAAACCTGTAAAACTAAGTTATAAATTGGAACAAGTTTATATGTAATTAGAAATGCAAATATATACAGAACATCGCGCAGAATTGTATTACAAAGAATATTTACATAAAACAAATGTTTGTCGCAAGCATTGCAAATGTTCAACCATTCAGAGACGAGCTAGTTAGGACTTGACTCTAAACATTCCTTTGGGTGACAAGAGATCATCTAGTATGAATTGTGTTATCTCCTCTCTAATGATATCGAAGTTGTTTTCCGGAATAGTTGAAAGTTTTTTCTATATGTGAGGCGCCAAGTTAGTCTACATACTTGAAAAGTTAGTCTACATGTAGTATGAATCGTGCTATCTCCTCTCTAATATATATAAACAATTAAAGCACACACCTCAAGGTCGAGCAATGTCACCTTGTCTGCGAGGCTCCTCATGTTATGGTAGACGTGGAACCCACACTGGTCGCCAACTTGTTGACGTATTGGGAAGTCTTTTTTGTGACCAAGTGTGAGATGCCCTTCCTTATGCCTCCCGCCTTTTGCCACGTATTGGTCCCAGGCGTCGTTCAAGGCAGCTTCGATCGCCGACCAATTGTATATGTCTTTTGTGATATTGGAGTTAAGGTAATATACCAAACTTCACTTTGGCACTATGACCAGAAGAATCCAATGACGACTGCAACATTAATAAATTGCAACTTAAATACTAAAGCGTTACGCATCGCACATTTGATTCTAAGTAGGGTACATGCTTACTGTTCAGAGTAGGCAGACATAATGAAACCCTTGTCTTGACGGGACCATAAGCAGTCCTTGATATATTCTACCATGCTGGCACGATCGTAGTTCATAGTTGTCTCGTTGACGATAGCTGGATCGAGTAAGGCAACATGGGGTGCATTACGATGGACATGCTTCCAAGTTAACCTAGAAGTAAAACAAGAATCCGGGTAAGCGTAATATATGGATAGTTATTACCATATCTCGTATCTAAGAATACTTACAAGGAGTACCACTTAAGGAGGTTGGTGTCGACCGCTCGCACCCTGTAGAGGTCCCATAAATCTTTAAAGTGTACGGCGACGAAGGCTTTGGGGCCGAGGAATGGCTGTCTATCGTGGTGGCCCGTCATGGAGGTCTTTCTATGCTTCCTCCTTGTGTTAGACCTCTCCATGTAGTACCCATGCAACTCCTTGCATGCAGGGCCCATCTTCGATAAGACATCGTCTCTGACCAATGGTATCCCTAATGTGAATTCAGCCAGAGACTTAGGAGGAGCTGATGGCACCTTGCCAAGATCTAGCTTCTTCGGAGCCAGAAGCGGCCCTTCCACATTTCCTCTTCCTTTCCCCCTTCCAGTAGCTCTTTTGCGTGTTCCAAGCTTGGGTGGAGAAGATGTCGCCCTCTTTCTTTTTTTGGAGACTGGGGGAGGTGCGCTCTGCTATTGACCTCCATACCGTCATCCCCAAAATCTGTATCATACTGCAATTGGAGATCTTGATCTCCTTCTTCAACAGCAGGAGGGGCAGATACAAGAGTTGGAGGGGGACACGGCGGCAGCGGATGAGCACTTGTTACTGGCCTAGGAGTTATATTGATTTGAATGTTGTGCTTGGGCCATTGGATAAAGGGCCCACGTGCAGCTCCAAGGGTCAGAATCTCGTCATTTGGTGGGTGCGGGAGAGTGAAGCCAACCCAATCAGGCTTCACCATGTCCACTTGAACTATGGCATAGCGGGCTAGCAGCTGCCCCCCATGCACTCGGGTCTTCGGCATAGGCTTGAACGCAAGACCCTCTGCGGCAGGTTTCCCTGAAGCGTGCCTCCACCCGAGCCTCCACTTGTAACAACTTCTCATTGAACTCTTCTCGGAGCTCGTTTTTAATATCCTCCCGAAGTTGTTCCTTAAGGCGTGCATATTTCTGCGCCTTTGAAAGCTTGTGCTTCCTGACGACTAGGGTGCACGATGTGGGTCCCTACAATAGATTCATATGTGTGTTTATAATATGTTATAATGCATGTGTCACCCTGACGACTAGGGTGCACGATGTGGGTCCCTACAATAGATTCATATGTGTGTTTATAATATGTTATAATGTACTGTGGTGCTAAGACAACATATATGTTTTTTGTTGATTTTACCGTTATGTGGTCCACCGCAGTGGGGGCTGGTGGTTCTTGTGCCACCGCCTCAGTTGATGCACAGCTGCTACGCCTCTGCGTGGCGCTCTTTCTACTATGGGAATGGCAGCAAGCTCGTTTTCCCTGAAGCGTGCCTCCACCCGAGCCTCCACTTGTAACAACTTCTCATCGAACTATTCTCGGAGCTCGTTTTTAATATCCTCCCGAAGTTGTTCCTTAAGGTGTGCATATTTCTGCGCCTTTGAAAGCTTGTGCTTCCTGTACTGCCACGTGTATTGGAGAAACCCAAGCTTCCATGGAACATTGGAGCCAATGCCCCTTGTCCGTCCAAGGTATTCTTCGGTTCCCAACGCTATCGTGAGGATGTCATCCTCGCGTCTTTGTGAGCAGACCTCTTGGGAGGCCTGTCTTTCAGTAGTCAGGTTGACCTGCGGTACAGTTAGGACGAATTAAATCAAGAGTACGATACAACCTAACGAAACATACTCTACGTGTTGTACTTAAGATTTTCTGGTACACCGCTTGATCTTCGGGATTTGGGAACGTAAGTGTTCCATCACTATTCTTCTTCACCTTTGCCCTTGCCCAGTTCCTTGCTCGGGTGGTCAGGATATCACCAAGAACTGGCGGCATGTTAGACTCTGCAACAACTTCATCCTCCTTGACCCATTCCTGCAGCTTCCCGGCGTAGCCTCCGGTGCCAAGCCGGTGCGAGTGAAGGTTTTTTGCCTGCAACTCCCTATAGGCCTCGCTTTTTGCCCGAGACTCAGGGGTTGATTTTGCGGCATGGAACTCTTCCCACACGATCCAGGAGATGAACGGGTACCTCCTAAATGGTTCTGGCTGGGCGGGGTTGAGGACGTAGTTGGTGACTAGCGTGGTCTTGAAATTTTTTCACAAGTTGCCCATTTTGCGGATAGCCTGCCGCTTGAGTCTTGCCTCGTCCTCTGCAGGGTATTCGAAGCTTTCCTTGAACTGCTTCCAGGCCTCATCTTTTTCTGCCTGTGGGACTAGTTCGATGTGGTCCTTCAAAATGGTGAAGTTCCGCTTCCCTAGGACTTCGCATATCGTTGAGAACTTTTTGACAGCTTTCGCAGGAGCCGTCGAAAATCCCAGATCGTCCACCTCTATTATGGTGTATACTTCCTTAGGAATTCTATTCTGGGTCCTAGGAGTCCGGCTCGATGTTGTCCCACTAGTAGTCGCTGACATGGGTTCGCCTTGCTGCGACATTTTCTATATAACTGTTGTACGGCAAGAAAGTTAAAAAAAGGTGTACTACACATGTATATCTTGATTAATGTGACAAATAAACCGTATATTACATCTCCCTTGAGAATTCTCCACCATTGTAGTATACAATGTCGACGTACCATTAACAAGAGGCTAAGAAATCAAACATGCGGGAAAACGCACTGGGTAGCTCTATCTTAATTTTGGCATAATTTCATCTTTACATTTAATCCCATGATTTGATGCGGCGAGGAGACATGGGCACATGGGTATGAAACTTAGTATAAAAAAAAATATTTAGAATCACTTCTAAATATTTAGAATTCTTCCAAGACTGCTTCCTAGCTATACATGGAATTCATACTAATTTTATATTAAGTCATGAAAAAGTTCATACAAATTCATTCCAATTTAATACTAATTCATACTAATTCAAACAAATTTGACACTAAATTAATACTAATTAATACTAAATTCATTCCAATTTAATACTAATTCAAACAAATTTGACACAAAATTAATACTAATTCATACTAAATTCATTCCAATTTAATACTAATTCATACTAATTCAAACAAATTTGACACTAAATTAATACTAATTCATACTAAATTCATTCCAATTTAATACTAATTCATACTAATTCAAACAAATTTGACACTAAATTCATATTAATTTCATACCGGCGGTGGTCGGTGAGGCGGCGGCGGCGTCGAGGAGGAGGACGGCGGCGGCGAGGAGGTGGCGGCGGCGTCAAGGAGGAGGCGGCGGTGGTCGGTGAGGAGGCGCTTGGAGGGAGGAGGTGGCGGCGTGAAGTTGTCGGGATAGAGAGTGACAGTGAGACTAAGAGTCAGTTCTAGATCTGGAGAAAACCTAGTCATAGGTCATCATCATCGGGCACAAGTAGAATTGGCAACTCGCAAGATTTGTGTGATCACGTGGCAATCTTGAGACTTTATTCAAACCTGTTTTAGATCCTCCAGTTTAACGTACTTACTGATCCTCGCTGAATAGCCCGAAGGAATTTTAATATCTGCCAGACATGATAGCATTGCGATCTTCTCATCTTCGACAATGTGTGGCAAGCTGGCGGGAGGTACACTCTTCCTGTCTCTTCATCCCTAACAGGCTGAAGTTCACTCCGAATGTTCATCTCCTATAGATCTAGGTGTGCATTCAACTCGTCCCTTGTCTTCCCAGGCATATTCAGCAGTAGCCCGATCAAACTATCACACACATTCTTCTCTACATGCATTAAATCAATGCAATGACGGATCTCGACATCTTTCCAGTAAGGTAGCTGCCAAAATATGGATTTTTTTTCCACATACCCTTATCATTTGCCTTTCTACGTTTTTTTTTCTTTCCAAACTCATTAGTAATGTCCTTCACCATGTCGTGCACCTGATCTCCAGACAAATCCTTGGGAGCAGACCCAAGTTCTCTCTTACCGTTGAAAATTTTTTTCTCTCTTCTAAAGGCGTGACGTAGTGGGAGCTATCTCCTATGACCCATGTAAACCATCTTTCTTGACTTCTTTAGCCACCTGCTGCGTGTATGTTCCATACAGTCAGAGCAAGCCTTCTTTCCTTTCACGGTTTGTCCAAAAAGATTACCGAGTGCGGGATAATCGTTAATGGTGCAGAATAATAGAACTCGTAGGTTGAAGTTCTCCTGACCATATGCATCCCAAGTTTCCACACTTTCTTTCCAGAGAATATCAAGATCATCGATAACACGCTTCAAGAACACATCGATATCATTGCCGGGTTGTTTTGGACCTTGGATTAACAAGCACAACATAATATATTTCCTTCTGAAGCACAACCATGGTGGGAGGTTATAGTTCGCAATAAGAACTGGCCAAGTGCTGTGAGAACTGCTTATGTCTCCGAAAGGATTCATGTCATCCATACATAAACATATCCTCATGTTTCTGGGGTCGGCAGCAAAGTCTTTGTGCTTTCGATCGACATTCCTCCATTGAATCGAATCTGCAGGGTGTCTTAGCAAACCATCATTCCTTCTCTCTGTGGCATGCCAACTTACTAACTTTGCTTCCTTGGGGTTGGCAAATATTCTCTTTAAACGATCAATGATAGGTAGATACCACACAATCTTCGCCGGACCACCCCGCTTTGACTTCCCACACTTTTCTTTCGCTCGTATCGAGAAACCTTGCAGACAGGACAAACATCTAAGTCCGCATATTGCTTGTGGTACAATATGCAGTTGTTAGGACAAGCGTGAATTCTACGGACCTCTAACCCCAGGGGACACAGTACCTGCTTTGCTTCATATGTCGTCTCGGGCAATGTGTTCTCTTCAGGAAGCATGGCCTTCACTATTCCCAAAAGATCTGTGAAACTCCTGTCTGTCCATCCACTACTTGCCTTCAACTTCATTAGGTCTAAGGTAGCTGATAATTTGGTGTGTTTTGGCTTGCATCTGGCGTATAGAGGTGTCTCCGAGTCACTGACCAACCTGCTGAACTTCATGGAATCTCTCTCGTTGTAAGTTGGATCCTCAATGTCACGTAACATGTCTTGCAGCAGATTAGGATCCACATCAACCATTTCACCGCCCAATGGAGATGGTATAAACATGTCATGCTCATCTTCATCTCCTTCTTCATGATTGTTTGCGCCACTTCTATCTGCAACTGCACCACTTCCCGATTCTTGCTCTCCATGCTTCACCCAACATGTGTAGCCCTTCATGAATCCCCGTTGTATCAAGTGAGAGTGTACGTCCACTCTGCTTTCAAACATATTCTCATTCTTGCAATCTCTACATGGACAACACATGTATTTGCTGTTTCTTCTTTTCCTATCCTTCTCCGTAGCGTTCATAAAACTTAATACACCATCTCTATACTCCTTGCAATGACGTTTGAAAGTAGTCGCATACATCCAACTTCGATCCATCGCTGCAAAAATGAACAAAATATTAGTTAACTTCTCATGAGATAAGTACTACTAAATTAATAAGTACTATTTACTTTAAGATTTTCCTGTTTTTCTTTGAAAAAAAATACAAAAATTTGCCCCTTCAACCTCCCACCAAAATGGTCAACAGTAGGATAACTTCAGACAACAATCGAGTGGAGTATTTATAGTGTGCAAAATATATCTCAATCGGGCCAAATAAACGACATCTCTAACGGGTGCACAGTTATCTCTTACGGGTGTAAAAGAAAGCCTGTCATCGATATGTATCATCGGTGACGGGCGGTTAAACGAATCTCAATCGGGCCTTATTTGAAGCCCATCACCAATGACCCTCGTCTGTGACGGGCTTTATACTTGGGCCCGATTGAGATAGTGGAGGTAATCTCAATCAGGCCTAACTTTGTGCCCGTCACAGACAAGTGTCATCGGTGACGGGCTATAGGTATATGCACCTTGAACGAGTACATCTACAATGGTGTTAATTTTGGCCCGATTGAGATGACTTCGTTCTGATGGCCCACGAAGTCCAGGCATGTGAGGGCCCGTCACAGATGAGAGGATCTGTACTAGTGCCTGCAGAATATCTATAGGGTATTTCATATTTTCTACACTGATAAGAAATGATACATAATATTTTTAAGAGCATGAATGGTGAAATGTCATATCCCGAAGTTAATAATGTTATATGTTTAAAAACAAACATGTATTAAACAACATATATAATAAAATATATAAAGATTCACTAAACATCCTCGAGCACTCCTAAGATGCCAGATGACCTCAGATAAATCCTAGGAATTCTAGAAAAAAATCAAAACATCTATACATTGGTTTCTACTTAAAATCGGTGGGTCCGATATTCTAAATCATCTTATTGGAATGATCTAAGAACAAACGAGAGGAAAGCCCCACCTCACCTCCTCCTAGTGCATACAAATGCAAGGATGCCCCTCTCCCTCACCCTTTTCCATCCCTCCCCTCCCACCCCCCTTCTCTTTCAATTTTTAAGCTAGCAATTTATCATAAAACAAATCTATAGTTAAATATTCAATTCAAATGAATTATGATTTTAAACCACATATCCAATTTCTAATATGTATGCACCATTGTTTTATTTAAAACTAAATGAATAATTCAAGATCCATAATGCCCATTTTTTTCTATATAAGAAATGTTATTTTGTCACATATCCATACCCTTTTCATACTATTCGATTGCAATGGCAAATTGTAAAAAAAACACAACAAATACTGTACCATCATACGCTATTCTATAAACATGCATGCATAAAAAATAGCTAAACTAGCTAGATCTACATATCTAAAAATAGTAATAACTTGTGAAAAATATTACAGTGTAAAATAATATATATTTCATCTAGGAACCAACTCGTACAATTAGAAATTATGAAATAATCTGACAACAAAGTTTGCTTCATCATACAAAACATCTATAGTTAAACTAGATATACAAAAAAAAAGAGAACAACTTCAACAAAAAAAAAAGACATCCTGTAGTGTGTTCCTAGTTCATGGACTTCTCTGTATGCATCTAATTTGGACAATCCTAGAAATTTTAAGAAGGCAAAAAAGTTATGTTGCCATTGCTGCACACTCATTATCTTTTATAAGACAGTAGCACAAAAAGTTCGTTTCAAATATGTATTTGCTATTTTTTTTAAAGGACTAAGTAGGTTTGTTAACAGCAGATTTTCGTAATCGACCCGGAGAGGAAAGAGGAAACTGAAGCAGAGAGGAAGGATTAAGTTGGAGTCGGACCAAGCATCGTATCGGACTCGGTGAACGTATCGGACTGGGAGAAGCGCTAGTAGGAAGAGTGTATCGGCCGATACGAATTCAATATGGTCGATTGGTCGATAGAGGCTGGAAGTTGACAGAGTCAGCGTGGGCTTGGTTTGGGCTCGAGATAAGCTTCAAGGAAGTTGCCAAATAGAGATAAAGCTCGGTTTTAGGCAGTTGTATCTTGTAAATCAAGTAGGTTTAGATCTGATCTGTGGCAAGAATCTGCCGCAAAGACTTGTTTGTTAGTTAGAGATAAGATCGTGTCCTATAAGGACCCTGTTGAAATCTCGGGTATAAATATTCCGGTAGTTTGTACATAGAAACTCTCTCACAACCAAATACAACAACCAGTTTGTTTCAATCTACTTCCGGTGCAACGCTAACCCTCGCAAGAGGTCAACTCCGACGAGTTCTTGCTTCCCCGGAGCAGAGGTAAGAACTCGTGCCCGACGATCTACATCGTCAGGGCTAGCGTATCGCTTTAGACACGTTAAGCCTCGATGATGTGATCGTCGTTTATCATGTTTTGGATGATTTTGACAAGTGTTTTAATTACGCCTCGCCAGCGATCTACTCGTTTTAGGGTTTGTTGCTGATGACGGTTTAATTATTATATTTGGCTAGATCTTTCAATGCATTTACCATCCCCAAAAGCAATCGGCGACTTGATTCTCTTTGTGTTAAGTCTGAATTCACACTTTGAGTTGCTATCGACCTTAGTCCCGTCTTGAGATCTAACTCAAAGCCTGTTTTCGGTTGTATTTAAGGATAGCACTGGGATTTCAGCCAGTCTTGCCTGATATGCATGATTTTCGTAAGGTTTTTATGTGTATCTGCCATCTACATGGACGGATCGATGAATATAGATATATCTGTTATAGATTACTCTTTAGGGTTTATCTGTGGGCGATATATTTATATTGGTTGATTGGTTCATATAGATTTGCACTAGAGTATTAGCTAGTGTAGTTATCTTTGTTATCCCTTATCGGCCGATGCCATTAATCGATGATAATATGATGATGAAGGCCGATAAGATCAAATCCATGCTTTAATCTTATTTTATCACAAGTAAGCCGATATAGCTTTGCCCTATCGGCTAGGCCACGACAATGTGACATCGGCCTATCGGCCGATCGGCCATTGTTTTCTAACGCGGTTTGCTTGTTTATCTTGTTGATTGCAGATCAAATCAACTAGCACGCTCTACATACGACTAGGCAAGCCTTTGGACCTGCACTAGAGTAAAGCAAACCTCCCAGGCTGCCGTGGAAACGTGGAACCCACTTTCTTGTTGGGCGGGTCAAAATTCTACGCCAACATGCTTTTGGCACGCCCAGTGGGACCATCAAGAACACAAGCTTTTCAACGACAACAAGATCACTGCACCATGTCTAAGCAAGGTGAGATCTCTGAGGAGAATGTCGTCGCTGTGACCGCCGACCAGCTCAACGAGGAGCAAACAGCTGAAATGGACAAGCTGGTCGAGCAGTTTCGGAATATGTACTTATAGACGTACTCCAGGACTCGGCAAGGCACTCTCATTCAGAAGACCAAGATGGTGATGCCGAATCTCGGAGACGGAGCAAGCATGTCAGCGGCAGCCCATGCCGTCAAAACTGAAGAGAACGCCGCGCCGACGTTGCAAGACCGCATTGACTCCGTAGTCCACTCTGCGCTAGTCAACCAGTCGGGGATTCTGGTGAATACATTGACCAATACGGTCAAATCAATTCTGGATGGTTCGATTCACCAGTATAAACCTCAAGGGCCGATTTTCTTGCCCGAAAACAAATTCCCAACTTATCGGACCTTGAGGACCGATTTGAGTTCAACCCCTCGGCCGACGGCGCCGATCCCACCTCCATCGGCTCAGCCGGTGCCAACCATGCCACTGGTCCTGGCCAAGCAAGCGAGAGGAAGTCCCCAGCACATCACTAAGGAGCAATTTGCACAGTGGACGAAGGGGAAACAACCGGTGGTCGAGCCGATGCAGCAGATTCCAGTAAACCCGCCATCGGCCGGACAACCTCAAGCCCCCGTGTTCAATAACCCTCCACCACAGACTGCTTACAACATGCCGCAACGCTATCAGCAGTATACCGCGGGGCAGTACGATGCACAGAACCTAAATCATCACTTCCAACTGTACTCCCCCAAGCAATATCGGGCAGAGGGCCTGCAGCAATCCTACCACCAGGACTTCCCACATCAGCCCGTAGGATACTGGGCCGATATGATAGCCGAAGTGATGCGAGATCAATTCGGCTTAAAGCCCAAGGAGAACTCTACAGTGTATCGGCACCCATACCCCGAGGAGTTTGACAAAGTGCCACTGCCAAACCGATACAAGATCCCGGACTTCTCCAAGTTTTCAGGGCAGGACAACGTCTCGACATACGAGCACATGAGCTGATTCCTAGCACAGTGTGGGGAGGCATTGGCCATAGAGGCGTTGAGGGTGAGGTTTTTCCCTCTGTCTTTGTCAGGGTCAGCATTTACATGGTTCTCTTCTTTACCCTGCAATTCCATCAGAGGATGGATAGATCTAGAGAAGCAGTTTCATAGATATTTCTATAGTGGTGTACAAGAGAAGAAGCTGTCTGATCTCACCGCCATCAGGCAACGTGTTGATGAATTGGTCCCAGAGTACATTCAAAGATTCAGGGACATAAGGAACAGGTGTTACAGCCTCAGCTTGACCGATTCTCAACTGGCCGATCTGGCGTTCCAAGGATTATTAGGGCCGATACGAGAGAGATTCTCCTCTCAGGAATTTGATAGCCTAGCTCAGAGAGCACAACGAATATCGGCCCACGAGCAACGATTCCAGGAGGCAAAGAAGTTCGCGAAGAAAATTAATACAATTTATCAGTACGCCTCCGACGAAGATGATGAAGAAGATGCCGATGTCGATCTGGCCGAGTGGGCCCGAATGAAGAAGCCGACAACATGCCAATGGGCCAAAAAGGGCGATAAGGAGGACAAATATGACTTTGACATCAATAAGGCTGACAAAATATTTGACTTACTCCTGCAAGAAAAGTAGATCCAGCTGCCAGTAGGTCATATACTTCCATCGGCCGAAGAAATCAAGAAGATGAGATATTGCAAGTGGCACAACACCTATTCCCATCATACTAATGAATGCAAGATCTTTCGACAACAGATCCAATCGGCCATCGAGCAAGGCAGGATTAAGATCGACGATGCCAAGCGGCCGATGAAAATAGAAGGGCACTCGTTCCCAGTCAACATGGGGCGGGCGGACAGGGCCGACGGCGGTGGCCATCGGACCGGCAAGCGACCTTATCAGACCTCAGAGGGCCTGATCAGAAAATAGCAGCGGCGGCAGGAAGAACAAGCACAAGACTACGCCGATCAAGATAACTCCTATGACCCGCATTGGGAGTGCGAGTTCTTCCGGTTCTGCTGGAACGAAGGGATGAGGTTGCCATCCATCCAAGAGTGCCCTACGTGCAATGACGTAGAAGACCCCCATGAGGGCGGCTCGAGCAGGCAAGTGCATCGGCCAAGCAAGCAGAGAAAATCTATGCACGAGAGGCTGGGGCCGATGCACCACGATCGTCAGGACGAGGCAGACGAGCAAGTCCAAAACCTCCAATGGTGCCCAAGCGACGTGTTTAGCAAGACACAAAAACGGTGGGTTCAGAGGCTAAGGAGGAAGGGGCAAATCCAAGAGCAGCAAGCGACAATAGCCCATCGGCCGGCCAAGACCAGGAAGGAATGAAGAATAAAATCCGCAGTGATCAAGGCCGATGAGGGCACCTCCAAGACAGCTCGAGCTCCTGCGTCCGCCAAAGGTAAAGGTGTAGCATCGGCTTCTGTTAATATGGTTTTCATATTGCCAGCAGAATACAGCGTGCAGACGGCCGATGAAGCAATAGCCGACGATGAGCAGTCCTCGGCTCGACTACAGTGTCACCAGACCAGGCCATAATCGACAAGCTAGCCGACGCCAGCTACAGGCACCTCAGGCCGTTATACATCAAGGGATTCGTCAATGGGCGGCCGATGACGAAGATGCTGGTCGATGGCGGCGCGGCAGTGAACTTAATGCCGTATACAACCTTTCGGAAGCTGGGAAAAGTACCGGAAGACCTCATCAAGACCAACATGGTACTGAAAGATTTTGGTGGCAACGCATCTGAGGCGAAAGGGGTGCTAAACGTGAAGCTCACCGTGGGAAACAAGACAATACCCACCACCTTCTTCGTCTTCGATGGAAAGGGTTCCTACAGCCTGTTGTTGGGACGGGATTGGATCCACGCAAAATGTTGCGTCCCTTCAACAATGCACCAATGCCTTATACAATGGCAAGGGGACCAGGTCGAGATCGTGCAGGCCGATCGGTCAGTACACGTGGCCAATGCCGATCTCGCAGTTTGGGAGATGGAGGGAATAGACTGCTTATCCGGACGAGTTTGGGATGCCAATTTCCTTAAAGTGACTCATTGTGATATCGAGGCAATTGAAGATCAAGACAAGCAGTTGCTTTAACCAAGATGTCCCATCCGCTGCCCAAGATGAGCAAGCTAGTCCCTACACAGATGATGCAGTGGATGAGTTAGATGGGAAATTGGGACAAGGCTTTACGTCGGCCGATCAGCTCGAAGAGATTGATATAGGAATAGGTGATAGGCCTAGGCCGACGTATGTAAGTGCTAGCCTGCCAAGAGAATATAAACATAATTTGATAAATCTTTTGAGAGAATTCATGGACTATTTTGCATGGGAGTATCATGAGATGCCAGGATTAAGCCGATCGATCGTAGAACATCGGTTACCTATCAAAACAGGCTATCGGCCATTCAAGCAAGCTCCTAGGACATTTAAGGCCGATATGCATGAAGCTATTAAGGCAGAGATCACAAGACTTTACGATGCCAACTTTATAAGACCCTGCCGATATACGGAGTGGGTCTCCAACATAGTTCCAGTGTTGAAGAAAAACGGCAAGCTTAGGGTGTGTATTGATTTCAGAGACTTGAATAAAGCAACGCCAAAAGATGAGTACCCTATGCCGTTGGCCGATCTATTGGTAGATGCCACGTCTGGACATAAAATTATCAGTTTCATGGATGGGAACGCAGGCTACAACTAGATTTTCATGGCCGAAGAAGATATTCACAAAACAACCTTCAGGTGTCCGGGGGCAATCGGCCTATACGAGTGGGTTGTCATGACCTTCGGTTTGAAAAACGCTTGAGCTACTTATCAGAGAGCTATGAATTATATTTTTCATGATCTTATCAGCTCGCTGATTGAGGTCTATATCGATGATGTCGTCGTGAAGTCCAAAGAGTACAATATGCACTTGGTCGATTTACGCAAGGTACTAGAAAAAGCAAGGAAATATGGTTTAAAGATGAATCCTAACAAGTGTGCCTTTGGCGTATCGGCCGGTCAGTTTATAGGTTTCTTGGTCCATGAAAGAGGAATCGAGATTACACAGAAGAACATTGATGCCATTAAAAATATCAAGCCTCCAACAAACAAGACCAAGTTACAATCTCTGCTCGGGAAGATCAACTTTGTCCGGTGCTTTATATCAAACCTATCAGGCAGGATAGAGCCATTCACTCCATTGTTGAAGATAAAGGATGATCAGGAGTTTGTATGGGGTAATAAGCAACAAAAAGCGTTGGACGATATCAAGGAGTATCTAACTTCCCCTCCGGTTCTAATCCCTCCACAGAAAGGGGTTCCATTCAGGCTATACCTATCGGCCGATGAGAAATCCATCGGCTCAGTCTTGGTTCAAGACATTGATGGCAAGGAAAGAGCTATTTTTTATCTCAGTAGGAGGTTGTTAGATGCCGAGACAAGGTACACGCCGGTGGAGAAATTATGTCTATGCTTATATTTTTCATGTACCAAGTTGAGGCATTATTTACTTTCCAATGAATGCATTGTGGTCAGTAAGGCCGATGTGATGAAATACATGCTATCAGCCCCTGTTTTAAAAGGACGAATTGGGAAGTGGACTTTTGCTTTAACAGAGTTTGACCTCAGATATGAATCGGCTAAAGCAATCGAAGGACAAGCCCTGGCCGATTTCATTGTTCAACATAGGGATGATTCAGTTGCATATGCAGATATTGTGCCATGGACGCTGTATTTTGATGGATCTGTTTGCAGACATGGATGCGGTATTGGCCTGGTCATCATATCCCCTCGGGGGGCAAGCTTTGAGTTTGCTTTCACCATCAAGCCTTATTATACTAACAATCAAGCAGAGTATGAAGCGGTGCTTAAAGGTTTGCAGTTATTACAGGAGGTTGAGGCCGATTCCGTAGAAATCATTGGTGATTCACAGCTGGTCATTAATCAACTTTCTGGCGAGTATGAATGCAAGAACGACATTCTCAAAGTTTACAATGAGGAATGCAAGGAGTTGCTACAAGTTTTCAAGATTGTGACGATGAGGCATATACCCAGGAAGTAGAACTTCGAGGCCAATGATCTAGCTCAGGGGGCATCGGGATACAGGCCAATGGCTAAGGACGTTCAGGTTCAAATCGCTGCCGTGGATGCCGACGACTGGAGATTTGCTATCATTGATTATTTGAAAAATCCTTCCCAGTCAGCGTCGCGGAAGATGAAATACAAAGTGTTGCAGTATGTCCTGTTAGACCATGACTTATACCATCGGACGATTGATGGTGTCTTACTCAAGTGCCTAGGTCCTGAGGAGGCCAAAGTTGTGATGAGCGAGGTACATGAGGGAATTTGTGGAACCCATCAATCGGCCCATAAAATGAGATGGCTTTTGAAGCGCGTCGGATATTTTTAGCCAATAATGCTTGAGGATTGTTTCAAGTACTATAAAGGATGTCAAGATTGCCAAAAGTTTGGAGCAATTCAGAGAGCACCGGCATCAGCTATGCATCCAATCATAAAGCCGTGGCCATTTCGAGGGTGGGGTATAGGCATGATCGGACAGATCAATCCACCATCAAGTAAAGGACACAAGTATATCCTGGTGGCTACAGATTATTTCACCAAGTGGGTACAGGCCATTCCTCTCAAGAAGGTTGATTCCAAGGATGCGATTCCGTTTGTCAAGGAGCATATCATATATCGGTTTGGATTATCACAGACACTGACCACCGATCAAGGATCAATCTTCGTGTTCGATGAGTTCGTCCAGTTTGCCGACAGCATGGGCATTAAATTGTTGAATTCTTCCCCGTATTATGCGCAAGCTAATGGGCAGGCAGAAGCTTCTAATAAGACTTTAATCAAGTTAATCAAGAGAAAAATCGACGAACAACCAAAGCAATGGCACACGACGCTGGCCGATTCCCTTTGGGTGTATCGGATGGCCTGTCATGGTGTGATTCAAGTGCCTCCATGTCAGTTGGTTTATGGACATGAAGCTATGCTACCATGGGAAACCAACATCGGCTCAAGAAGGATTGCTTTGCAAGATGACTTGACAGCCGATGAATACCACAATCTTATGGTCGATGAGTTAGATGATTTGGCACACGTCCGGTTGCGGGCCTTGGAGAAAATCAAACGAGACAAAGATAGAGTGGCTCGTCATTATAACAAAAAAAGTTGTTGCCAAGTCATTTGAAGAAGGGGATCTGGTTTGGAAGTTGATATTGCCGATTGGCTCCAGAGATAATAAATTCGGCAAGTGGTCACCTAATTGGGAAGGTCCTTTTCAAATTCGTCGATGTGTTCCCCCCAATGCTTATTTGCTCAAGGGACTAGATGGTGAAATTTATGGATGAGCTCTTAATGGCAAGTAGTTAAAGAAATATTATCCTAGCGTCTGGATCGATTCATGATCGGCCCGCCAGCCGATTTATGATAATAGCCTATGTGGTATACATCGTCTTTAGATGGCTGATATGCATTATCGCCCTTAGTTCAAATTTTATAACATGAGCCCCCATCTTCCAAAATTTGGGGGGCATCTATATATACAGGCCCAAAACTCTTCAAGTTTATTGGTCTTATCGGATTGATCTAAGTTTATGGACTTAAAATTCTTCAAGTTTTTCAAGTTTATGAGAATAATTCAAGTTTGGGGTTTCAGAACTTTTTCAGATTTGGACTTATTCAGGTTGAGATCAAATTCGGCTGATGGGCCGATGAGATTAATTATCAAAACTTTTTCAGACTTGGACTTGTTCAGGTTGAGATCAAATTCGGCTAATGGGCCGATGAGATTAACTAAATTAGGAGGATATCTATCTACAAGAGGGACACAAAATATATTACATTACCCTATGAAGTTTTCAATAGCTGCAATGGCCCTACGACAGATTTGATCAATGTCTTCTATGGCTTGCACGTCATCGGCCATCGACCCTGGAATCGGTTTTAAGGATTTGCTCAGGGTTGCCAAGTATTTGGCCGATGCCTTCAGCTTCGCCGTCTGGTCCTCTATGGCCTTTGGCGATGTAGCTATCCCAGCCTTGACTTCTTGGATTTCTTTGCGAGTTGCTTCCAGCTTGGACACGAGATCTGCTTCGAGGCGGTGAAGTTCTTCGAGTCTGTTGTTCAGGACAATCGGCTCAACGGCCAGCTCGTCTAGCTTGGTCTTATCAGAATTGACTAGAGCTTTGCTGGCGGTTAAGGCTGATTCCAACCTCTCACGTTCCCGCCTCTCCACGATTCTTTCTTTACCTTCTGAAGCTTGAAGCGGTATTGTTCCAAGAAGATGGTCGGTGTCAGGATTTCCATTAGGTTTTCAGGCAATTGATCTTCAATTTCTTGTACTCTGCTCCTGATGGGATTGCAGTCCTCCACCAAGTACTCCAATGACGACTCCAGCCGCTTGACGATATCGGACAGCCGGTTCTTCAGATCGTCAGAGATTGACGCCTTGGCCGTGATAGGTGGCTCTTGGTCCTCGTCATCAAGAAATTGGCTGATGTCAAAAGGGAACATATCGGCTAAGTTCTGCGAACAACAAGATGTGGCAGGGTTAGCTCGGTCAAATAAAAATCGGCAAGGGATTTGAAGTGATCTGGTTTACTTGTGATGGGACATCGGTTGTGCCCGCATCGACCTCCTTTTGCTGTCTTGAAACGGTGGGCGAAGGCGAGGGCCGATGTGGTGCGGGCGATGGAGCACGCGGCTGAAGAGGAATAAGCAAGGACAATCAGATCTCTATCATTAAAAGAATAAAACAAAAAAAAAGGTCAACTCTTACCGAAGCAATCAGAGAGGGTGGTGGAGAAGGAGAAGGAGAAGGAGTTCTTAATCGAGCCTTGGTCTGTTCATGCCTTTGCAAGGTTGTTTTCTTAGTTCTTAAAGGGGCCGATTGAGTTCTCTCCTTGAGCACAGATGACACGGTAGCCTGAAAATGATAAAATTATAGCATACTAACAGAAGGGGATTGCATAGATTCAGTAAAGGAAATGCGTTAACCTTGCGGACTGCATGCCTGGTTTTCCTTGGTTGGGCAGCAACGACTTGGTCATCGGCCGATGGGATTGTAGTGGTCTTGGCTGATGGTTCTTTAGCGGTTTCAGCCGATGGATTTTCCTCTTCAGCCAGATCGGCAGCAGCTGCACCGGCCTCCTCCTCCATTACTTGTTCATCGAGGAATTCTTCTATGGAGGGGTCCAGTTCTACAGGATCGGCCTGGTCAGCAACTTTGGACTTTTTCATAGGTTTTTGGGGCCTGTCCTTTGCTGGCGCTTTCCTTTTGGTAGTTTCTTTGGTTATCGGCCCTTGGAGCAGTGATGAGATCTTTGGAGCAGTAAGGCCGATAGCTGATTCCATGACAGAGTTGCCTGATGGAGCCAAGACCATTGCGTATGATATTTTTTGACCACTGTTGCTTATAGATGGAATCGGACCATCGGGGACTTGAGGGCTGATATCTTGGATAAGCTCTGTCAGATGAAATCGGGCCGATTGATGGAAGATATGAGCAGCCCATTCTTGCCACCATGCTTGGAAACTGATGTGGATGAAGGCGCTCAGATGCAATCGGTCACAGTCACCCAGGTTTGAGACTTCAATCTCCAGTGCTTTGCTCATGACCAGCACTGATGAAACCGTGCCTCTGTTCTCTAGGAGTTTGTGGAAATATAAATTGATGAGAAGTTGTCCAAGCCCGCACTGTCTAGCAGCCACCATGGGATTGTAGAATTCATAGGACAGGCTGGTGCTTCTTCCTTGGAATATGCCTACTGGGAGCAGGCATGGGGTGATGCCGATCATAAACGATTCCCGTGACTCCATATCTTCATTCACCAGGTCCAAGTGGAGATCGTCGGGGAGTTCAAAATCCTGGTCTGACATGTAGACGAGCATGTCCATCTTAACTGATGGGGGACCGGTGTAGAACCGGATGAACCATGTGGACATGTCTTTGGCCGATTGATCCGCTCCAGGATAAACAGAGGCTGCTTCTCCAAAAGACATGCACCTTCTGGTTCTGGGATCTTCATGATCAGCATACTTTGACGGGAAGCAGGAGTCCGATAGTGGAGGCCGATTGACTATGGTGTTGGTATGAATAGTTAGCCAGAGTTGGACAAACCACCATGGTCCTCCATGTGCCACCGTTTGCTTCAGCATCAGATCTTGGGTGACGGAGTGAAGCAGCCGATAGACAGCTCCCAGGAGATATCGGCCAAGGGGGATTTGTTTCTTATCAATCAGGGCTTGAGCCAAGTGTTGGCAATTTAGAGTGGCGCCATAGGTTGATCCACAGAAGACAAACCTTTCCAACCATAGCGTCAGGAAGGCCACGTGTTCTCTTTATGAGACTGATCCTTGTTCCATATGCTCAGAGATATATCCAGACCAGCCTCCAATCTTCTTGGTTTTCAATTTATGGCTGCTGTGTGCCAGGAGGCTGAAGGGATTGATCTCAGATAGGATGTCTAGTCCTGTTAGCAGCTTGACGTCAATCAATGTTGGGGTCATCGGACCTTGCTTGAATAGGAAAGCGTTCCAGGTGCTGGACCAGAAGTAGGTGGCCGCTGACATAAGTGGTTCGTTTTTCTTGGTATCGGCCAGGGACAAGGTAATGCATTTGGCCGATTCCTATTTCGTCCTAGTGAACCTGTTTGGTTGCTGCAATCTTCTTGTGCCAGGTTCTGTACCCATTGAGCTTCGATGGCCAGGATCTAAAAGTGTGCTTCCATGAAGAAGTATTGGGCTTGGTTTGTTTGAAGGGGACTCTGTTTGTCTCGGCATTTATCAGCCAGGTTGGGTCGCAATTGCCCATGGGGCCTAGCAGGAATCGATATGATTTGTTGTTGGTGGGGATCAAGATTTGGTTTTTGAAGACCTATGTCATAAGAACAACGATAAAGAATGAGACCCGGGGGGCAAGAGCAGGAACCCTAATTTGAAGAACTCGGCGAGAAAATGAAAATGCGAAGGGGCTGACTTACCACAAGGATCTCGGAGGCATAAAACGGAGCGGAAGCCATTGTTGTTGTCGAAGAGGTCGCCGTTGAGGGGGTTGATGCCGATGGGACGCCGAGGGGTCGTAGGAGTTGAAGAACGTGAGTGGTTACTAAATCGGCGGCGCAGTTTTCAAACAAACCCTAGCAAGGAGGTTGATGGGATCCTCGGAGCTAATTCCGCCACATTATATAATGAAGCGGAATTGGGGGGCATGTGTTAACAGCAGATTTTCGTAATCGACCCGGATAGGAAAGAGGAAATTGAAGCAGAGAGGAAGGATTAAGTTGGAGTCGGACCAAGCATCGTATCGGACTCGGTGAACGTATCGGACTGGGAGAAGCGCTAGTAGGAAGAGTGTATCGGCCGATACGAATTCAATATGGTCGATTGGCCGATAGAGGCTGGAAGTTGACAGAGTCAGCGTGGGCTTGGTTTGGGCTCGAGATAAGCTTCAGGGAAGTTGCCAAATAGAGATAAAGCTCGGTTTTAGGCAGTTGTATCTTGTAAATCAAGTAGGTTTAGATCTGATCTGTGGCAAGAATCTGCCGCAAAGACTTGTTTGTTAGTTAGAGGTAAGATCGTGTCCTACAAGGACCCTGTTGAAATCTCTGGTATAAACATCCCGGTAGTTTGTACATAGAAACTCTCTCACAACCAAATACAACAATCAGTTTGTTTCAATCTACTTCCGACGCATCGCCAACCCTCGCAAGAGGTCAACTCCGACGAGTTCTTGCTTCCCCGGAGCAGAGGTAAGAACTCGTGCCCGACGATCTACATCGTCGGGGCTAGCGTGTCGCTTTAGACACGTTAAGCCTCGATGATGTGATCGTCGTTTATCATGTTTTGGATGATTTTGACAAGTGTTTTAATTACGCCTCGCCAGCGATCTACTCGTTTTAGGGTTTGTTGCTGATGACGGTTTAATTATTATATTTGGCTAGATCTTTCAATGCATTTACCATCCCCAAAAGCAATCGGCGACTTGATTTTCTTTGTGTTAAGTCTGAATTCACACTTTGAGTTGCTATCGACCTTAGTCCCGTCTTGAGATCTAACTCAAAGCCTGTTTTCAGTTGTAGTTAAGGATAGCACTGGGATTTCAGCCAGTCTTGCCTGATATGCATGATTTTCGTAAGGTTTTTATGTGTATCTGCCATCTACATGAACGGATCGATGAATATAGATATATCTGTTATAGATTACTCTTTAGGGTTTATCTGTGGGCGACATATTTATATTGGTTGATTGGTTCATATAGATTTGCACTAGAGTATTAGCTAGTGTAGTTATCTTTGTTATCCCTTATCGGCCGATGCCATTAATCGATGTTAATATGATGATGAAGGCCGATAAGATCAGATCGATGCTTATCTTATTTTATCACAAGTAAGCCGATATAGCTTTGCCCTATCGGCTGGGCCACGACAATGCGACTTTGGCCTATCGGCCGATCGGCCATTGTTTTCTAATGCGGTTTGCTTGTTTATCTTGTTGATTGCAGATCAAATCAACTGGCACGCTCTACACACGACTAGGCAAGCCTTTGGACCCGCACTGGAGTAAAGCAAACCTCCCAGGCCACCGTGGAAACATGGAACCTGCTTTCTTGTTGGGCGGGTCAAAATTCTACGCTAACAAGGTTATAATTAACTTGATATAAATAAGAAAAATACTCACAGTGAATGTCAAAAAATAATGCACACGATAGAAAAGATACAATGGTGTGATACTAGACTCAGTCGTCATATACAATACAACTAGGTGATTCCTCACGCTTTGTTATGAAAATTACTAAGTAACTTTTAATATTTTTAATAGTCAAGCTAAAAGTAAAAATTATATTAGTTATTAACAACAAATAAAACTGATTTGTCAAACTATGTTCAGAGAGAAATAAATTTAACTGACTCTGTATAAGATTGTAGATGAAATAGGATATCCCGCACTTTGATTATATGGATGAATATATGTTAAGTAGTATAAAAATGATGGAGATCTATATTTTAAAAAATTGTAAAAAATGTAAAGGGAGATGATTGGATGTTGATTGTAGAATTCAATGAATTGTAGATGATGTTGCATGCTTGCATCAGTTTTGTATGTAATTATTGCTAGTGGATGATGAGATGGCATTTTTGCATATTGAGCTTTAGAATTAGTGGGTTGTAACTTTATAGATAGTATAGATTTGATTGAAATATTAATAACTAAATATGTGCTGATCATTGATTGTTAGGGTTACTTAATATTGAGAAGTATTTAATTTTTTATATCAAACATGCATATTCAAAATAAAAAGAATATGCATGTATGATTGCAAACCGCATTAAGGATGTCCGCGCATGTGCACAGGCTGACATCGCCTTGTTGATAGAGAATGACACATGCAAAAGATAGAGAACACTTGTGTGACTACAATTCTGCAAAAAAAAAGAACCAACTAGAGTAGTTGTGTTAAACAATATATTTTTTATTTTATTATATCACTACTATAGAAAGGGACGTACAGGTCGGCATTATAGGTGTCGAAAATGGTATAACCGGCACCTATAGTGCTTTTCCCGCCCACGCGCGGCCTGTAGGGGAGCCATCGCCAAAAACTGCCACCTTTCTCTTCAAATAGGTGCCGGTTTTTAAATAGAACCAGCACCTATTTTCTCTATCAGAGAAAGGTGCCGATTTTGTACTAAATCCGACACTTTTCATTTATGTCCTATCGGAGTGGTTGGTCATGGGGCCCACATTAGAACCGACACCATTGAGGCTGTCAAAGATAGGTGTCGGTTCTACTTAAGAACCGGCACCTTTGAGCCTTCCACCCCCAAAAGTAGTCATTGGGGGGCCCACTTTGAAAACTGGCACCTATGTAGTTGTTAGAATAGGTGCCTGTTCTAGCTGAAGAATCGACACCTATGAGCCAACTATATATATAGCTCTTCTCCCACTAGAGCTGATCGAGCAAAGAACAGAGCGGCGCCTCTCATTCTTGCTCGACCAGCTAGAGGAGGGGGAGGTTTTGCTCCAATTTTTTGTGGTGTGGTTAAAGATTGAAGCCTACAAGGTAAGTATTCATTATTTCTCATTCTGTTTCAGTCTTGCTTGTTGAATTGAATTACCATTTGCTAGTATACATATAAAGTGTGCAACCAAAACAATTATTTGTATTTGTTTTCTAGGAGTAATTTTTTATATTTTTTGTGTTTAGTTAATTAGATCATTCTCGAATGAGCACATGCTAACTTTGAATTAAAGTATTGGCATGACAGTATAGAGAAGTGTAACACAATGTTATAATAATGAAATTATTGAAGATCTATCATTTATGTTATTCCAATTTGTTTGGAAATTATAAATCCTAAATGTATTTATTCTGCATTGTTCATAATAAATGATAAATTATTATATTTTTCTTTTAGGGGTGGTAAATTTCTTTCATCTTGTCCTGTTCGTTTTATTAATTACTTCATGTTATAGTAATTAAATTTTGGAAGATAATTCGTAGGGGTAATTTGACTTTGTATAATTCAGAGTAATTGACATTAAGTAATATTCATAGGTACCCATCGGTTGTAATGGATCTAGGATGGGTATAGGAAGCGGATCGTGACTCTATGGAGTATATCAGGGGAGTAACGTCGACTCTCATTGCCGCGGCAACAAGCACAAACTCAGTTAATGCGCCGGATTATCTGTGGTGTCCATGCTTTGATTGCAAGAAACACAGGCAATTTCCGACACAACGAGTCCATGCACATATTCTTACAAGGGCTTTTATGGCAAAGTTTAGATGTCGGGAGTTTCTTGGAGAAGAGGAGCAAGGCGAGGGAATTGCAGGCAACAGTGATGTGTCAAATGACGATGTCGGCTATGAATAGGAGGACCAAACATGCATTGATCTCGGTGAAGCTGATCTAGATTAGATGCTGCGCGACGGGGAGAGGGCTGACACTGATGATAGGAAATATTTCAAGTTCAAAACCATGGTGGGGGACTCAAAAACTCCATTTTACAATGGATTTAACGTGGAGCACGACAAACTGCAGGTGGTCCTTTCTTTACTTCACTTGAAGGAAAGCAATGGATGTTTAGATAAGAGCTTCACTGAGTTGCTAGAGCTGTTGACAGAAATTCTTCCCGCGGGTAATGTCTTACCAGAAACAACATACCAAGAGAAAAAAGTTATTTGTCCCCTTGGCCTTGAGATACAGAAATTCACGCTTGTCGAAATGATTGCATTCTTTACCGTGGTGATTATGTAGATTTGGACCAATGTTCGGTGTGCGAGGCTTATAGGTATAATTGTGGAGACAGTGATGGTGACATGAAAGTAATGGTACAGTGAAGAAGAAAAGAGTGCCGATGAAGGTGGTATGGTATTTTCCAATCATCCCGAGCTTGAAACGTATGTTCGCAAACAAGAAACATGCTAAACTGATGCGTTGACACCACGAAGAGCATAAAAGAGATGGAATGATAAGGCACCCAGCTGATGGGTCTCAATGGAGAAAGATAGACAGGAAGTACAGAAAACATTTGCGTATGACATGAGGAATGTGAGGGTTGTGCTCAGCACTGACGACATGAATCCTTTCGATGATATGATCAGTCTTCATAGCACATGGATAGTCGTTATTATTATCTTCAATCTCCCTTCTTGGCTCTGTTTAAAGCATAAGTACATCATGACGCCACTTCTAATTCGAGGGCCTAAACAACCTGGCAACGATATCGATTTGTACCTCAAGCCGCTGGTAGAGGGTCTTGGGATACTATGGATGGATGATGCATGGATGTGGGACGCATACAAGACTACCTAGCACTTGGTAATACATCGAGCCAGACGGTGAAGGTCATGAAAGCATATGTAAGGTGCATGGCCCAAACAGGAGGCAAGTGGTAATCACTGCTAGAAGACCATGTACATGTACCATAGAAGGTTCCTCAGGAAGAATCGCCCATATCGCCAAAATACAAGAGATTTCGACGGGACGGTGGAAGAGGGAGCACATCCAAAGTTCATAACCAGTAGTGACGTTTGGGAGGAGGTGAAGGATCTCGAAGTTGTATTTGGTAAAGGGAGTGGAAGCACACGTGCATCCACATCAAGTGGTGAGACTCCTCTTTGGAAAAGAAGTCCGTCTTTTGGGACCTACCGTACTGGGAAGACTTGGATAAACGTCATGCAATTGATGTGATCCATGTGGAGAAGAATGTGTGCGAAAGCATGCTCAGTGTATTGTTGAACACACCGGGAAATATGAAGGATACTTTGCAAGCACGAAGAGACCTTGAAGACATGAATATTAGGAAAGAGATGCATTCTCAGGACAAAGAAAATGACCGCTACCACCTCCCTCCAGCATGCTACACTCTTAGTGCTACAGAAAAAACGAGTATGTTAGAATGTTTGTAGGGTGTCAAAGTCCCATCCGGTTACCGTGTGAACATTAAGAAACTGTTTAACATGAAAGATAAGAGGTTGGTTGGAATGAAGTCACATGACTGCCACGTGCTTATGACGCAACTGCTACCGGTCGCAATCAGAGGTATCCTTCCAAATAAGGTCCAAGACCCAATCATCAAGTTGTGCTCATTCTACAAAGCGATGAATCAAAATGTTATCGATCCAGCTTTATTGGACAAGCTTCAGGAGGACGCGATTCTAACTCTTTGCTAGCTCAAGATGTTGTTCCCTCTCTCATTTTCTATTTCATGGTGCATCTCTTTGCTCATCTTGTGGAACAAGTAAATATTCTAGGTCCAATGTATCTGCATAGCATGTGGGCTTTTGAGAGGTCTATGGGCATCGTAAAGAAATATGTCTGGAACAGATCGAGACCCGAAGGCAGCATCGTCAAGGGTTATGGAATAGAGGAGATAGTTGAATTCTGTAAAAATTACATGGATCTGAAACCTATCGCTGTGCCTGTGCCTCATCATGAGGGCAAGATGTTTGGAAAAGAAACATTAGGCCATAAAAGAATTGCCCCATCAATCGAGAAACTATAAGACAAGCACATTTTTTTTAATTACGGCAATCGGCTTTGGTGGCTCCTTATGTGAACATGCATTTGGATAAAATCAGCAGTGATAATCCGAGGAAATCGGTGGCATGGCTCGTGAAGAAGCATAAACTTTAATTTTGAAAATGGTTGATAAAATACATAACAACTGCAAACATCAATAGTGACCAACTGTTTTCTTTGTCTCGGGGACCATCCAACACAATCCACACATACCAAGGCTATGACATAAACGGGTATACTTTTTATACCAAACACCAGGACAACAAGAGTACTTATCAAAACAGTGGCGTATGCATAGACGCCTACGATGGTGGCGGCAACAAGCAGACTTATGATGGTTTCATAGAGTCAATCTGGGAGCTAGATTATGGAGCCCTCAAAGTCCATCTATTCCATTGCAAGCGGGTAATAATTCCAAGGGGGTTGAAGGTTGACAAGTACGGGACGATCATCATTGACCTCAAGGATATTGGCTACGAAGATGAGCCATTCGTGCTCGCGAAATCCATTAAGAAGGTATTCTATGTCAAGGACCCATCACTCGCAAAATACACCAAGTCACGTCATGTTGTTTTTGAAGGCAAGCGAAGTATTGTTGGAATGGAGAATATCATCGATGAAGATGACTATGATCAACCTGATAAGCAATCGCCACCCACAAGTGATGTCGAATCGGAAAATGAGTAAGCCGATGAAGTAGATGAAGGAGCCTTGTATTTACGGAGCGATCATCAAGAAGGGCTCATAGTTTCGGTTTAAAATAATTTATAAATTATTGTACTGATTTGTTCAATTACTGTTAAATTTAAATGAACAAAATTTGGAACATATTATGTGAGCTCTAATTTTTGTATAATTTTGAGTGAATGCAGGTATAAAGGAAATATAATTTATAAAAGAAAGTGTAAAGGACAAGATATATAAATATTTGGCACCTTTTAAAAGCAAATATTAATTTAAGAAAGAAAATTTATTTAAAAGAGAAGATATATAAAATAGTAGGCTTATGTTATAGCCAAATATTAATTTTAGAAAGAAATTATTTGTTTTGGAGGGGAGATAGGTGCCAGTTCTTAACTGGAACCGATAGCTATAGGGGGATATAGGTACTCGGTTATATTAAAGAACCGACACTATTGAAGTCAAAGGTGCTAGATTTGTGTCAAGAACCGGCACCTATCTCCATATATTTAAATACCGGTCGGCTGGCAACTCACTCTCTCTCCCACACTTTCTCTCCCGGCGGTGAGGAGGCGTGGTGTAGCGGGGGCTCAGTGCGGAGAAGAGGCGCGGCGGTGCATCCAAGCGAGGAGGGGGAATGTGGCGGCAGCGCCCGGCGATTGCGTGGTGCGGCGACGTAGTGCGATGTTGTGGTGGGACAGCGTGGTGCAGCGGCTCTCGTCGGTGTGGAGGCAGGGAGGCGGCGCTCGTCGGTGCGCATCAATGTAACTCGGCCTTCTTCCCCTTCTCATCCATCCCTCTCTTTTTCTTGTGGTGACCTTAGCTTCTCTTCTTGATCCGGCGAGGAGGATGAGAAGGCCAATGGTGGTGAGGAGGAGGAGGCATGCAGCGGTGAGGAGGAGAAGGCCCCACGTGGCAGAGAGGCAGTGGCGATGCGGGACCGCGAGGAGGACGCGGCGGCAGTGGTGACCCCATCCCGGGGGCAGTGGTACACCTCCACTCCTTCTCCCATCCTCCCCCTATAAACTGCTTGTTGGATGGATTTGTGATGAGATGAATATAATGTTGTGATGAGATGGATTTGTGATGAGATGAACATATTGTTGGAGAAATTGTGGGTTTCATTTGCATGTGCTTGATGCCGCCGCCGCCGCCGCTACCGCTACTGTTGCTGCTGTTGCTGCCGCTGCTGTTTCTTAGATTTGGGGACTTTTGGGGATATTTTGGGGTATATTTGGGGACTATATACTTTGAAATTGTTAATGCATTTGTAATGTGATGAAAATGTTAGAAATTTAGGATATATTTTGAGGTAAACTTGTGATACATTTGTGCTGAGATGGAATGTGAGAAAATTTGGGGTATATCATTGTGAATTATTGTTTGGTTTAGTTTAATTTGTTTTTTAGGATTTTAGTTTGTTAGTGCTCGATGATGAACAAATGGCCTTTGTTGGACATTGCCACCTCCAACCACCATTCGTACTATTTACCCTTGTTGAAGGCCTGGTGGGAAGTGAAAGCGTATGCGTCAATCCTTGCAGCATAGGCCGCGGCGGATGCTTTCTGCTTCCCATTGGACATACCATAATGCCTCATGCTTTTTATAAATATATAGTTTTCTAGTTGTCTGGTGAAGGCTAAATGGTGCAACACATTTACAGATGTAGTTCTGAGAGCACGGAGATATTAGCTTTACATATTTGCATATAATTTGCTTGTCTTTATATATGTTTTAGTTCATTTGTATGAAATTTGATTAGTTGTATTTTTATATTATTGTTAATAAATTATTTCTGTAGCCATTCAGACATGTTGCAAATTTGGCTATCGTTGGATATTGCCACATCCAATTAAGGTTCGAATTATTTTGGCATGTTGAAGACCTGGTTGCAGGCGAAGGTGTCCGCTTCAATCATTGCGTCATAGGTCGTGATGAATGCCTTCTGCTTGCCACCTGACCTGCCAAAATGCCTAATGTTATTATAGATATAGTTGTGACAAATCTTCAGCGAAGGCTAAATGGTGTAACATTTTTTAGAGATGTAGTTCAGATAGCACAGAAATAAGACATTTGATAATGTACAGTAGGTTACTAAACTATCATTGAACTTTCAATAGAAGCACATCAATACAATCATATAGTTTTTTTCCTAAGAACTAGCTTACCATTGTAGAAAGATAGAACACAAAGAGATCAGCAGCTCTGGATCAGAGGGTGAACATCATGCCAGCCCTAGCGCATTCCTAAATTTAATCAAGAGAATGTTAAAGGCGCTGAGGTAATTCCGATGTATATTTCATGCAATAGTGCATTACGAAACTCCAACTCTAACGGAACGTTCCAACTGATCAAATTTCATATTTCCAAGGAGGCTGACACTTTCGCTGCTGGTTCGTCCCAGAAATCAACTGTGACATTGGAGAGGAAGCCTAGGGGTGCTAACACGATCCTTGATGGTCACTACATCGTGACAGAACTCAGTGCAAATGGATTGCCTCCAACACCATTGGAGGCATTGACCCCATATGGTAGGGCGTGTGGTGTCTGCATCAAGGATTTCATTCGCATCAATTACCGCTATTTAAAATCAAGTGATGTAACACAGTATGATTGGACAGTACCACAAAACCCGAAGGAAGAGTGCTGGCAAAAGTTGAAGCTGTCATTCTCCTTTCTTGAAGGCCAAGAAGAGCTAGCAAAGGCGTGGGGCCCTATCGAAGATGGGCACTCTCTTCAAAAATTGGAATACTAGCTTGAACACTTACTTCATCCAATGCGACCAAACCCTGGATTTTAACAAACCCATGTAACAGAATTGTGCGGATTAATGGGATGAGTTCGTGAGATGGAAAACATCTGAGGAGGCAAGAGAAATGAGTGAACGAAACAAGGCCAACTCCACGAAGAACAATTATCCTCACCGACTCGGCCCAAGCGGATATGTTAAGAATATCCCCAAATTGGATGAGAAGAAGGAACAATTGCGTCAAGCATGTGTAATACCCGAGACAGAGAGATGGGGCGCCCAGACAAAGCACTACACGTACGCCAGGAGGACTAAACTTGTAGGATTGAATCTCAAATACCAAGCCAACCAGAGGGGGGGTGAATGGTTGTAACACCAAAAACCAAAAACTTTAAGCGGAAATTAAAGTTACCCTCTTTTCGATGTCAGAACGCCGCCGCCGGTCAGACCGCCCGAGCACTCCGGTTTGACCGGTGTGTTGTCGCCGGTTGGACCGCCTCCTCTCGCCGGTTAAACCGCCCGTAGTACTTCGGTCTGACCGTCGAGATCCAGAACAACGTCGGTAGAAAAACACACGAAGATGTAGATCAAAAGTCTTGACTTTATTGCATCAACAAGTGTTTACAAAGTGCAACCACAGCACTCCTCTCCACAATTTCGACTAAATATCAAAACCCTAACTCCAAGCTCTAAAAGCTTGATCTAAAACTCGATATATCTCACACCGAGAGACAACACCCTGCCCCTCTATTTATACCCTCATCATGGCTGCCCCTAGCCACGAATCCTACTCATACAAGAAGTCCTAATCCCATAGGAAACCTCCCATACAAGCAACAAACTCAACACTATCCAAATTTGGACTCCTACCAAATTTGACTCCGCTTTCCATACGCATACAACACCACGTGTACGCCATATGGAAACCTTCACCTCCACATGCATTGTTCTCTAGCCTGAGCATCCCGCGTGATATCCTCAACCGTCTGGACCTCAACTTCTCCCAAGCCTAGTCCCGATCCATCACCGGCTATACTCCCATGGCCTCAAGCAACACCTGCACATGAACAACAAAGAAACTTCATATCCGAGTGCAAGTTATCCCCAACTTGACTCACATTAGCATAACACCAGTATCCATACCTATAGGAACCATCTATAAAACGAAGGAAACATCCAAATCCGAAACCGACAAGAAGTCGGCTGCCTCTGCCAGTCAGACCGCGTGACGGCCGGTCTGACCGCTCGCACACATTCGGTCTGACCGGCAGCCTTAGCCTGGTCTGACCGGTACACAACCGTCAGCACAAACACTATTCATCATCTGAAAACATATCTCCGTATTTTCACAAACACTTACCTTTGACAATTGTTCATCACCAAGATCATCACATGATCCAACAAAACTGTCACCTTCAGGGGAGTTGGTCACCGCAGGTCCTCGACAGCAAGAGCAACAGAACATCACTGAGGCCCTTTCCCAGTCGTCACAGGGTAATTTTGTGGTAGAAAGAGATAGAGATGAGCTCATAATGGCATTGGGGAACCCCGAGCACCTTGGATGCACGAGAGGCGTTGGTCTCGTTCCATGGAATGATGGATTTCCGAATGATAGACATAGGTACATGGCTCGTAAGAGAAGACCCACGCAACAAGAGGAAGCCGATCGTATTGCAAGAGAGGTGGCCTGTCAACTAAAGTAACAACTTGCAGAGTTGTTTCGTGATGGGACACCCGAATGCCACTGGCAAGCCAGGAACCTTGTGATAAGCCCGGGTGGGAAAGGTAGCAGTTGCGCATCTGCGGAAGCCGTCCCACCACAACAGGACATAGTGCATTACGCTATGGACAACATAACGACACATACTCCATGCACGCTCTGTCCCCCTTCAAAATAACATCACTCAGGAGATTGCACACGGCGTGGCACAACCAATATGGGGCAGGCAATCCAAGCTACTGCGGTTCCAGCCCATTAGGCGAGCGAGGTCTAGGTCTAGCTCTTTTGCTGCCTCGACAGAGAAACCCTAGCCCACCCTCTTCTCGTGAGAGCACACCGAGTCAACCACAGCCTTCCGAGAAGTCCCCGAGTCCACCCTCACCCCCAAAAAACACTCCAACAACAAGTGCATCGCAATGGTCTACCTGATCGAACAAGTTGCGATGCCAGTCAACCAAGGTGGACTTAGTGTTAACACTGACAATGGACCTCGCTTTTTGGCCCTAAGAAGCCCGAGGAACCGAAGATTACAATTCCAAAGGAAGTGATCGATCATTTCATAAAGTGCGCACAATTGAAGCCACCAAAGAAACCTATAACAGACTTTCGAAGAACTATTACGAACAAGGATCTACAGACTCATGCTAAGGAGTTGTTCCTTGCAGAGAAAGCGGCCGATATAGCGACATTCTATAAGTCAACCGATCTAAATAGCCTTGATGATTTGGATAATCTTCCAGAGGCCAAAGTGGTACTGCAGTTCCAACATGGACAACCCATGGTAGCTAACTCGGAACTTGGACAATTTAGAACTCAAGCGTGGTGGCTGCATCAATGGTATTTGGAGGTAGCCGCACAAGGTGAACAAATGATCGGAGTGTACTACACCGACATGGATTTTCACCACACCCCCAATATATGTTATCTAAAATTTAAGGACCTCTTCAACGTGTACCAAAGAAGAGATCTCGATGTCAACATCCTCCAAATGTGGTCATTGTGAGTCCTTTCATATCCTATAATTCCTGTCCATAATCTGGTCCCCACTACTGTAGGCTCAATGATTCTGAACTGTGTTCTTGTTTTGCAGGCATTGCTCTTTTGAATGTCGAAGTAAAAACCGTAAGATTGCTTTTCTAGACTCAGCAGTTGTGAACTTCGATAAGCAATTATCCAAAGAAGCTGAAATCAAGAACTATCTCTTCGACGCCCTTGTCAAGCTCAATTCCTGTGACCACATTCTCCTTCGTTACCTTGCTCAGTAAGTGAATATCATTGATTTCAAATTTTGGTTGCTCTCCACACATATGAAGTCATCATTGGACCCTCATCGTAATCAATATCGAAGATAGTAAGATTTGCATATATGATAGCATGTGGAAGGAGAGAGAGCACCACCAATGTCTTATCAATGCACTAAATAGGGCATATGTGAGATACGATAGGTCCGGAAGATCGTAAGAGAGATGCTAGGTGGATGCAACAACATTCGAGATGCCAAGTGGATGCAACAACATTCTGGGTCTTCGAACATGAATGGATCCTTAGATAGCCACCTACCACAAACTATTGCGGCTTCTACGTCATGCAGTACATTCTATATTTTGTGGAGGTGGGGTACCTGCACTCTAACATTGAGGTACATCATGTTTCAAATACTGAAGTCATAAATTAAACAATTCTATTCAAGTACTAAGTCAATTTCTACATCTTCCACCCTTGTGCTGCAGAAATTAGGTCTCCATACAAGTGAATTGCTACCATACATCATTACATGTCTCATCGATGAGCTCTGCAGGTTCATCCATAATCGTGTTATAGACCTAGATAGCGAATACAACATCAACAAGCTGCCACCAAAAGTGCAATCCTCTGTGCCTGCCAGCATTTCGAAGAATAAATTATCGTCAAAGAAGAGAAAAAGCAAGTAGCTAGATTTCTTTGTAGGAATTGTAATTTAATTATTGTTTATTCATGAATTATGAACGTATTGTGTAAGGTTACTTTATGTGTATTGTGTTTCAATATTTACTACTATTGTGTATTCTATTTTATGTTCTCTATTACATGCACGATGACCTGAGGACGGGAAAACCAATCGAACTTACAAATTCATACTCTCATCCGGTATTGTGGGTAAAATGCAATCACATTTATATTTTCGGACTTAGTAATTTTTTGGACTTAGGAATTTTAGACATAGGATATATATGCAAATGTTTAGAATTTAGACTTAGGAATTTTTGGATTTAGGAATTTTAGACTTAGGAATTTTTAGACTTAGAAATTTTTGACATAGAATATATATGCAAATGTTTAGAATTTATACTTAGGAATTTTTACTAAGAATTTTAGACTTAGAAATTTTTAGACTTAGGAAATTTTAGACTTAGGAATTTTACGCTCTTTTTAGATTTTTATGTGTTGATATATATAGATGTGGATGTGGATGTGGATGGGCATGGGGATGGGATTGTGGAATTTATGTAAATTTTGATGTGATAATGAATGTGAATGAATATGGCTATAAATTTGGATGTTGATGAATGTGAATGTGGCTGTATGTTGATAAATGGATGTGAATTGATTGGAATTTCTATTATTGTGTGATTTGTATGTGAAATTAGTATGTCCTGCTATTTTTATTTTTTACTTTTTTGCCCAACATATAGGTGCCAGTTTTTATTAAAACCGACACCTATATTGCTTGCCACGTGTCCATTCCGATCAACAACCGGCATCTATATGCTACTAATAGGTGTTGATTGTTCTAAAGAACCGGCGCCTATAAGGGCAGCCACTTTAGGTTAGAACCAGTACCTATAAGGACATACAGCCTCTTTAGGTTATAACCAACACTTATAATTTCATATAGATGCCGATTCTACACTAAAAACCGACACCTATTTCTTATATAGGTGTCGTTTCTATAACCGGCACCGATGACCAACGTCATCGGTGCCATCTGCTAGGTGCCGATTGAGAAATCTGGCACCTAATAGGTTTTCTAACCGGTACCAATGTGTTTTTCTGTACTAGTTAATATTACTCATTTTTTTAATGAAGGAGCTGATAAACAACATTGACTAGATCAGACTAGAGATTGACACATGAAAAGACCAAAGAGGTCAGAAAGGTGCAGATATAGAGAAAGCGCGTGTGACGACAGTTATTCAAATATCTAATCCAAGTAGAGGCACTAGTCAAGTAGTCATTAGGTATAACCGTACAATATTTCATCCGTAGATTGTAGCAGCAACACCTAATAATCTGATGTTTCTCCTAACAGGGGAGAGCCGGAGAGGTACGTATTGTACCTGCTATCTTTGCACTAATAATGTACATCACACCTAATGTTCAACATAAATAAGGAAAGTATTCATCCTAATCCCTTATAGTGGATCCATAACACTTTTTTTGAGCTGGGAATTGACCTCACTCTTGGAGTGTCTTGTGATGCTTCTCGCTATTAATATTTTTGGTGAAAGTGATGATCTCGTCGTACTGGAAAGTTGACGTCGGGTGACCAATATGTAATATTCTAATGTAAGAATTACCAAGATGACTACAGATTTCTGCTTGGCTAATATGTATAGCATGCTGATTTTTATTTTAATGTTTTCTGAGAAACTTATTAACGCAGAGATGCTATTCTACATAACAACATTAGAAGAACACATATGTAAACACGACTAAACAAAGATAATTTGACTAAGAGAAATTGGAATGGTAATATGAGAAGTTGTTTTTTAATGAAAAATGAGATGATCTTATTAATACCCAAATTTGACACCTAGATTCAAAATAGGAAAAAATTGTCAAAGTTTGAAAGGCGTCGAGTTTTCATCACGAGGCCGGTCTAACCGGCACCTATGGGCCGGTCTGACCGGCAGTGTCGGGCCGGTCAGACCGATAGCTTGTGGCCGGTCAGACCGGCTGAGTCCGACTCTGAGTCCAACTTTGTCGGGTCTCGGGTTTCCTTGCGTGAGGAGTTATTTTTCGAGTTCTAATTGGTCTCTACCCCGAGATTGACGTGGAGAAGGTCCTATAGGAGGCAAAACCAACCCCTATATAAGGGACAAGACCGGTTCAATTGGACACACAATCTACTTTCAACACAATTAGCCAATTAAATCTTTTTTTCAATATGCATCTACTTTTTGCCTAGTTTTAGCTTAGCTTTGTTTATCTTCGTCAGTTGGTACTAAAAGCTGTCTGTCCTCGTCACAAGAGTGCGATTATCCCTTTGTAGGTTTGTCCCGTAAACCTTTCCTTCACCCACGAGATGGGTGGTTATCCTCATATCGATCTAGATCGGCCTAGAGGCCGGTTTTGATCTCAAAATCAGCTTGACTAGCTTATTTAGCTTTACAAAACCCATCTTGGTTTAGCTTTTGCTAGATCGGGGTGGTTGGTGACTCCATATCACCGCAAAGCTTTAGGTGTTGCAATCATGATTGTCTTATTGTCAAAGAAGTTGCCAACACAATTTTTGGCTATTCCGCTGGGGACAACTACATCAACATCATGACCAAGCGTGAGGTTGATCCAAACAACATCTTGCCCATCACCATGGAGGATTTAACCGAGGAGCAACATCAAGATCTTGAGAGGCAGAAGAAGGAGATGATCTTGAGAAGCAGAAGAAGGAGATGGAGGATGCAGTCTTGGGAAGCTACATGAAGACTCGCTAAAGAGCTTCACGAAGGACTCGTCCTCTACCCCGAATTGTCTTCGATGAGGTAAATTTTGATGACATTACTCTCCCTATTCAAAAGCTCGTGGCGAGTACTGCAGATGAATCAATTAATGCTACTTATAACAATAAACTTGAGGCTACTATGAGTTCCTTTTTTGATAAGAGAGTTGAATCTATTTTGAATACAAAAATCGGTCACCTCACGACCGATTTGCCGTTTAGTTCTATTTCAAGTACTAGCCAAGCCCCTATTCATCAGATATATAGCAGGACCAATGGGGCGAGAATTCACACGACACAATATGCTAGGAGTGAGGCAAATCCTAACTCTACCGCCGGTCTGACCATGCCTTCAGCCGGCCTGACCGCACCTCTAACCGTCGGTTAGACCGGGTCCTGGTCCGGTCAGACCGGCGCAATAGTTCCAGTGCAGAAAGTTGATCCTATTACAAATAACGCTATTTTGCACCATTATCCTATACCTAATCCACAATTAGCTTCTGTTGCTAATGCTAATCCACCTATTCCTCTATTTGTGCCCAATGTTTACAATTATCCTAATCATATTTATGGAGGGCATCCACAAGATGTTTGATGTGGCCAATATAATCATATTGTGCCACCACCGCCTCATAGGCCACACCATCCATAACCAAGGCCTGAGAATATAAAAGAGCGTGTGAGGAATATCACTAGAGAAGCATTTGGAATTGAGCCAAAGAATCGGGCTAGGGTTTACCAAAAGTCGTATCCTGTCACTTTGACAATATCCCTTACCCTCGTGGTTATAGAGTTCTTAAGTTCACTAAGTTTGATGGTGAGGATAGTAGGACCACATGGGAACACATAGGCCAATTCTTAACACAGATGCTTTTAAATTGTGCTTGTTTTCTGTATCTTTGTTTGGTACTGCTTATTTACTTCTTTACTAGCAAATTCTATTTATACTTGGGCTCAATTAGAATAAAAATTCCATGATTATTTTTACACTAATGAAACTAAGCTTAGATTAGCTGATTTAACATCGGTTAGGCAAAAATACAATGAGTCTGTCACTGATTATATCAACAGATTTAGGGATGCTAGAAACCGATGTTTTACTTTGAACATAACTGAAAGAGATTTGGCCGACCTTGCGTACAATGGTTTACTTACTCATATTAAAGAAAGATTAGATGGCCAACAATTTCTTGATGTTAGTCAACTCATGTAAAAGGCTCTAGCTCAAGAAAGCCAGGTCAAAGAAACTAAGAGGTTTGATAGGTCTAATGATAAGAAACCCAATGTTAGTATTGTTGATTGCCCTGATGATAGTGATTCTGATGATGATGATCGTGATCATGATATTTATGTAGCTGAGTGGTCATTAACTAATAAAAACAAACCATTTGTTTGCTCTAGTTTGACGTTGACTCTTCGCAAGGGTCGGCAAAATGAGGTTAAGTGTAGTTTTGATGTGGACAGGTGTGATAAGATTTTTTTATTATCTTTTGCAAGAAAAACAAATTAGACTACCAAAAGGCCATGTCATACCATATTTAGAAAAATTAAAATGTCGTGCTTGTTGTAAGTGGCATGATTCTTATTCTCACGCTACTAATGATTGTAATGTGTTTCGTCGAAAGGTTCAATCGGCCATAGATGAAAGATGATTGAAATTTACTGAGGGTTTCAAGATGAAGTTAGATCATGATCCTTTCCCAGTGAATACTATTGACTTTGATAACAAAAAGGTGTTGATTCAGCCGGAGCAAACCGTATCTACCTAGGGGAAGGAGGTAGTGATTGGAAAACCTCGGCCTAAGATGATTTTTCCAAAAGGCCAGAAGGTTGGTGTATGGAAGGAGAATAGGAGTGACGCTTCGAGCTCTAAAACACCACGAAAGTCAAAGGTGTCTTTTGAGATGCTTTTAAACAATTATAAGAAGGGAAACGCTGACCAATGTTCTAACAAAAGGAAGAGACCAATATCACCTTCTAGAGAGAGATTTGGTCAATCACCAAATCAATTGGAGCCATCTTTTCCTTACAATCCTCAAATCATACCACGGGAACCTTGTCCAATGTCACCGTCGGGTTGTCCTTTTTCTTACTTAATGTAATTGGCGGCACTGTCCTGAATGTATGAGTTTATGCCACCAATGCCGCCAATGTAATTTCATCAAGGATGGGTGGAACCACAAAGGTTAGTGCATGAGTGGTGTCTTTGCCCAACAAAAGTCGGTTTTAATCAAAAAATCGGTTTAAGGAGGAAAGAGGAGGAGAAAACCACGTGAAGGCGGAGACAAGGACTTCAGAGGTGATTACCATCAAGGTGAGGTCTCATGATGTACCAATACTGTCGATGGGCTATATGCCAACTACGATATTTGGATAGTATGGGGATCGTTGGAACCACGGTATTAGTGAGAATCGGTCAAGCAAATAGGGGACAAACATTTATACTGGTTTGGGCCCTCAGGATGAGTAAGAACCCTACTCTAGTTTATATAGATTGTAGATGGAAAAGACACTCAGAGTACAATAAGGAATAGAACAACTGATGGATTTCACCGACTAGAGACTGCCAAAACGGCCCGGTGAGATCTATTTGGCGAATATGGCGCTGACTTCCTCTGGATTGCTTCTGGGCGTAGGTTTGGCTTGGGCTTGTAACTCGATGCCCCAATCAGAACACAGGGACATCCTTAAATAGTAGAGATTTCCTCCCTCTCCAAGTAGAACTCGGAGAGATACAATAGAACACGGCACTGAGGAGATTTTGTCTTCCCCGACTAGGACTCTGACACCTTATATTCTGGGAAGATAATTTTCTTCTCTTTTAACCGTATTTCCTTAACTAAAGGATACCATCTCATATACTATCAGGTATATAGTTTTACAGTATTTCATTAACCCGTGTATAGAAGGTATACCTTATCCTTGACAGTGACAGTAGCTCCCGACTTCAATGCAAATGATTTAACCAACATCTCTCAACTGTTTTTTCGAGAACAAACGTTATCGAACTCATCAAACCGTTCTTGGACATTCGAGAAGGTATAGAGCAAGCGACAAGGTTGTCCCAAATCCGAGAACTCAACGTAGGTGCTCATTTGGATTGAAGTTAGAAAACTATAACGGTTTATAAACAAACCAAAAAAAATCCCGGCGGTGATCTCTCCGTCTTCTTCGAAATTTGAACCGTCGAACATGGCTTATAGCATTTTTGAGTTCCATTTGGGTTCTAGTTTTCCAAACATAAACCCCAACCTTCTCTCCTGCGCTTTCGATCTCCTTCGCTTTGGCTTGCAAAAACCCTAATCCACAGCCTCTCTCAACCCCTTCACCGATTCCCCATGGATCTCCCGGAGTCAAACGTCGGTCAATGAGATGAGGGAGCTTCAACAGGATGCCTCAAAAATCTCAGGATGCTGTGGCCCCCATCTTCGGGATAGGATGAAAGACGAATATATACCTTTTTACTGCTCGTCCTCGAGAAAATATTGGTGGAAAAGTTGATTCTATCTCCACATCGAGGACAGATCTCCTGTGCTTGAGATCCCTGACCAGAAACCAACACGCCTAGAGACATGGACCTCCAAACCTTCAATGACTACCGCCTTAGTGAGCTTTATAGAGAATATCCATGATCTCCGAGAACATGGTCTGACCCTGTTCCAAGACTTTGTCCGTCATCAGATCCAACCACTCCAGGCTCGTTCTCACCCCACGTACTTGTACTCATGGGAACAGGACAAGACGCGACTGTCACATCGGGGTATATTTTATAGTTCCCTTATTGATATAAAGAACCATAATTGTCTTTAGTTGATAACCTTGTCACTTTTACTTCAATTACAAAGCTCCTTGAGGACACCGTAGCCGAGCACATCGGCAAGGTGGTAGTCGAACCGTCGTCATGCGTCGCCGACATCCCCATTCCGCTCTCTGACCTTCCGTCGACGGAGCGGGACGCCATTGTGAACATAAGCACTTCCGACCACTACTCCATGTCATTCGTTTCTATGCCCGTAGGAGTAGTAATCTTGATTATTTTAGGCATTGCCTTTAATGGATGTGATTGGCTCTCTCGTCGACCTCCAAGCATCTGCTTCTTTGAAGGAGCAGGCGGTTTCTGAACATGATACCATGGCCCTCGCCCCTCGTCGACCACCAGGCATCTGCTTCTTTGAAGGAGCAGGCGGTTTCTGAACAAGCTACCATGGCCCTCGCCCCTGGAGGTAGTGGAACAAAGAGGAAACGCTGGCCTACTATGCCAAAGACCTCTGGGCGGGGAAGCTAGTCCGGACTGGTGAGACCCTAATCTCAGGTTCACCTTATAATTGTAGTAGTCATTTCTGTCCTCACCCTTCTTTTTTTGCAAACTACCTCTAGTGCCAAGCCGACCCCCGCGAAGAAGGCACTATTGCTGAAGAAGCAGAAAACCGAGTAAGTGAAATTCTAGCCTACCGATATCCAACTTTCTCATTACCCATTCCTTGTAGTAATGACACTCCTTTCACAGCTGCCCTTCCCCTTCGAATTCGGGTCAGAGCACCGGTGCCCGAGAAGAGGCGAGCTCCAAGTCGCTGTCCTCGATTGTCGTTCTCCCCTCGCATGCCCCCAACCAGCGTCCTCACGATCTTGGGGCCGTCTTGTTTCACCGACAAGCTCTTGCATGCTTGTCGACTGATTAAGACGAGCGTCCAAGATGTCGACACCGAGATCGGATGGCTTGAAAAAGCTGCGTCTACTACCGACGACCGCATCACGACGTTGGAGGCCCAACTGAGGGAATCATAGGCCGACAATGCCAAGCTGCGGGAGATGGTGGCAGGGAACTAACAACAGCACCGAGGACTCGAGCATGAGCTTACGAAGACGAGGGACAAACTGGCCTCCCTCTGTCAAGCCCTGCACGAGAACTACGGGCGTCTCGACGTGGTGGCTAGATGCTTGGGGATGAACGTCGAGCACCTTGCCTTCCACGACTAGATGACTGTGAAGGGGTCTCTGGGATCCCTCATCATGGCGTTGGAGACCAACGCCAACGACCATGCCGAGCAGGTGGCAGATGGGGTGCGCAACAGGCCTAAGTTTGGGGCGTGCCATGTCCTCGCGTGTCTCAGGCTCACCTACCACGAGGTCAACTTAGAGGAGATGATGACCAAGGGGGGAGCCGATGAGCGCCATGATGACACCATGTTGGTGGAGGAACTCGGGGACTCGGTCATCCCCTTTTTTGAGGAGTAAACCTTTTTAATTTCACCCTTTTATTGTAATGATTGTTGACAAGTACTGGGTTCAATGTGTAAAGAATGTTTCCCTTTTGTTATATCCGACTCTAAATTTTTGTCTACTCGATATCTCTGCATTGTAGATTTTTCGAAGTCGTGAACGACGACGTCCAGCAAGGCGGACACTCGTTGAATGTACTTGTCGAACCCGGTACACCCTAGGGCTCGTCGACGCTGAGTGATGAAGGATGTGCCCTGTTGCCGTTACCTCCAACAACTCTTTGGCTTCCGAGGAGGCCCAGGTGACGTCGTTGCACTAACAATGCCATAGTAAGAAAATTGTAACATTATAGCACACTATCTTTGTACATAGGCTAAAGATTGCTAACGATGTTATTTTTCTATACCTTGGACGTTCTCTTGCAGAGATGGAAGGGAAGATAGAGTCCTGGAGATGGAGAAGGACTGGAGATGGCCGCCGACAACATCAAGAAAGATCAAGGCACGGAGCTTCTGAGGGGTAGAGAAATATGGATCTCGGTACACCTCGAGAACTGCTGCTCCATACTACAGCAGCTATGCAAAGATTTGCGCGTGGTTCGTCGTCCTCTTGAGAAGTCGGTCTCCAGGTACCTAGGGTGGATATGGGGTACATGCAGTGCACTTCTCGGCACTGATCAGCGGATTGATGACAGCCTGAAGCAGGAATGTCATCGAGCCAACTGATACGCCAGAGGTACTTGCATGTATTCGAGAATCTCGTCCTCAGATGGACCTAAACTTCCTTCGAGAGGGATTTACAGTTCTCAGAGGACTGCCACCGAGATCAACCAACTAGCACAATCTCTTGCTCCTCTGGTTGTATATATCTTCTCCACGACAGGCAATGGCCCTCTTGATAGATTTAGTTGTCGTACTACTGTAAAGTAATCTAGACAAGAAATTCGTAGAAACTAAAATTTGATCAACTTTTGTAAACTATTAGAGCATATGACAATAAGAGAGTACTTCCAGCCCCCAACTAGTTTTATGGAAAGGAAAATATTTTCATAAAAGTAGCTTAAATTTTTATATTTGACCGAATTGAAGCAGCGAATTCCCAGCCCCGAGCCATGAGTTGGGAAAACCAATTCCCAAGTACACAACAAGTTAATACGTTAAAGTGGGTACTCTGACATGGCCAAATCTGACATGGCCATTTGACCCTTAGCATCCGACCAGTTCACAGAGCCAGGCGTCCCCGACCAAGGTGCTGAGACCCAGTAACTAGTCAGCTTTAACGTAATAGATCGATAGAAAATGACTTCGATTTGCAGCATTATGAAGCAAAAGGGGTTCATTTGACAAATCAATGTAATAAACAACACAAAAGATGTATGTATATATATATATATATATATATATATATATATATATATATATATAAATTTAAGACAAATCAACTTACAGATTAGCCGTTGATCTTATACATAGAATTTCCGTAGTTGATCGATGTTCCAAGAATTGGATAATTCACGGTCTTCGTCGTTGACGATTTTGTATGCACCTGGTCATAACACTTGTACCACCGTGTATGATCCCTCCCACTTTGGTGAGAGCTTGTTGCGCCCTGCCTGGTTCTATACTTGTCGGAGGACGTAATCGCTGATGTCAGGTGTACGAGCTTGAATGCACTTCTTGTGGTAGTGACGTAGGGCTTGTTGATACCCACTATTGTTTGTCAACATCCGGTTTAGAAGCCTGTATCGATAAAATATCTCTCTGATGAACTTGATTGCGTGCTCGGCTCTGATTTCTCTTGTTGGCTCCGCTTTCAATCCACTTAGTGAATTTATCGATATCCAAGAACAAGAATTTGTGGCCGCCTTGTTCCCTTGGGAAGGGTCCGAGGATGTCCAGCCCCCAGCATGAGAACGGCTAGGACAAAGGGATAGTTTGGAGGGCATGAACTGGTAACTTGGTGTGCTTGCTGTGGAACTGACAAGCTTCGCATCGTTATACCATGTCGGAAGCGTCTTAAAGAGCCGATAGCCAGTAAAATCCTTGTCGGAAGGCCTTGCCGACCAACGTTCTTGCTCCAGCATGTCATCCGCAGATTCCTTTGTGGATGTCGAGTAGTAGCTCCTTGCCGTCGTCGGACGCGATTTACTTCAGCAGTACTCCATTGGTGGCTTTCTTGTATAGATCGTCCCCAATTATACAATAGGCCTTGGCTTGTCGACAGAGCTTCTCTGCTTCCATGTCATCGTACGACAGCTTGTCGGTGTTGAGGAATTCGATGAGTAGTGTGCGACAATCCGTAGTCATCTCGATGTCTGCGACAAGCTTGTCGTTCTGAGTAGTAGCCCCCGAGCCAACGTCGGTGGTACTATCGATGTCGTCGTTCGATAAGCTCTTGACTGAAGGATTGGCTAGCACTTTAAGAAATGTACCAGGTTCCATTGGTTCTCTTCTGGAATCTCGGTGGGTGAGGTTGTCGGCATCGGCATTGTCTTTACGGTTGCTAACGCCATAATTTGGTATGATTCTTTAGTGGATTCGATTAAGGAAGAAGGTCAAATAGCCGAAAGGAATTTATCTAGGAGAGACCGAGTTCAACAAGAAATCTTGAAGACTATTGCATGGCAGCTTAAGTTTATCTATTAATTAGGCAAATTTTGTACTTAGGAAAGTTTGTCTCATGTCCGATGAGGACTTTATGTTTTTCCTTTTATCTTTAGGAAAGTTTGTGTCGTGCCCAATTAAGACTCTTATTAGCCTATGGGTATAAATTTGTATACCCAAGGTCCATGTAACTCATCTCTCTAGATTAATACAACTTTCGGCGTATCACCACCCTCTTTTCTAAGGTTTCTTTTACTATCGGCAAAACTTGGCACCTGACGCAGAGCTGCATCGGCTTCGATCTCTGATGAAGGGGTAAGTCTTAAGTTTCGCTGGCCCTGGAAATTGGATCAGCTATATTGGTATTGTTCAAGGCTGCATCACTTCAATATCTTTTGATTGCTCTTATTCAGTCAACATTTTTGCCTACTTGATATCTCAATTCTATCTTTAATTGCATTGTGTTTAGAGACGCGTCGGTTTAGTTGGAACTGTCTCAGTTAGGTTTGATCTACTGACTTAGTCAATATATCTCTACAATCACAATGTTGTTTTAGATAGATTCGTTATATCCATCACATTAGACCGATTTATCAGCTCATTGAGTATTAGATTATTATATACAATCTCGTGTTGCATCGGTTAGGTTTGACCTACTAGATTGTTGTTGATAATCTAAATCTTGTTAAGCCGATAGGTTCATGCTAGTGTTTCATCGGAGTGTTAGCCGATCTTATCTGATGTGTTAAATTTTCCTTTGATGGTTTTACTGTCTTAGTTAAATTTAATGCATGACCACTTTGATTAGTGTCATATCGGCTTGCTTAAATCTATTAGGCAATTATCAACCTTATGCTGCATCGATTGGGTTCAACCTATGGGATTGTGGTTGTAAGTTAGATTTATTTAAGTCAGTAGACATCAATCATTGTTTCTTCGGAGTTTCAGCCGATGAGTTATCTAAATGTTGCATCGGCTTTTAAGGATTATATACAAGTTGGTTTTAGCCAATTGTAGCAAAGGTTTCATTGATTACTTAATAATTTGGATTTAATAAAATCAGACTTCCAGCCAATGTATGCTTTAACCATCGGATTAGCTAATATTCTATATCATATCGTTATCGACCGATTGGTTTGTTCGATACTTGCTTCATTATATCTATATCGACTGACTGGTTCATCGAATATTTACTTTGTCAGATTTATATCGACCGATGGGTTCATCATCTTATTTTACCATTATTAGCCGATTGCCTTTATATCTTATTTATTCAAGTGTCAGAATCTACATCAGACATATAGCTGATTGTTCAAACCCTATCGACATCAGCTAGAATTGTTACATTGGCTAATATCGCTACATTGGCTTCTTAGCCGATTGGCTATTTGATCGTCAATTTATATATCTTGTCAGTTGTAGGATCAAACTGACTGGTACGCCCACATCTGATATTTTAGGATCTGTACTGGAGCTAAGCAGATCTCCCAAGCCTTCATGTGCCACACGCAGGATCTACGTCAACACATCTTTTGGCATATTCGACGAGACAGATTTTGCGTCAACCACGGTAGACGTGGCGTACCACAAACCCGTCGAACCTTCCTTCCAACTTTCTGACTTCGGCAAGATACTTGGACAACTCGGAGTTAGAGCACTAGTAGTCCTGATGCACTTGGTTAGTGACTATTTCTCTGTCCCCTTTCATAATTAATTGCTTGACCCCTAGTGATACAATGACTGCTCTTAGACCGATGAGAAGTCCTTCATACTCGGCAGTTTTGTTGGTCACCCGGAAGTTTAGCTGCACGGCATGTCAAAACTGATCTCCAATAGGTGAAGTTAGAACAAATCCAGCTCTAGCTCCCTAGCTGTTGAAGGCTTCATCGAAGGCCATTGTCCATCGCTCGTTGTCCATTCGATCAACTTTGCCATCCTCTGGTGTGGTCCAGTCAGCGACAAAATCTACGAGAACTTGGGACTTGATGGTTGTTCGTGGGACGAAGTGGACATCGAATTGGCTGAACTTGACGACTCGTTTGGCAATGTGTCCTGTGGCTTCCTTGTTTCTGACAACCTCACCAAGGGGTTATGAGGAGACGACCATGACCTTGTGGGCCTGGAAGTAGTAGGGTAGCTTTCGGGATGTTATGACCACAGCATAGAGCAGCTTCTAGATCTAAGGATACCTAGTCTTGGCATTGTGCGATACTTCACCAACATAGTAGATTAGGCGTTGTACCTTTTCACATTCGATAACGATGACGGTGCTTACAGACTATGGTGTTGCGGCGATGTAGAGGAAGAGCTCCTCCTTTGGCTGTGGGGCGACGAGGATAGGTGGATTGGCGAGGTAACGCTTGAGTGCAGAGAACACCTTCTCGGCCTTGGATTTCCACTCGAACTTGTCTTGTTTCTTCAAAAGGTTGAAGAAGGGTAGTCCTCGTTCTCCCATCCTTGCCACGAATCGACTGAGAGCTGCCATACATCCTGTAAGCTTCTGAACTTCTCTGAGCCTTGTCGGTGACTTGATGTTCTCAATGGGCTTGATCTTGTCCGGGTTTGCTTTGATACCTTGTCCGGAGACGAGGAAGCCGAGCAGTTTGCTCAATGGTACTCCAAACGTGCACTTCTCCAGGTTCAACTTGAGCCAGTGTCTTCGGAGATTGTTGAACATTTCCCATAGGTCATCGATGAGATGATCTCGTGTCTTTGTTTTGACCACAATGTCGTCTATGTAGGCTTCAACATTGTTGCCGCGTTGAGATTGAAAAGCCCCCTGAATCTCGAGCTAGTACATAGACCTAGCGCTGATTAGACCGAAGGGCATCTTCACATAGCATAATACACCGACGGGCGTGACGAAGGTCATCTTCTCCTCGTCCTCCTTGGACATGCTGATTTGATGGTACCCGGAATAGGCGTTGAGAAAACTCAACAACTCACATCCGGCGATAGAATCTATCAGTTGATCGATACGTAGAAGGGGAAAGTAGTCTTTCGGGCACGCCTTGTTGAGATCAGTGAAGTCTACGCACATCCTCCACTTGCCATTGGCCTTGTGCACCATGACTGGATTTGCGAGCCACTCTGGAAGGACTGCTCTAATGAAACCGGCTTCGAGAAGTTAATCGAGTTCTTCTCGTATAACCTCTTTCCGTTCTGGAGTGAAACGACACAATTTTTGCTTGACGGGTTTTGCGTCGAGATGGACCATCAGTTTGCGCTTAATCACCTCCCAAGGACCCCAGGCATGTCGGACGATTGCCAAGCGAACACATCTGCATTGTCGCGGAGGAAGCTCGAGTTTCTATTTGCTCTTGAGCTCGGCCCCAATCTTGACCGTCTTGTCGGGGGTGCTATTGGTCAGCGGGATTATCTTTATCGTGCTGTCTGGTTTGGGCGCTGGATTGGGCTTGGTCACTTTCCGAGGAGGTTTAGTTGGGGCAGGCATGGTGGGAGTTTGGTCGACCATGTCGAGGCTCCTCTTATCGCACTGCACGGTCATCTTTGCGTTCCCCGATATTGTGATTGTTCCTTTGGGTCCTAGTATCTTGATCAACTGATAGGCATAGTGCGATGCTGCCATGAACATGGCGAGTGTTGTCCTTCCGAGAATAGCGTTGTAGGCCGTGTTGAACTCGGCTATGTCGAACGTGATCTGCTCTGTTCGGAACTTGTCAACTTTGCCAAATGTTACCGGCAACATGATCTTTCCTAGAGGCCTTGACAATGACTTTGGGGTAATGCCGTGGAAGGGTTGCTCTGAGGGGATGAGCTTGCTTCTTGGGATCCCCATTACGTCGAGCGTGCTAGCGAAGAGGCGATTGATGGAGTTGCACTGTCAATGAGGACTCGGGTAACTTCATCGTTCCTTATACTGGGTTCGACCACTATCGGATATCGTCTAGGGGATGTCGTCAAGGTTGGGTGGTCGGCGTTGGAGAACTCGATCTTCTGATCTGACCACTTCATTTTAGACACCGTCCCCCGGGTTGTGGAGCACAACTCACGTTCTATCTTCTTGTATTCCCTTTTCAAAGAATAAGAGGCTAAGCCGCCGAAGATGTGGGTCACGTATTAGCCAAAGTCGATGAAGTCGGGGAAGTCTGGTTCGTCGTTGGATGGAGGATTATGGTTGTCCTTCTGTACCACGCGAACCCTCTTTCCCTTGTCTTGAGAGCGATTTTCCTAGCCATGGCCTTCTGGAATACGTTACACTCCTCAAACGTGTGAGTGCTGGTCTTGTGTGTTGGACACCACTGTTGTACTAGGCCGTTGTATTGAGGAGGAGATCGTTGGGGGGCTTGTTTATCTAGTTCTGTGAAAGGAACCTCTGACTGTGCCTTTCTCTTTCCTCCTTTCCGGGTTGTCTTTTTTAGCCGATTGCTTTTCTTCCACCGCTTTCGCCTTCCCGTCATTTCTTCGGATGGCTTCGTCTGCGTGGGCACACCTATCAATGATCTCGAACAGCTTCATGGCGGATGACACCCACCTTGTTGCCAACTCTTGAATCATGTAGTGATCTAGAACACTGGACTTGAAGGTCCATATCACAGATGTGTCGGTGATCTCGGGGATCGTGTTCCAACACTCGTTAAATGCCTAATAAAGTCTCAGAGGGTTTCACCAGGCTTCTGTATAAGGGCGTGGACATCATCTTCGACCGCGTGCCTCTAGTAGGTGCCTTGAAAATTCGTGACGAACTGCTTCCAAAGATTTGCCCATGAAGATATCAAATTACGGGGAAGATGAACGAGCCATGACCAAGTAGATCCCTTCAACGCTGCGGGCAAGTAATTTGTGAGTGTGTTGTCATCTGTGCCGGCGGAATATAGAACATTAGAGTAGACATGCAAGAACTCCTTTGGGTATGTGCTCCCGTCGTACTTCTCTACTGCCGCGGGACAGAATTTTGGGGGCCAATTTACTTCTCGAAGGGAAGGCTTAAAGGCCCTACAACCGTCTCTAGGTAGAAAAGGTGGTTGGCGACCATGGCGGCCGCAGGAACCGTCCATAGAAGATGACAAAGACGATGACGACAGATCACCATAGTCGGGTGTGCGATCACGACGTCGACGGTCATGACTCCGGACATGTCTTGGGTTCGGTGATCAGGCATCATCGTCTTCGTCACACTCACTGTCACCTCGGTGCACTAGGACATCTTGGTGACCACGAGCTTGGTTACGATCTTGGTTGTCGTCCCGACGACTACCCCTTTGCTGATTATCTTGGGGTTGTCGGCGTCCGTCGTCGTGCTGATCCTGTCGTTGTCGCCTTCGACCGTTTAGTTGTTCACGGAGATCATGAGCATCTTGTCGGGGAGGCACTTGTTGAGCTCGCCGTTATGGCGAGATGTTCTCAGGGATGCGAGGTTCACCGTTTCAAGGGGCATTAGCCGTGCCATCGTTCTCGGCAACCTCGTCGACCTAAGGGGGAACATGTGGAGGTGGCGGACTAGCCACCGCTGCAGAGGCAAAGTTGAGAATGGTGATAGTATACTCTATTCGCTTTAACCATGCATCCACTTTCGGGTGGTTAATGTATCAAAAGGAGGTTGTTGAAGCAGATTATTAATGACGGTGAAGTGCTCAGCGGGAGTACAGATAGGTTCTGTTCGAGGAGAGGTTAAGTCTCAAGATTGGACGAACTTGCCTTCCTCTGTAGAACCCCGTGGTGTTTGGTCATTCGCACCTTGTCCTCAATCTCAACATCGACCATGTTCACATTGCACAGAGAGCTTGAATCAGAAGATTCCACATCATCCATGCTATGAAGAACAGATGGTTCATCGGGATCAATTCCGATAAAACTCACCATGCGATCTGAAGGGCTATTGTCCATAGACGTCATATGAGATCGATCTCTACAAGCATGGATCGGATAACACGGAACTCGGGTAATTGGTTTCGCAATTTCAAGAACGTCTTGCAACTTGTTAGGGGGTCACTCTTGGTTTTGTGGATTGGACATCTCGCCTTGTACGGAGAAACACGCTGAATCCCATGCTCCTCGCAAGCGTCGAGTTCAGCTTTCACTTGGATTATAACATGGCATCCAGCCAACGGATGACTAGAGATCTTGTGGATTAGACACCATGCATTTTCCTTGTCGGCACACTTCCTTGTTAGCACATGCTTGTCGGCCAAAGCCAAAGATTGAGTTGCTTTAGGCCTTCTATCGACAGATCAGGATTTTGACGCCTCATTCTTAGAGTGCACCAGAGAGGCGGCCGTCGAAGTAGATGTATTCGCTTGTGCTGTCATCATGGCCTCACTCTTGGCATCTGCTAAGGGGGGCGAGATCGGGACAGCAGCAAAGACTGGGAAGACAATGGAGCCGACTTGGACCATGGCGAAAGCTAGCTGGGTCGGATCTCCTAGGCCAGATTGGTCGTAGAAGCCCTCATCGGAGAATCCTGCTCTTGAACTCATCTCGTCGTAACCTTGAAGCACCAAGCCCCCTATCTGGCGCGCCACTGTCGATGGGCTATATGCCGACTACGGTATTTGGATATATGGGGATTGTTGGAACCAGTATTCACGAGAATCGGTCAAGCAAACAAGGGACAAAGATTTATACCGCTTCGGACCCTCAGGATGAGTAACAACCCTAGTCCAGTTTATATAGATTATACATGGAAAAGACACTCAAAGTACAATAAGGAATAGAACAACTAACAGATTTCACCGACTAGAGACTACAGAGAACGGCCCGGCGAGATCTATTCGGTGAATATGGTGCTGACTTCCTTCGGATTGCTTCTAGGCGTAGTTTTGGCTAGGGCTTGTAACTCGATACCCCGATCGGAACATAGGGACCTTCTTAAATAGTAGAGATTTTCTCCCTCTCCAAGTAAAACTCGGAGAGACAAAATAGAACACGGTACTGAGGTGACCTTATCTTTCCCGACTAGGACTCCGACACCTTATATTCCAGGAAGATAATTTTCTTCTTTTTTAACCGTATTTTCTTAACTAAAGGATTCCTTCCCCTACAGTATTTCATTAACCCATGTACATGTGGTATACCTTATCATTGACACTGACAAATACCTACTGGAGATGAAGCCAAGGTGGTCCAAGGCGACAAGACCGAAGCCGGAGCCAACGCAACACAGAGCATTGGTCTGACCGAGCCATCTGGCTGGTTTGATCGTCGGCCACAGGCCGGTCTGATCATGCCCTAGAGCCGGTCTAACCGACTCTGACTAGGAGTTGAGTCGACGTGTGAGGTCGGTCTAACCGAGCCCTATGGCCGATCTGACCGGCGGCCTATGGCTGGTCTGACCAGGCACATATAGGAAGAGTTGCAAGAGTTTCATCTTCATTATATGGCTCCTAGAATAGAGCCGAATTCAAGTTGGATACCTAAGAATTTGACGACTTCATAAAAGAGGAGGTTACAACATCTTCGTGCTCAAGAGTTGAAAAAGAAGAAAGCCGAAGAGTTGAGAGATAGAAGGTTCAATGAGTTGTGGCCGCCACTAAGACAAGAGTGGAAGCCTAAGTCTTCAGAGGTTGAGAAGTCGGTGGTTGCTCAAGTTGAGGATGATGATGACTTCAAGGAAGGTGAGTCACCGGTTATTAGGAATGATTTGCCGCCAAGGGAGAATATGGATGCCAACATGGTGTGTGTCTTGCCTATGGAGTTTCATGCCATTGATGAGGCCGGAATTGCCCAATTTTCACTAGGACCAAGAGAATCTAATCGTCATATGAGGCCACTTTATCTCAAGGGGCACATTGATGGAAAGCCAATCTCTAGGATGTTAGTGGATGGAGGTGCCGTCATGAATTTAATGTCATACTCACTATTCAAGTTAGGGCATGGAGATGAAGAGTTGAAGAAGACCAACATAATGCTCAATGGATTAAATGGTGAACCAACGAAGGCAAAGGGGATCTTTTATGTGAAGCTTACCGTGGAAAACAAGACATTGCCAACCGCTTTCTTCGTCGTCGATGTGCAAGGTAACTATAGTGCTAGTTTAGGTCGTTGTTGGATTCATGCCAATTGTTGTATTCCTTCTACCTTGCACCAATGTTTGATTCAATGGGATGGTGATGAGATTGAAATTGTTTAAGCGGATACATCGGCAGAGGTTGCAATGGTCGATGCTTCAATTGAGTGGCAATATGGGAATATTCAAGGATTATCAGGGTTAGATCTTTCTAGCTATGATTTTATTAGTATTTCTAAGGATGGCTTTGAACCCATCTTTGTAAAGCCGGCCAACTTAGCATGGCTAGGCAATGTAACCATGTATTATGAATAAAGACACTAATTTAGAGTGGCTGCAAAAGAGGGTGCAAGAATATCGGTGTAGAAAGAATGATATTGATGAGTCCATAGAAGATTTTGATGAAGTAGAGAAGTTGGGTCAAGCTTTTACATCGGCCAATCTGTTAGAGGAAGTAGACATAGGTGATGGAACTATTCCAAGGCCGACTTTTGTAAATAAGAACATGAAAGTCGATTACAAGGTTAAAGTAATCAAGTTACTTAAAGAATATATTGATTGCTTTGCATGGGAATATCATTAGATGCTGGGACTTAGCTACGAGCTTGTTGAGAATTGGCTTCCAATAAAATCAGGATTTAGGCCTTATAGACAACCACCTTGTCTCTTTAATCCTAACATATATGATCGTGTCAAGGAGAAAATATACCAATTTTTGAAAGCGGGGTTTATTAGGCCATGTAGATACGCGGAGTGGGTGTCCAATATTGTTCCAGTTGAGAAAAAAAGGAGTGGTAAGATTAGAGTTTGCATTGATTTTAGAGATTTAAATAAAGCTACTCCTAAAAATGAATATCCTATGCCTATAGCCGACATGTTGATTAATGATGCTTCGGGACATAGAGTCATTAGCTTTTTAGATGGTAACGTCGGTTATAATCAAATCTTTATGGCCGAAGAGAACATGCTCAAAACAGCCTTTAGATGTCCCAGTTTTGTCAGCTTGTTTGAGTGGTTTGTCATGACTTGTGGGTTGAAAAATGCTGGTGCAACGTATCAAAGGGCAATTAACTTGATCTTTTATGATTTTCTAGGTATTATCTTAGAAATTTACATTGATGATATTATTGTCAAATCGGATGCCATGGAAGGTCATATAGCCGATTTGAGGTTAGCTTTTGAGAGGATGTGTCGGTATGGCTTGAAGATGAATCCACTCAAATGTGCATTTGATGTGTCGGCAAGAAAGTTCTTGGGGTTCATGGTGCATGAGAGAGGTGTTGAGATTGATCCTAAGAAGATAGAAAAGATTAGAAAATTCAAAGCGCCGACATGCAAGAAGGAAGTTCAAAAGTTGCTCGGTAAAGTCAATTATTTGAGGAGATTCATATCTAATCTAGTTAAAATCGATGCTTTTGTTCCTATACTTTGTTTGAAGAAAGAAGCTGATTTTACTTAGGGAGCAAAACAACAAGAGGTGTTTGAGGGACTAAAAAGGTACTTATCATCTCCACCTATGGTGCGAGCGTCTAAAGCTGGAGTTCCATTTCGTCTTTATATCATCATCGAAGACAATATCATTGGTGTTGTTTTAACATAAGAGGAAGATAGCAAGGAGCATATCATCACTTATTTGAGTCGGCGTCTTTTGGATGCCGAAACGAGGTATGTTTTCATAGAAAGGCTTTGCTTATGTTTATACTATGCTTGTAACAAGTTACAGCATCATTTATTATCTAGTACTTGCATAGTTTCTTGTCCGACCGATGTTATTAAATACATGTTGCAAAGGCCAATTCTAAGTGGGTGATTTGACAAGTGAGCATATACTTTGATGAAATAATGATTTGGCCTATGAAGCGTTGAAATCTATGAAAGGCCAAATCGTGGTTGATTTTATAGTAGACCATCATGTGGATATTGCTTATGATAATGAGGTCTATTTGTTTAGTGTCGCACCTTGGAAGCTTTATTTTGATGGTTCTTCTTGCAAAGAGGGACAGGGCATAGGTGTAGTTTTGATTGCGCCCAATGGTTTTATTTTTGAAACATCGGTTCGCTTAGAATATTATTGCACAAACAATCAAGCCAAATATGATGCTTTGTTATTCGGCTTACAAGTATTGGAGGCTATAGGGGTTACACATGTAGAAACTTTTGGAAATTTCAAATTGATAGTTCAACAAGTTGTCGGGATATATAAATGTTTTGATGGGTCACTAAATAGATATCTTGATCAATGCTTGGACATCATTGCCAATTTTGATGATTTTATTATTAAACATATTGCTAGAGAGAAAAATTCTAGAGCCAATAATTTGGCTCAACAAGCATCTGGCTATAATGTTAAGAGAGGTGTGTTTTTTATCTTAGAAAAGTTGTGCTTGATTTCAAAAGTTTGGACGAAATTGGTGAAATACCAGACCTAGGGTGGTCTGACCGAAGACCCTAGTCGGTCTGACCAGGTCACAACAGGGAGCTGGGGGGGCACAAGTTGTCGGAAAATTTAGAGGCCAAATTGACTGCGAATTCGGACATTTGTGCCTTAGATTTAGAAGAAGATTGGAGAATTATCTTGATAGATTATTTGAAAGATCCTAGCCTTAGGGTTGATCAGAAAATTCGGTGGCAAACGTTAAGATATACTTTGCTTGATGGAGAGTTGTATCGCCAAAATATAGATGGGGTATTATTGAAGTGCTTAGATAATGATCAATCCAAAGTTGCTATGGGAGAAGTTAATGAGGGGATTTGTGGAACACATTAATTGGCCCACAAAATGAATTGGTTGCTTAGGAGAGCAGGATTCTTTTGGCCAAAAATGATTGATGATTGTTTCAAGTATTATAGAGAATGTAGGGCTTGTCAACGGTGTGGCAATGTTCAATTGGCGCCCGCCGCCGTGTTGAATCCTATTATCAAACCATGGTCGTTCCGAGGTTGGGTTTTGGATTTCATAGGTCAAATTTATCCTTCGTCATCAAAAGGGCATAGGTTCATGCTAGTTGCAACGTATTACTTCACCAAGTAGGCCAAAGCTGTGGCACTCAAGAATATGACTCACATGTAGCTAATTGACTTTATTTTGAAGCATATCATTCATAGATTCGGCATTCCTCAAACTTTAACTATAGATCAAGGAGTTTCCTTTACGTCTAAGGAGGTAAAAAGATTTGCCGAATCTTATGGTATTAAATTGTTAAGTTCATCTCCTTACTACGCTTAGGCTATTGGACAAGCCGAGTCGAGTAATAAATTTTTTCTGAAATTAGTCCAGAAGAAGATTGAGGAATACCCAAAGAGATGGTATGAGGTGCTCTCTGAAGCATTATGGGCTCATAGGATATCTAAGCATGGTGCTACCAAGGTTACTCCTTTTGAATTGGTATATGGACAAGAAGCTGTTTAGCCGTTAGAGGTGAATCTCGGCTCTCTTAGATACATCAAGAAAGATGATTTATCGGTTAAGGAATATAAAACATTAATGGAAGACAATATTGATGATGTGACCGATAAATGTTTAAAGACTTTAGAGGAGATAGGAAAAAAGAAGAAAAGAGTGGCCAAAGCCTACAATAAGAGGGTGAAAGCAAAATCGTTTCAAGTAGGAGACTTGGTATGGAAGGTGATTTTGCCTTTGGGTTATAGATCTAAGGAGTTGGGTAAATGGTCACCTAGTTGGGAGGGTACTTATTGGATAAGTGGAATCGTTTGAGGGAATGCGTATTTTCTTGAGACTTTGCAAGGACAACAATTCAGAGGGCGATCAATGGGAAATACTCATCAAGATACTTCCCTAGTGTCTGGCAAGATGATTAGGAGGTCATATGACCGGTAATTAGATTATCGCCCTAAGACCACGTGTTCTATACTTTTAAGTTCACAAGTTCACCAAAAAGGTAGGGGACATGTGTTAACACCCAAATTTGGCACCTAAATTAGAAATATAAAAACATTGCTAAAGTCGTTGGATTTCCTTCACGGGGTCGGTCTGACTGCCGCCTATGGGCCGGTCTGGCCGATGGTGTGGGGCCAGTCTGACCGGTAGCTTGTGGCCGGTCAGACCGGCTGAGTCCGACTCCAAGTCCAACATTTTCGGGTCATGAGTTTTCTTGCATGGGGAGCTATTTTTTTAGTTCTAATTGGTCTCGACCCCGAGATTGACATGGAGGAGGTCTTGTAGGAGGCAATACCAACCCCCATATAAGGGACAAGGCTGATTCAATTGGACACAATCTACTTTCAACACAATTAGCCAATTGAATCTTTTTTTAATACGCATCTACTTTTTGCCTAGTTCTAGCTTAGTTTTATCCATCTTCGTCGGTTTGCACTAAAAGTCGTCCATTCTTACCGCGAGAGTGCGATTATCCCTTTGTAGGTTTATCCCGTAAACCTTCTGTTCACCCATGAGATGGGTGGCTATCCTCATATCGATTTAGATCGGCCTAGAGGCCAGTTTTGATCACTAAATCGGCTCCGCTAGCCAGATTAACTTTACAAAACCCATCTTGGTTTAGTTTTTGCTAGATCGGGATGGTTGGGGACTCCATATTACCGCAAAGCTTTAGGTGTTGCAATCGTAATTGTCTTAAGTTGCCAACAGATCTATCATTTGTTTATTGGATTGTCATCTAGCCAAATTTCTCTGGAGATTAGTACAAATTTATTTTGGTCTAATTCCCCACATAGTATAACTCATATCTTTGGGAATTGGCTTGTGGGTATTGATAAAAAGACCAAGAAACTCATCCTTGTAGGAGCATTTGCTATACGCTGGGCCATTTTGCTTAGTAGAAATGATATGGTTTTGACAAATCACCGTCTAAATTTTATATGCAGGCACTTTTCAGGGCAACGGCTTCGGTGTTGGCCGCAAGTATAAAGGTGTGATGAGGACAGCATACTTATGCACACTACATGTCGTAACCTAGAGGCAATGGTTGTGTAGATTTTTGCCAACTTCGGATGGAGATTCACAAATAGGTTGCAATAATTGTGTGGTCTTTGTTTAGTGTTGGTGGTCATTAGCTTGTGCATTGCTTCCTGTTTTTTTTAGGGTGTGCTATTATGGACTTTTTGTTGTGTGTGCTCATCGTTGAGCGGATTTATACAATAACTAGATGAAACCCCGCGTGTTGCTGCGGAAGTTTAGTATGGTAGTAATAAGTAGAAATAATGTGCTAGATAGCTAGATGACATAGGCTTACATAAGTTGATATAGTTTATGATAATTTAAATAGTATATAGAATGATGATCCAAATGTAAAAGTAAAGTCATGTGGCTTTATAAGAGAAGAAAAGGAGAAAGGTAAGTTGGACAATAGATTAATCATCTAAGAGCTAAAAACAATTGAGATGACATGGCTTAATAAGAGAAGAAAATAAGAAAGATAATTTGGACCATAAATTAATTATCTAAGGGCAAAAAGCATTTGATGTGATATGGCTTAATGAGACAAGAGAGAAATAATATTAACTAAATAAGGATGAACTATTTAGGTATATAGGATATTATAAAAAATGATGAAGAGGTATATTGACATGCTTGCATTAAAGCTCTAAAATTTAATAAATTATAGAATTATAGATAATATAACATGCTTGCATGATGTTTAAGATGTAATAATAGTTAGTAGATGATGATGTGATATCTTTGCATGTTAAGCTTTAGGATTTGATGAGTTGTAACTTTATAGTAAGAGAGGATTGGCTATAGCTCTTGGAGCAAAGGCCGGGATTTTATTCCATTATCTAAAAAAATATAATCCCGACTGCTAGTCAGGGCATCAGCAATGTAGGAAGAATAGAGAGGGTCTTAAGCCCCTCAAAGTGTACATATACATTGTGGAAGTGAACCTTATAGACATCCTTTGAATGAGCTAGCATTAGCCATATGGCCTGGCCATAAGGAATAAAAAAATCATTCTTATCTCTCCGCTGCTACTTTGCTCTTTCTCTAGTATGGTACTAGTTGCTTACCGCCATAGAGCTGACATCGCCAGAGTTCCGCCGGTGAGAACCGCCTTCCCCCGCCGCCAGAGGTCTGCCCGCAACCACCGCCGAAGGTCCTCCCGTGACGGCTGCCGAAGCTGTCATCACGGATCTGCACGAGTCGTCGTCATCGTTGGATCCGCAAGTGTTGGGGCCGTCGTCGCTGCCTCCTCTCGCGAGCGCTGCTGCCGAAGCCTCCTTCTCTTCCGAGCGGTCGAGCGCCGCCGCCTCCCGTGAGCCACGTGAGCACCGCCGCCGCCTCCTCCTCCCTCAGGCACCGCCATTGCTGCCGCTTCCTCTTCCTCCCGCGGACGCTGCCACTGGATCCGCCTGCCGGGCTGGAGATATAGGGTGGGGGAGAGAAAAATTGGAAAGGAGTAGTTGGTTGGATGGTAAAAGGTTGGGCCCACCTTAACACCCCTCTTGCTATATACATTGTGTGAGAGATGTTATATGACAGCGGGACTCACCTTAAGACCCACTTTAGCATTATACATTGCTCATGCCTTTAAAGTATGTGAGACAGGGTAATCTCTAGTAAACCCATGAAAAGACCAGGAGCTTGACTTGTATTCTCTAAACGAGGGAATGCCTAGGGCAGCCAAGTATCACTCAAGGACCTGAGTGAAACATATTCACACAAAACTGTTAATTCAAAGTAATAGTTCATTATTCAGTTATGGATAGATCTAACTTCTACTCTATGTAGATGTTCAACCTTAATCGATCTCCGCCGAAACCATGGCAGTTTTGAGAGCATTGTTATATACCTTGGAATTTGGTGGGGATTGTTATATTTAATTCATTCAAATAAATAAATCAAATAAATCCCAAGTACCATTAAATGCTAAGAAAAATGTGTGTTTAGTCCTACGTAGTAAATTAACAGAGAGATGAGTAAACTTAAATGGTGGAAATGGTTTGCACCAATTGTGAAGTTACAAAGAGACAAAAGAAAAGAAACACACGCTCGCACTAACTTGCCTCGCCACGTCAGGCCACGGCTGTGGCCTAGTTGGTTTTGTCGTTTACTGTACATGGCTGGTTTTGAAGTAAATGAACCACTTACATTACACAACTAGAAAATGTTTCGCACGTTGCCACGGGATTGTGCAAGATTACTGAAGAAATTTGTACAAATCTAAAGCAATGGTTTTTTTTTATTGTTATACGATATTTATAGGAAAAAAATATGTTCAATTTTACAGTAATGGACGTAAGGATGTTTCTCATTTGTATGATTGGTTTTAAAAAACCCAACATTGACCCAATATTTTCTAAGTTATCCCTTGGTATCCTCTACTTTTTCCTTATATTATCAGTACAAATGTGGTTTATTTACTTAATTTCCTCTCAATTTACTGTCTAAAATATAACTAAACATTAATCTTAATTTATAGCAGACGTTGCTCTTAATTCAATCATATATATTTTAAACAAGCCGGCTAAGTCTACAAGCTTTTTCTTAATGGCGAATGGAAGTGGACAGCTTTTGCTGCCAAAGAAAATTTAGCAAATTCAATTAATAATACAAACATTGGTATGTAATAATTTAGTACAAACATCATATTTATAAGAATGATAGTAATATATTTTAACACATAACAAACTTAATAATGTATGTCACGCGACCTATGTACACAACTCCTAAATTCCCTATGTTTTCAATGTTGTTATTATATTCCAAGCGGAATTTAAGTTTTCTATATGATAAATCGTTTAAACATATTCAATATTGAACTCATTTTGTTCTTCTCACCATCTAAAACATAATAGAATACATGGATTACAAACTTTGTATGTTATCTATCTCTGTTTGTGTGATGCAATCATTTCAAATATGAGATTGACTATAAACCAAACATAATAGAGTACATGATAGCGAGAAGGACTGGGCTATTCTGCAAACATCCAACGACGTGCATTGCCTTGCAGGGCTGCACGCGGTTTCTTTATCTTTTTTTTTCCTGAAGGGAGTGTATTTCATTTCTCACATACTGACAAATGGCCCAACCTTAGTAAATTAACAGAGAGATGAGTAAACTTAAATGGTGGAAATGGTTTGCACTAATTGTGAAGTTACAAAGAGACAAGAGAAAAGAAACACACGCTCGCACTCACTTGCCTCGCCACGTCAGGCCACGGCTGTGGCCTAGTTGGTTTTGTTGTTTACTCTACATGGCTGGTTTGAAGTAAATGAACCACTTACATTACACAACTAGAAAATGTTTCGCACGTTGCCACGGGATTGTGCAAGATTACCGAAGAAATTTGTACAAATCTAAAGCAATGGTTTTTTTTATTGTTATACGATATTTATAGGAAAAAAATATGTTCAATTTTACAGTAATGGACGTAAGGATGTTTCTCATTTGTATGATTGGTTTTAAAAAACCCAACATTGACCCAATATTTTCTAAGTTATCCCTTGGTATCCTCTACTTTGTCCTTATATTATCAGTACAAATGTGGTTTATTTACTTAATTTCCTCTCAATTTACTGTCTAAAATATAACTAAACATTAATGTCTACAAGCTTTTTCTTAATGGCGAATGGAAGTGGACAGCTTTTGCTGCCAAAGAAAATTTAGCAAATTCAATTAATAATACAAACATTGGTATGTAATAATTTAGTACAAACATCATATTTATAAGAATGATAGTAATATATTTTAACACATAACAAACTTAATAATGTATGTCACGCGACCTATGTACACAACTCCTAAATTCCCTATGTTTTCAATGTTGTTATTATATTCCAAGCGGAATTTAAGTTTTCTATATGATAAATCGTTTAAACATATTCAATATTGAACTCATTTTGTTCTTCTCACCATCTAAAACATAATAGAATACATGGATTACAAACTTTGTACGTTATCTATCTCTGTTTGTGTGATGCAATCATTTCAAATCTGAGATTGACTATAAACCAAACATAATAGAGTACATAATAACGAGAAGGACTGCGCTATTCTGCAAACATCCAACGATGTGCATTGCCTTGCAAGGCTGCACGCGGTTTCTTTATCTTTTCTTTTCCTGAAGGGAGTGTATTTCATTTCTCACATACTGACAAATGGCCCAACCTTAGTACAACTCAAATGTATTTTTCTTCATGCACATAACATCGTTGCTTCTTGTTTCACTAATGATTGTGTCCCTCCAATAATGGAGCCCTTGTACAGTTGTGGAGCCTTACAACAGCCAAAAATGCATGTTGAGTTTAAAGCTGATGGCAAAGTAAGTAGTACTACTGCTAACTATGAGCAGTGCAATAGTAAAAAATTGTCACGTGGATGCATGACGCAGCTCAATCTGTAACTCTCTAGGAATATAGCTATAGATAAATTGGTTCTAGAGTAAACGAGTGACCTTTGCCCTTCGCCTTTTGCGTTTAATTGAATTGAAGTAAATACACGGCCGTAAATGGATGGCTCTTACTTTATGAGTAATTAGTTGTCTGTGTCTCTTCCTTTCCTTGATATTATCTCTTCAACTACGTGACATGTTACTCACTCTGTTTACTCACTACAAGAGACACACACAAAACCTCTTAATCGAACCACTATTGCTGCCACAGCCTTCTCATCCTAATGAGTGTATGCACACACGCAAGGAGAGCAGGCCTCCGCCTCCTTGATCTTGCACTAATAGGAGGTGAATCATGTTTTAGGGAGCACATCGCGTGACTGCTTGCTGATACCAGTGAACATCTACGTTGACTACTTCCTCTTTATGATGACTGCTAGTGAGAACTGGAACAACAATCATAATGGTTTTGTTTTCGCTACCATCACAACTATGGTTGTAGCACCGTATGTTATTTTTCTCTTCTGTTTCTTTTTGTTGATTCCGTTTTTACATGCAAATGAGTTAGATATGATCATTTCTATGGTTCACATCTATAGCTTATCTATATTGCTCATTTGTGTTATTGAGAATAATTCATCTATTACTTACGTCATTCTGGTTTACTTACGTAGTTATGTTTACGTTGTTTATTTCTAGATTAAATATTTTGGTGAAATGCTCACATTTCTAACGTGCAAGCCAGTAATGGCCAATTTTACTAGACCATTTGTTTCACAACCCCGTCACAACATAAGTGTGGTAATGAGGCACTATGGGCATGCTTAGCAAGCTCCAATTGAAACTTTCTCTCTCCTAGAGCTGGAGTCTAGCCAAACAGTTTCAGCTCCAAAAAAAACAGAGTGAAGCAGGTTGAAATACTCTCAAAAAATGAACTAGAGAATTGGTGTTGGGTTTAGGCTGTTTCACAACTTTACTTCAAATCCAACTTTTAAAGTTAAATTTAGGAGTGGAGTCCTGCCAAACAGATCATATATTCTGTCAGGTTATTAGTAATATAGGCCACAAAACGTGTCTCCTAGGATGAAATCCATGTCAGCCTTTTACATTTTGTATTGACGTCGTTAGATTTTTATCAACTCACATATAAGTCCAACATTTTATAGTATAGACCCAAAAATTTAGAAACTTATATAAAATGACATCCCTCCCCTTTTCCCTTTCCATCTCCGTCCTTTCTTCTGCTGGCGGCACCTCCAAGAATGAGACAAGCTGCTCCAGGCGGTCATGTGGGGCAGCGCTTGCACGGGGAGACAGTCGCTGCGACAATCTTGAGTTCTCCTCCTCGCCGAATTGGCACAGCTAGGGCCGGTGGAGGTCTGGATGGTTTGATTGGGTGTCGCTGGCTAATGGACCTCCAAGTGGCTTGGACTGGGGCAATAGGGGCGCAGATCGAGGTGATACGTCGTCGAGCTCTCTTGCAGGGCCTTGACGGCGGATCAACCGGTCTCGACGGTGAATCTACCTGGGGTGGTGATTTGGACGGACAAGTAGCCTGCAACAACCCAGATCGATGACAACGACAAGTATTGATATGTCTTTCCGCTGCCTTTGTCCTTGTGCCTTCTTGATCGGGGGACTTGATGGGGGCACACCTTTTCGGAGGACCACTCAGGGGGAATGCCCTTTCCCACAATGTGTTTGTGATCCGTGGCCTACTCCTCATGTGGCTTCTCCTTGATGAAGCGACCATGCCCTCTGCTAGACAAGAGGAGCCTCACAAGGTCACGATGCGAGTTGGGGTGGACCGGCAGCTTCGAGCTGATGTGATGAGGGCACTTGCCACCTCACCATACTGTGAATGGCCTCACAGTCATCTACATAATCTACATCTTTTAAGATGGTCTCTCTTTTTACTAGCGATGTGGTGGGATAGAAGATTTATATGGTCCGTTCATATTGTACACATGTAAGTTTATTTCTGAATTTATTCTTAACATAATATTGGTTTTAAATAAGGCATATTCTACAATTGCATGCGCCTCAAGAATATATCATGTACCCCTCATTTTACTATCTACCCCTCATTTTCTTGACACAAATCGAAAAGAATCGGAACGGCTGAAGCAATGTTGATGAATGTCGGACATGACGACGCCAGAATAGAAGATATTGGAAACGTGAGGAGTTGCCCGTATTTTTTTGGCAATTAATTTGGCCGGGCTGAGTTCTTTTCAGTAACTTAAAACGATTTTTTGTTTTTTATTAACATGTTTTCTAAACTGTTAAATAGTACTTACAAATTTTCTATATAAAATTTTTAAAATAAATAAATAAATATATTTTTAAAATTTATAATAGTTAATACATAATTAATTACATACTTAATCCTGTTTTTCGAGCCGCGAATGGCTTCAACCCGAAATGCTTAAACGAACGCATCCAAAATCAAAGCACAAACTTCCAAACGCCGCATGGGGGAGGATATCCAAAATGAACGGTGGTTGCGTGTGTGTGACAGAGAGGTGCAAATGTGCAATGGCGTCACCTTCGGCGAGATAGCGGACGGCTGGGTTCTGCCTGTCCATCAGAGCCGTCGAGCTTGGACCTTTGGAGGTAGAAAGGTCAAAGTGTCAGACCAGAGTAGGAGATCGAGTAGAAGACAGACACGGAAGCATGGAACTATGGAGGCCAGCCCACTAGCCCAGCCCACTAAGCATGGATTTGCGTGCTTATGTAGTGCAGCCAGCCCATTATGTTTCATCTCAACGTCGTTTCTTTCTTTGATTCCACTAGCTTTGTCCCTTCTCCCGTAATGGATCGCGCCACCTCCTCCTGTCCCGTTCGACACAAACGGCAGCGGGATGCAAGCAGGTCAACCCATGAGTTCATTTATAGATCAAATAAATAGTAACCCATGAGTTTTCGCGTTGTGATCTGACTTGTTGCATCTAGCGATGTAAATGGATCACCCATAAACCCATTTATAGGTTAAATTAGTAGGTACCCATGGGTTACCCACTAATTTTGTCTATAACCGAGTTCGCGGGTTGGCCCGCTTGCATCCTTAGACTAATTCGCTCGTCGGAGCCCAAATATGGACCCAGATTAATTTTTGGAGCCCAAATACGGACCCAAAAAAAACCCATTATTAAAAATGGGCCAAAAAAATAATTTCAAGTAGAAAAAAAATATAATAATTTTGAACAAGTTGAGAGGCCCAGATTAACTTTCGGAGAGCAAACACAGGCCTAGAAAAAAGCCCATTGTCAAAAAAACCCAGAGGACGAAAATGAAACAAAATTTATAGCTTAGAAACACAGAATATACATGCCCAAAAAACAACCAGATCTAAAGCCCAAAAATTGATTCACAACTCATACAAAGACCTATATCAAGGCCCAAATTTCGTGACCAAAATCATGTGCACATGATATGACAAAAAAAGATCATGTGCTTCTAGCTCATAAGTGAGGACCACTTCCAGATATCACTAATTCTACTAATCACAGCAAAAAAAATAATACTTGTGAGGGCCTAGAATAAGATCAGAGGCCCACATATCCTTTTAGGCTATGAATAGATGGATTAAATAGGAAACTTGGAAGCCAAGTTGATGAGCAAATACATCACGTGATGCAACAGAGCTAGGATCACATTTGTGAGGACCACAACTTACCACAATACATATAGATCCCATCGTATTGCATCAGAACAAGAAAAAAAAACAAAAAATAGATCCAAGCTCAGATCCAAAAAGATCAAACATGGAGCAAGGAGAAGAGGAAACACAAACAGAAACTCCAGCCAAATTCCAAGCTCAGATCCAAAAAGAGAAGATTTCAACATCAGATTCAAAAAGATCTTCAGGAAGAAAGAAGATCAGTACAAGAGCAAGAGAAGATAGGGACAAGCAGAAGAAGATAGAAGAAACACATCATATCAAAGAAAACAAGGTGTCATCAGTTAAAGGTTAGTAACCTTAAAGTCTTCCAAAAAAATTATCTACTGTTATGTGTAATGTCGATTTCTTTAACAAATTACATAACCTGTAACAGAAAGAACACAGTTCAATTACATACAAAAATAATTGAATCTCAAGGTCTAAAACCAAATTCTTCAATGCAAAACATAATTAAAACTGATTATTGCATAGTCAAACTGTCCCTACATGGAATAGTAGTCAAACTGATCCAGGTTCTCATTCTGACATAAAAAAACTGACTACTATACATGGTGTAGGAAAAAAAATTTCAGGTAGAACTCTATGTGCCTGTAAGTGCATCTAACATCAAAAATTTACAACCAAAGATTTCCTGAACTTCAAAATTGAAATGAACATATTCTAGTCTGAACAAGTACTCAGAAAATTTTATCACTAGTGTCTGTTCTATAAGTTTCAATTCAAATTATTGTGCAGTAGTTTCAATTCAAATAATACTTACTGAACATAAATTGTAACAAATTGCATAACCTGTAACAGAAAGAACACAGTTCAATTACATACAAAAATAATTGAATCTCATGGTCTAAAACCAAATTCTTCAATGCAAAACATAGTTAAAACTACATATAAGAAACGTTGTAACTTCAATATTAAATCATTGTAAGTAATGCAAATTTTAAAAGAAAAGAATGACATATCATAGTCTATGTATTAGACTATGTTCAGTAAAAATTGGTTGTAAACAACAAATTTTAAATGGTTTGGTTTTGTATACTTTCCAAGGATAACAACAAAAATTCAGAAGCAACATGTGCAAAAATTGATAAAGAATTTATTTGCATAGAGTTCAACTTATAGTAAAACACATATGAAAGCTATAATTATCTTTGTGAAATGAAATTTGTTATATTGCAGGAATTACAAAAAATGTTGTTGTGAGAAACAATACTTTGGATGAAGCAATCACAAGTAAGAATTTAAATTCAAATTCAAAAACTAAATTATTGTAAGTCATGATAATTAAAAATTTAGATAATCTCAAAAATTCCAAATTTTCAAATTTGCCTATATTACTTCAAGTTTTTATCAACTTACTGTGAATTTCTTAAAAAAATACATATATGAAACATTGTAATTCCAATATTAAATCATTGTAACTCATGGAGAAATTTAAATTTATATTATAATTAGTCATATAAATTTATATTTCAGAAATACAAGTTTGCCTATATAACTATACTAGTCAGCAGATTGAAATTCAACATATTTCAGGTACAAAAAACATTATATGTGGTCTGTTTTATAAGTTCATTCTTCATTCTTTATTCTATATTTACAGGGGTCATACAAAAGGACAAAGAAAGCAAGAATTCTAAGAAAATAGAAGAAACAAACTCAGGTAAACAAGCTAAACTTTGAATCTGAATTTTAATTATTTGTTTAGAAGACAAGGGACATATCATAGTTAACAAATTACAGGTTATAATCTCAAAATTAAGAATGCTTGGGTTTGGTATACTTTCCAAGGTAGCAACAAAAACTGAAACATCAATTAACACCAGCTGTTTTGTAATACTACTTGTTGTTCTTTTTGCAGGAATCATAGGAAATGAAGAAGCAATAAGAAGCAGTACTTCGGACCAATCAATTACAGGTAACAATTTACAGTGAGATTTTTTAAAAATTACATATAAGAAACATTGTAATTTCAATATTAAATCATTGTAAGTAATGCAAAATTTTAAATATAAACATCTTCCATTTCAGATATCATATATTTACTAGTATAAAGTACAAAAACTATTGTTTCAAAAGTTTTCAAACAAATTACAGTGAAATTGATAACGAATTACACATAAAAAATATAAACATCTTCCATTTCAGATATCATATAGCCATTTTGTTTCTCTTCATCACATTTGTTTATGACTCACAAATGGTACAATAATCAATAGCAAAATTTTGGTCATCTTCCAGAGTACATGAAAGATGTACTATGAACAATTAGTTGTTCAAATTGTACCATGGTTAAAAAATTTTGTATTAGATATATCATTTCTGATAACAGATAACTAATTATAAATTTGTTCACAGTACATGGTAAGTTGTTTATGATCCACAAATTAACTATTATTTTAGTTGCAGGAATTACACAAAATGAAGAAGAAGGAAGAAATATAAATAACAAATACATAGATAACATAAGTAGTTAGTATTGGATTGAAAGTATGTGAGTTGTATTTAATTTTGTTTTCATTTCATTTATAGTAGGTCAAAGAATAGAAAAATATGATCTGAACAGATCACATGAAGAATGCAACAAAATGCAGAGACTGATTCATTCAGATTTAAGAGTTGGAGTAAGGAACACTTTGATGTTATTTACATTCAAATTTTTCGTTGCATAATAAATGTGTATAGGAAAATAATATATGTTTATTTTTTTAGAATGAAATGGTCAATACAGGAAATACATCATTTGCAAATGTTGACTATACCAACTATGCTCCATATGATGAATTGTCCATTTTGGAATTAGGCAATAATTCAGTGAGTTCAAAATGTCAGAATTAGTGAAATATTAATTTTTTGCATTACTTCTAGTTAGTAATTGAAACAATATTAAATTTGCAGTTTTCAAACATTTCTTATACAAGCCTTATGGAACAAATCATTTCATCACAACCTACAGTTTCAGATATGCAGGTAAGAAATATTGTTGAATTAAATTCAATTTATTTTTCATAACATATTTGAGAACAGAAAAAATAACAGAACAATTTATTTGTCGTTTAATGGACAGGAAAATATATTGAGACAATCAAACTATGTTGCTAGTCCAACAGCATTTCAGGTAATTGTGTAATCAAAAGAAATTGTTATTATAACTTGAGTTGCAAAAAATTTTTTGTGAAAGTGATATTTTTGTTATGCAGAATTCAATGATATTAACAACAAATCGTACTGATGACAGTAATGTAGAATGGGATTATGATGCTACAAATGAGGTTTGATATGACATATGAGTTAGTAAAATAAATTAAATTACAATTGTTGTACTGATGAATGTAATTTTATTAAAAATGCAAGGATGGGGAGAATATGGAAGAGAATGCAATGGAGAATTGGTCTATGGATATATTTACTATGAGAAATGGTGAAAATGTAAGTACACATTATGAATTTGTTGCTGTCATAAAAAAATTGTATGATGTTGAAAATTTTGTGATCATAACAATGCTGAAAATTCGAAATTTGTATGATGTTGAACTAGGTTAAAAATTATTATTACTTTTGTACTCACATAAATGTTTGCACTATATAAATTCTTGTTGTGTAGATATTTTTTGCTAAATTATGTCTAAATGCAGGAAGAAACTTCCGTTCATAATATTGAAGATTTAGTTATTGAAACAAGTAATGGAGACAGAGATACAAATGTTGTGTCAGATTCAAATGAAGAGCTGGCAGAAGAAGATATCAATAACTTTCTAGAGCAAGAACAAGAGGAAGCTCAAAAAGGAAATAATGCAGCAATTGATAGCAAGTACATACCAAGAGTGGGAATGAAGTTCAATTCTGTTAGTGAAGCCTATGATTTCTTCAACTTTTATGCTTTGTTGGCAGGCTTTTCAATTGTCAGAGCTCATAACTACCATACTACAAGCAAAAAAAAGGAACAGAGAGATTACTAGAATCACATACAGATGCAATAGACAAGGAAAATCAAATTCTGAAACAAAAACAGCAAATACAAAGGAGATAGTGGTAGCAGAAAGAAACACAAATGAAATAGATGCCACGGATTGTAAGTGTGCAGTTGTCATTAAAGAGATAAATTTGATTTGGAATATATCAAGGGTTGATTTAGACCACAATCATCAGTTAAGTCCAAGAGATGAAGTCAGATTTTTGAAATCACACAAACACATGACTACAGAAGAAAAAATTCTCATACGGACATTAAAGGAATGCAACATACCAACTAGGCATATGTTAGTGATTCTATCAGTTCTAAGAGGAGGAATGACATCTCTGCCCTATACTAGGAAGGATATAAGCAATGTGAGAAATTGTATAAACAGGGAGACAAGTAGCAATGATATGATGCAAGTTTTGGAATTTTTTAGAAGGAAAAAGGAGAAAGATCCAAATTTCTTCTATGAATTTGATTTGGATGAACAAAAAAAGGAGAGAAATTTGTTTTGGACAGATGGAAGATCTAGAGAATGGTATGAGAAATATGGGGATGTAGTGAGCTTTGATACTACATATTTCACAAACAGATACAATCTACCATTTGCGCCATTTGTTGGGATTTCAGGTCATGGTAATACAATAATATTTGGCTGTGCTTTTTTGCATGACGAGACTATAGAAACATTTAAATGGTTGTTTAGAACTTTTTTGAAAGCTATGTCAGAGAAAGCACCAAAAACAATCATTACCGATCAAGATGGAGCAATGAGATCAGCAATAAGGTAGATATTTCCAAATTCAAAACACAGAAATTGCTTCTTTCACATTGTCAAGAAAGCTTTCAATGTATCTGGAAATTTGTTCAAGTCAAAAGAGGGATTATATGATCAGTATGATGACATCATTAACAACTCAGTAACTAAGGAAGAGTTTGAGTATTTATGGCAAGAAATGATTAAATCATTTGAGGTTCAGCACATAAATTTTCTGAAGCACATGTGGTCCATTAGAAAGAGATTTATACCAGTTTATTTCAAAACAGATTTTTGTCCATTCATAAAAAGCACAGCCCTAAGTGAAGGGACTAATTCAAGATTCAAGAACAATGTTGGACCACAATACAGCATAACAACATTCTTGACAGAGTATGAAAGAGTTATGGACACTATTCAGAATTCAGAGCAGTATGACGATCACATTTCAAGGACAAAGAAGCCAAGCAAACTATGGTCGCATTACTATATTGAGTACCAAGCAGTGAAGTTGTATAACTCTAAAATATTCATAAAGTTCCAAGTCGAGCTAAAGAGAACAACTAGATTACAGATTCATGAAGTTGAGAAGTTCAAAACTTATGAAGTATTTCTTGCAATGAATCAAAGATTGAAGTAATCAGACGAAGAAAATACCTTGTTGTTGTAGATTTTGAAAGGGAGGACTTCACTTGCATTTGCTCAAAATTTGAGAAGGATGGTCTTCTTTGCTCCCACATATTGAAAGTTATGCTTCACCTCAATATTATGAAGATACTAGAAAAATATATTATTGATAGATGGAGAAAAAAAGAATACAAAGAAAATGCTGGAGATGATAATAGTGTCACACCTTTATCAGAGAGCTCTATTCTAAGATTCAATATTTTGTCAAGGAGAAGTGCAGAAATAGCTTCAAAAGGATCCAAGAACACAGAAACTTTTCAGTTTGCAATGGAAGAAATGGATAAGATTGACAAAGCATTGAGGTCAATGTGCACAACACAAAATGTTGAGAATCAGATGAACAATGTCAATGCTGTTGTCAATGAACAATCAGAAGGAAATTCTGTTGAAATCTTGCTAGATCCAGACATAGCGAAGTCAAAAGGAAGACCAACACAAAGATACAAAACAATTAGAGAAGAAATTCAAAACAAAGAAGTTTATCACTGCAGCCATTGTCAGCGTACAGATCATACGTTCCCAACATGTCCACTAAAGCATATTGAGTTTGATTTGCCAAGAAAAAAAGTAGAACTAAAAACACAACTGAAAAGGTATTTAAAATTTAAACAAATACATCATAAATATTATGACCTAATGACAAAATAATAGAAAATGTCATATTGTTTGCAGGATGGAGGACAGCAGAAAAAGAAACAAGTTTCAAAGAAAAGGAAAGCACAACAACAAAAATAGTCTGAACTACAGGAGAAGCAGAGTGTGAAACTACAATTAGAAGCAGAAAAGTCAAAAGAAGAGGATTCTTCATAAAAAAAATGGCTATTTGGGAAATAGATTATATAGAATACTATTTGGTACTCTTGAATAGAACTGACAGTATTAGATTTTACATGTATTTGTCTAATACCAGAACATGTACTTTGAATATTTACTTAAATGTACTAGCTGATACAGATTTAAATGTACTATGGATTTTTACTATGGATATGCTATACAGACACATGTTTCTGCAAATTGTTGATGTAATTACAGAAACTTGGCGACTACAAAACTTGAACAGATTATTTCAACCCTACAAAAAAAATAGAAATGTATAAATTGAAAATTGAACAGAAATAGTTATCATAGATTTAAAATAAAAAATGTTCAGAATATACCTGCACATAGCACTCAGTTACTAGTTTTTTGATGTTTGTATTCAGCATTGAATTATCCGGATGAAAGAAAAGACGGTTGACATACTGAATTCTAATGTTTGCTATATCTTTTTGGGAAAAATGGTTTGTAAGCTGAACCCTTGGTGCCCAGACTTCCATGAATTTCATAGTGAAAATTCCACAATCAACGTTGGGTATGAAAAAACAATAATATAATTACAGTGTTGATATAGAAATTCAATCAAAGTTCTTTTAATTGAAAAACAAATATTTTTCAGTATGAACAAGAACATACAACAATTCATACAATTAAGTAGGATTTAATAATAAATTGTACTTACATGTTATTTTGGTGCGGTACAGGAGGATAGATGATTTGGAAATCATCAAAATTCATTGCATAATCAGTCATTATGGAATTCCAAGCTAGAGCAAAATTGGATGTCTACAAACCAAAAATAACTATTTTAGAGAATTAAATGAACTATAATACATATTTTTTGCAAAAGAAATGGAATTAAGCATACCAATCTTATCTTAACTTCTTCTTGATATGGAGATCCTTCTTCATTTGAAGAATCCAAAAAGACAAACAGCTGGTCTTTTAAATGAACAATGAAAACAAACCAGTGGTGCTTGTACAAGATTGGAAAGAATAGCTGAAGCAAAAAATTAATACAAACTATCATTACAAGATTAAATTTAAAATTTAAATCTAATATGACAACTAGTATTTATGTTCACTAACCATTTCACAAGATTGGACAGGTCTGGCATAAGATGCTCCATGAAAACATTTTTGCACTGATTTGAAGTCAGTTTTTGATGGATGCTTAAGACGGTCATCCTGTAAGAAAAAAATATTCCAATAAAATTTATAACTAAAATAAGATTTAAATTGAATACAAACTAAAAATCAAAAACATCAATTCAGAAACTTACTCTTATGGAAGAGAAGAAGTAATGCCTTTTGGATTTTGATGGGTGACTAAGATGAAACAAATATCGACAAAATACGGAAACAACAAAATTTGACATTTCACTTCCAGACTTAAATGAACCTCCAAAAGACCTAAATTTGCAGTGCACACCATCTATATCCACTGCAACTTGGCTACAATCAAAATATACAAAATACAGAATGAAAACTTATATTCAAAATTTTTAAAAAACTTATGAAAACAAAATTATACTACTTACTCTTGGTATTTGGTTGATGATAGATAGCAAACCGTAGTATAAATTTGCCTCTCATATTGTGACACTGTGAAAGATGACCATTGAGGTGTATAAGGATCTGTACAGTATTTGGCAGGATTGATAACCCTCCTAAGACCATGATTAATCTGTTTTGTTGAAGAAGTACTTGCATCAAGATTTCTAATGTTGCATAGCAAAACTCTTTCAGGACTAGCATTAGAAGTATTGCTATTTTTCTGAGTTTGAAGAAGAATCCTGTTCATCTTGTTGTATAATATGTTTGTTTTGTTTCCAGTATCAGCACATTTCTTAGAGAATTTCTTTTCACCAATTATGACGACATCAGGTGAATCCTGATATTAAAAGACAAATAATTTTAACATGTGGTAGAAATGAATGTATTGAACTTTATAAAAATACATAAGAGATGAAAACTGAATGCAATTTAAATCAAAATACAAAAGGCAAGCAAAAAAACAATTTCATAACTCGCAAAAAAATTATCTTATGATATTATTTCTCATGCTTTGTTTGAACAGAGTTAAACAATGCCTTGAAAATAGGACTAATATCAGAACTGCAGAACAATAGTAATCTATCAATTTGAACAGAACAACACTAACCTCACTGAAACTTGGTATCTTAGTCATAAAATGGACTATATATTACACTAACATTGGAGCAGTAGTAATCTATCCATTTCATCTCTACTTTTGTGGCTATCATACTTGCATGTAAAAAAATGTTAACAATTCATAGAGAAAATTGGTAAATAAAGCTAAGTGACAGATACACGTAAAAAAATAAAGTTATAGAAAAATAGTTAAAAGAAGTGAAAACAAATACAAAAATTTAACAAAAAAATACGAATAGTACCTTTGAATTATGATTGCTGAACTTCTCATTCTCTTTGTTTTCATTCAGAGTAGCAAAAGGTGAAACTGAATTTGGCAATGTCTCCATATACAACTTATCCTAACACAGTATTCATATAAATAGAAAAGAAAGAGACAACAATTAATTTTTTGAAAAATAAAACAAATTAATAACTTTATATTTCAGAAATTTTCTTACTGAAAAAACTATTCCCTTCTAGTGGTGCCCTTCTTTTATATTTATATGAGTATTTATGATATAAATTTAATTTTTTTCATGAGTTACAATGATTTAATATTGGAATTACAGTGTTTCATATATGTAATTTCTTTAGAAATTGATTGTAACTTTGTAAAAATGTCTTTCCAAATAACCTAGATTGATTTTGGTTGAAGTTACAGTACAATTTATATTCATTAGGTTAGTTGTTTTTAATATTTTTGGTTATGAAGTAATATGTTCATTTCATATTTAAAGTTCAGGGAAATCTTTAGTTGTAAATTTTGCTGTTAGATGCGCTTACAGACACATAGAGTTCTACCTAAAAATTTTTTTGTGCACCATGTATAGTAATCTGTTTTTTATGCCAGAATAGTCTGCTATTTGTTTGTTTTAGGTTTACTTAATCGGTTTGACTATGCAATAATCAGTTTTAATTATGTTTTGCATTCAGGGCATTCTTTTTTATCTTAATTTTAGTTTTCTATTTTTCTCTATACCAGCACATGAAATTGATCAAAGGATATCAAATTCAAGATTACATTCAATTAATGACAGACAACCAATTTTAATAGGTGATGACAAACCAAAATTTAAAATCTGGGATTCTGATGATGATTTGCACAATGAAACTACACCAACTCATGACATTATTCCTGATTCATACTCTCCAAATCCTTGTTATCATCCAGTTAAGAAGAAGGTAATTTTGATTTATTAATTTTGATTTTCAACATAATTATTTGTCTATAGTAACTTAATTAAATTGTCACTTCTTTTCCAGATCACTCCAAGAAAGTTGAGTCAAATTCTGGATGAGAATGTTGAAATCCCAATAATATGTTCAGATAGTGAGGTAATTCTGAAATATAAAGTTATTAATTTGTTTTATTTTTCAAAAAATTAATTGTTGTCTCTTTCTTTTCTATTTATATGAATACTGTGTTAGGATAAGTTGTATATGGAGACATTGCCAAATTCAGTTTCACCTTTTGCTACTCTGAATGAAAACAAAGAGAATGAGAAGTTCAGCAATCATAATTCAAAGGTACTATTCGTATTTTTTTGTTAAATTTTTGTATTTGTTTTCACTTCTTTTAACTATTTTTCTATAACTTTATTTTTTTACGTGTATCTGTCACTTAGCTTTATTTACCAATTTTCTCTATGAATTGTTAACATTTTTTTACATGCAAGTATGATAGCCACAAAAGTAGAGATGAAATGGATAGATTACTACTGCTCCAATGTTAGTGTAATATATAGTCCATTTTATGACTAAGATACCAAGTTTCAGTGAGGTTAGTGTTGTTCTGTTCAAATTGATAGATTACTATTGTTCTGCAGTTCTGATATTAGTCCTATTTTCAAGGCATTGTTTAACTCTGTTCAAACAAAGCATGAGAAATAATATCATAAGATAATTTTTTTGCGAGTTATGAAATTGTTTTTTTGCTTGCCTTTTGTATTTTGATTTAAATTGCATTCAGTTTTCATCTCTTATGTATTTTTATAAAGTTCAATACATTCATTTCTACCACATGTTAAAATTATTTGTCTTTTAATATCAGGATTCACCTGATGTCGTCATAATTGGTGAAAAGAAATTCTCTAAGAAATGTGCTGATACTGGAAACAAAACAAACATATTATACAACAAGATGAACAGGATTCTTCTTCAAACTCAGAAAAATAGCAATACTTCTAATGCTAGTCCTGAAAGAGTTTTGCTATGCAACATTAGAAATCTTGATGCAAGTACTTCTTCAACAAAACAGATTAATCATGGTCTTAGGAGGGTTATCAATCCTGCCAAATACTGTACAGATCCTTATACACCTCAATGGTCATCTTTCACAGTGTCACAATATGAGAGGCAAATTTATACTACGGTTTGCTATCTATCATCAACCAAATACCAAGAGTAAGTAGTATAATTTTGTTTTCATAAGTTTTTTAAAAATTTTGAATATAAGTTTTCATTCTGTATTTTGTATATTTTGATTGTAGCCAAGTTGCAGTGGATATAGATGGTGTGCACTGCAAATTTAGGTCTTTTGGAGGTTCATTTAAGTCTGGAAGTGAAATGTCAAATTTTGTTGTTTCCGTATTTTGTCGATATTTGTTTCATCTTAGTCACCCATCAAAATCCAAAAGGCATTACTTCTTCTCTTCCATAAGAGTAAGTTTCTGAATTGATGTTTTTGATTTTTAGTTTGTATTCAATTTAAATCTTATTTTAGTTATAAATTTTATTGGAATATTTTTTTCTTACAGGATGACCGTCTTAAGCATCCATCAAAAACTGACTTCAAATCAGTGCAAAAATGTTTTCATGGAGCATCTTATGCCAGACCTGTCCAATCTTGTGAAATGGTTAGTGAACATAAATACTAGTTGTCATATTAGATTTAAATTTTAAATTTAATCTTGTAATGATAGTTTGTATTAATTTTTTGCTTCAGCTATTCTTTCCAATCTTGTACAAGCACCACTGGTTTGTTTTCATTGTTCATTTAAAAGACCANAGCAGTAGGCTAGCAGACATGCCACTCCATTTTTCTGCCTTTTTAATCATTAATATGGCTAGGTTGCCTTTTTTATCCATAATCGAGTGTTATTCCTTCAGCTTTCTGATTTAGTGTAATGATACATTCTTTTTATCTGATCATACATCTATGATCTATCTAAGATTAGTGTTGGTGAGTGCGTATGTATACATCGATCATCCCAGGAGATGGTGATGCATGTATTGATGTACATGGATGCATATGGCTGGTTCTTGGTAATACACGTGTGTACTGCTGCAGCATTTGTCTCAATTTGAGATTCGTGCAAACTGTTCTTTTTGCTTATTTTGTATGTGAGCTTTTAAGTATTTTAGTTGTGGGCTTCTGTATGTGAGCTTTTGATTTGTTAGAATTTGTTTTGGGCTTGCTAACTGGGCTTTTGTATTTTTTTCATTTGTGGGACCCACGTTATGTTGTCCATGAGAAAGTTTTTATGTGGGGCCATGTTTTCTGTTGAAATTTTGAACTCCGCGCTTTGCTTTTTGTTGCCGACAGAGAGAGAGAGTGAGTTTATTCGAGAGAGAGAGAAAGAGAAATTCATTTTCCTTTTTACCTCGTCCTCGTCGTCTCGCGGCGATTACGGCGGTGATTCTGGGAGGCGACGCCACGGTGTAGATTCTGGAAGTCTACGCCACGGCAGTGATTCCAGCGGTGTTTCCGGTGGCGACCCCGCGAGGCGACGCTGTGGTGGTTAATCCTGTAGGCGACGCGCCATCGATTCGTCCTCGAGCTCATTTTCCTCTTTTTCTCTGGTGAGTTTTTGTTGCTTCTTATCCAACAGCATTTCATAGTTTCTGTTGTGTTGCTACACGATTCATATGTGATCCCGTTGTGCTCGATCTGTTGTTTTGGTGTTCGGTTTCCTCGTTGTGGTCGATCTGAAATGTTTAGGATCTCCGATATGTTTCATATTTCGCATGTGTATTGTTGGATCTAGTTGTTTCCTATTCGAATATGACTCAGTTACCTATTTTTTTTTAATTTTCTTCATATATTTTGTGCTCCGGGATGTTACGTTTTGAAGCTGTGAGTTGCTAGTTTCTTCACGCTTCGATTCTTAGAAGTTTTTTGTCGTAGGATACGATGTTGATCTATCTGCGGCGATCTAGTTCGATCTTCTGTTTGGTGCCTTAGTATTTTCTACATGTATTTGATCAGGTGTCTTAGTTTTGGCGTCTCAGATTTGGAGGCTACGACTATTTCTAGCCCTCACTAGCGGATATACGTTGTTCAAATGTTATGTTTTAATTGTAGATCTGATTATATATGTACTTTATATTGTGATTTATGCATTGCTTAGGTTTTTTCCCCTATGTGCTATAGAAGGTTCCATTCCTCCTGTCATTTAGTTGTTTTTCATGGCCCCTGCTTGTGCATGCACATAGTCTGTAAATCAATTTATTTTTTTTGAAATGGTTTTTGATTTTACTTGTTATAATTATTAGATGGGTCATCAAAAGCACTCCAGTACAGATTCAAAAACTTTGCATGATGATGATGAGTATCACAGTGATTCTGAAGAAAATTCTGACAGTCAAATAAGTTTGTTCTATGTACATGCTAATATGTCATATTTTGCTTTGTAATCATACTGTTTTAATCTTTTTTTTTAACATGTAATCCATAATCAATTGATTTTGGATTTGTTTGCTGGTGAAGTAATATAGGCAAAGTTGAAATTCTAAAATGATATTTGAATGAAAACTTGTGAAATATTTTAGATAAGTGGAATAAAATTTTCCCATTGTATTTTGTTTCATCTGCCTAATGTGGTCACAAGTGCATAGTGCCTTATATGTTTATTTGAATGTTTTTTCCTATAAGGTTTGTATGCATAGATATTTTGAATATCTATTTTCTTGTTTGTCATGTTCTTCTTGCTCACTAAATCAAGTTTTGAATATATCTGTACTTTAGTTGTATGCCATCCTTTCTATCATGGAGCATGTATTGTTTTATACATAGAGATGTATTTTTAGTGTTTGTTGCCATGTGTGTCATGTATTGTTTTGTTCATTTCATCAAATTCCAGTTCCAATCCAGAGAAGGGTTAGTACTATTGTTTGATTTTGATATGAAACTAGTTTTGTTTTAAAATTCATGCATGGTGCTTCAGTTTTACATATTAACTTCGGAAACTAGTAGTATAATGTTCTGTTGTTTTCCTTATATAAGTTTACATGGTCTAATTGAGTCTGCAATAATCAAGTTTAGTCTAATAGTTTCATAATCTAAGTTACTCAGATATTGCAATATAATTTAACAATCAAATATTACCTTATACATGAAAAAGCCTTAATGGTTCAGAATGAAAACACAAATCAGAATTAAAACTGTTCCCTTAATTAGCCCAATGATTTTTTTAGCTCTGCAATTGCACTGTTTAATTATTCTAAAATCTTTATTATAGGATCTTGAGGTCCCTTCACAAGCACATGTAAAAGAGACATTATATGAGATTTCTACTAATCAGCTTTTGAAAACTTTAAAAAGGAAGTTGAGCAAGAATGTAGACAGTGATGATGAAAACAAGAAGGTAATGAATTGTTCACTTTGCTTTCTTTTTTTTTGCATAATTTATTTTGTTATTTAATTTTTTTGTTTATGTTGCTCTTGTAGAAGAAAAGATGTGACAAAGTTCAATTGGATAATGATAATGTGATTAAGCAAGCTTTGTTTGAGATTCACATGGATCAAGTTGTCAACAATTTGAAACAGAAGTTAAATATTCCTTCCAACATTGGTGATTTTAAATTGAAGGTAATTATTTTGTTTTTAAAATTTTATTTTCAGTTTTTATGTATTTAATTTATTTTAATTTATATTTTCATTTTTCAGGGCAAACCTAGAAACAATGAAATCAAATCTGACTCTTTCACTAGATTCTCAGTCAAATATTTCTCAGAAGTTCTTGCTTCCCTAACTCCACATCACAAAGCAATTATTTCGAATTCTTGTTTTCGTACCATGCTTCATTTTGATCATTGCTTTGTTCCCAATCGGTTTGCAATTTGGATTGCAAATCAAGTAGACATCAATTCATCAGATATTATTGTTAGGGACAAAGTAATTCCATTAAACAAAGAATCTGTTCATATTGTACTTGGATTACCTCTTGGAGGTACATCTATCAATTCTAATTCTGATGTTGGCAAAAGAAAGATTCTTGATTCTTTTAGAATAACCTCAATTCCTTCCGTCAAATTCTTTGGTGGAAAGTTGATAAGTAAAGAAGAGCTTTCTGTTATCTATCCCGATGAAAGCTATATATGATGAAAGTAAGGTTCTGATGAACCATTCATACAAATCAAATGCAATACAAAACTAAACAACGATTCGGACTGAACGATTATCTATCCCGAAAATAGAACAAATCACAAATGTTCACCGATTCAAAATCGAACAATAAACTGAGACCATATCGAACTCGATGCTCACATATCAAATCCCCATGAACAGAATACCTAAATCCACGAATCATCAACATTGGCTCCACCAAATCAAGTACAAAATAACAGAAAACAACTCACCGTAGATACCATCATCAGATCTCCGCTACAAACACCGAATCAAAATCACACAGTAGGAAAATACCTATAGAACAAACACAATGCAAATCAAAACTCTAAAAAAAGAGAAAATACAACCAAACAAAAGCAACAAGAGTAGCATGAGCACGCAGGCATCAAAGCAGGAAGAGTCACTGCAGTAAGGAAACGACAATTCGCCGATGAGACGCCGTCGACGGCCAAAATCCCCACCTCGTCGCCTCCGCCTTGGTGAGGAGAAAAGGTAATCCTTCTCTCTCTCCTTTTCTGTATCTCTCTTCTCTCCCTCACTCTCTTTCTGTCGGTGGAAGCAGCCAGAAAAGCAAAGCAGGTGTGGCTTTCAAAGTTTAAACAGTATAAGTGGGTCTCACATAAAGACCAAACAGATCAGCCCAATCCAACCAAAAACCCCAAACAAAAACTAGCTAGGCCCAATCCAGCATTGCACTAATCTCAAAGAAACATCAAGGGCCTAGAAAACGAATGATTTAGATATCCTTTTTCTGTCAACAGCCATATAGCCATTCCGGATTTTCATTGCCGGTTCTTCTTATGGCGTGATGGTGGTCCTAATTGGAGGTTCGAATTTTCTCTCTGGGAGCAAGAAGAAGCTGCTCAATGGACGGTGGTTTCAGGGAAATCTAAATCTAAATCCAAATGCTCCACTTCTTCGTTACCTCGCCCCTCAGGTTATCATACTGCTTTGATCTCTCAAAGGAAACCGGTTATCACTTCAAGATTATCTTATCAATCTAAGGAGAAGGCAGTGATCGATCGACCCTCAGTGTTCAAAAGATTATGTTTCCCCAATCGGCCGAATCTGGTTAGTTCTTCTCCCACCTCCAGAACTACGCAATTGTTACGATCTGAAGGTTCGAATTTACCGCATTCAAATCCTTTAATTTCCCCTTCAAATTCGGCCTTTAGTTCTGCGGACTTTGCTCCCCGCGCAGTTAATGGCTCCAAACTCAAATTTCAATCGTTGGGCTCCCATCTGTCTGGCCATGTTGGTTTGGGTCGTAATTCTTACAAACCCATCCGATGCTCCCACTGCTTTTTCTATGGTCATAGGGCCCAAAGCTGTTTGCGCCATAAATCCAAGAAGTGCTGGATCCCTAAGATTCGTACTCCTGATCCTGTTTCCGTTCTGTCCAACGGAATCATCGCCACTTCCCCTCCCGTCGCTTCCACTTCCTCGCCATCTTCCCTCTCACCTCCATCGCACAGTTCCCCCAATCCCTCCTCCTCCACCTCACCCTTTGCCGCGATCATCGAGGACGGCATGGCGAATCTTCCGAGGGCCCTCTTCACGCCGGAGTTCTTTGTTCCCCCAGGCCTCAACATTGAAGAACCTCAGTTCCGTGCTGCTCGCTCCGAGTTCACCGTACAAAACCCTGCTCCCAATGTTCATGAAGACCTTGTGGCGGTCCAGGTGGAGCCGCAGCCACCGGAAGAAGCTTTCCCTCAGCTCATTCATCAGGTGATCCATATCATCAACAATCAGCATCATGCATCATATGCAAGTCTTCCGGGCTCTCAGGTTTCCCCTTGCTCTGTGCCTTATTCAAGTCTCGTCGGAGTTGCATAGAGATACCCTAGTGAATGCTGATCATATGTTCCTAGCCAATGGAATGTTTCAAGCCCAGTTTGTTCGTCCGAACAATCTTGCTAACTGGACGTACTGCCCTTTTAATCGCTAGGGTTGGATCTTAATTCTTGGTATCCCCCCAAACTATAGAACTGATCACCATATTGAGCGTGATGTGAACGCCTTTGGTAAAATGATTCGCTGGCATCACAGAGAAAGAGTTTTGGGTAGAGTTCTGGTTAAATGTCTGTATACTGAGCCGGGGGCTGTTCCTAGAAGGATTGTGATGGAGAACCCAGCTAGCATGGGGGGCAATGGGAATCCTGGACTCTATACACCTTTATCCTCAATGGAGAGTTTGCTGATACTATGCCTATGGACGAAGATTTGCCCCCTCTCTGGCAGCAAATCAATGATCTTAATATGGAAATCCAAGAGCTGCAGCATGGCAACAGTGAGCTTCTTATTCAGATCCAGAACCTGGTAGAACAAAATGCTGAGAATGCCGACCCTCAGCAACAGATTGAGGAAATGCAGCATGATTCTGCCTCGGTTGGTGATTTCTCTTTGGAGGACTCAGACTCTGTTATGTTCATTGATCAGCTTGAACTTCAAGAGCCTCAGATGCAAATTGTCCCCTTCGGGCCTCCTTTACCTTCCATGCCATTCAGAACTCTGCCTTTGCAGTTATGTATTTATGTGGCAGTGCAGGTTCTCAGGCCTCTGATTGCTCTTTTCTCTCCATCTTTAATGGTTTACCCTATGGCTCCCTCTTGGTCTTAGGTCTCTGTTACTATCACTCCAACTTACCTTGCCAAGCACATTTGGGACACTTTCTCCCCTGTTGATCATAAGGTGAATGCTCTCAGTCCTCCCAAGCGCCTCAAGCACTCTGATGCCAGCAGGAATGTTGCAAGAGCTCTCCCTTTCAGCCTCACTAGTGCTCCGCTGCTCACTGCCCCCTCCAGTGCTGTTCCACCTTTGGCGCCAAAGTCCAAAAAGTCGGTTAAGAGACCAAGATCCAAAGTGCCGGTCTCTACTGAAAATCTGAGAAGAAGCCCAAGACTGCTGGGTCTTGGCCTCAAGGCTAACCTGAACATGGACACACCCAAGAAGAATACAAATGTCCAGCCCATCCCCCAGAGTTTTCAAGCTGGCTGCTGATGGTCCCTCAAACCAGCCTCCCACACCAATTCCTGTGGCCCATATCCAGAAGGTGGCTATCAAGTTCTGTGGTATGCTTCCTGAGGAGGTGACCAGTGAAAAGCTTCTTGCCAACTCCAGTGATGAATAATCTCTTTCATTATGCCCAGGCTCTGTGTAGCCTGTTAACCCTCACTTGTAAGAGGGATGTTACTTTTAATAATTATGATATCACTTTAAGCAATGCTTATGACAATCTCCTCTGCTGGACTATTCACTTGGAGACTTTTGGGTATTTTATTTGGAATCATCTTTATTTGGACAACCGATATGATTCTTTAACCCTATGGCATGTCTGTGCTCTGTTGTCTCGCGATGGTTTACTTCCCTGTCACCCCCTTTTTGCTTATATATACCCCTGGAGAATGTTCTTTCCCTTTTTGACATGTGTTGATTGGAACTTTTGTTCCAATATGTCTGGACAATTTTTTGCTTGGTCATTTTAATGGATCACAACAGAAAAAATAAACCATGCAATATACTCTGCTGGAATGTCCGAGGTTTAAATTCAGGGGATAAAGGGAGAGCTATCTATGACACAATTGCCAACAATTGTTGTGATATAGTCTGTTTACAAGAAACAAAACGACAAACCTTTGATCACTCTTATATAAGGAAATTCTGCCCAAAAAGGTTGGACAATTTTGCATATCATCCATCAGCAGGTGCCTCGGGAGGTCTTTTAATCATTTGGAACAGTGCTTCTGTGCAAGGAAACATCATCTCCTCTTTGCCTTATGCTCTCACTATGGAATTCACCTCTCTGGCAACCTCTGATGACAATTGGTTCTTAACAAATATCTATGGTCCTTGTCAGGGTGATCTTAGGGAGGATTTCATAAACTAGATGAATGAAATTGATATTAATCCTAACCAAAAATGGATTTTCATGGGGGACTTCAACTTTATAAGATCACTTGAAAATAGGAATCTCCCTGGAGGGGATTTCAATGACATTCTCATTTTTAATGAAGCAATCAGCAACGCTGGCTTAATAGAGATACCTTTAAAAGGCAGAGCATATACTTGGAGTAATATGCAAGACTCACCCCTTTTGCAACAACTTGACTGGGTTTTCATCTCACCTGCTTGGACCTTGCATTTCCCCCACACTGAACTGAATGCACTTGCCAAAAATACCTCAGACCATGCACCTTGTACTGTCAGAGTGGAAACTGCTATCCCCAGATCAACTCTATTCAGATTTGAAAGTTTTTGGACTGAAATCCCAGATTTTCTAAATGTGGTTCAACATCATTGGAACATTCCAATCTCTGCCTCTCATCCTGCTATAGCTCTAAATGCCAAGCTCAAAAATCTCAGAAGAGGTCTCAAATATTGGAGCAGAAGGATCTCAAACCTTCACACTCTTATTTGCAACTCCAATGCAATTCTTCTCCAGCTTGACCTGTTGGAAGAAAAAAGAATTGTCTTTATTCATGAAATAAACTTCAGAAATATCCTGAAAAGACACATCCTCACTCTTCTAAGGTATAAGAATGAATTTTGGAAAAAGAGATGCACTATCAGATATGTTAAATTAACTTCTTCCAAGCCTCTACTACAGACAGATACAAAAGGAATAAAATCTCCCATCTCACCACATCTGACAATACTACAGTTACCTCTCATCAGGACAAAGCAGAAATCCTCTTCAACACTTTTAAAGACAGAATGAACTCCTCTGAAATTTGTGAAATTAAACTTGACTTATCCTCCATTCTGAGCAAAATTGAAGGTCTTGAATCTCTATCTCAACAGCCCTCCAAAGAAGAGATGGATAATTTAATCAGAAAGCTGCCAAATGACAGAGCACCTGGACCTGATGGTTTCAATGGTCTTTTCTTACAGAAATGTTGGCATATCATTTCAGAAGACTATTATAAATTGTCTCAACATTTCTTTGCTGGGCAAATCTCAATTCAGAACCTCAATAACTCTTTCATCACTTTGGTTCCAAAGAAGCAAAACCCAGAAACAGCAAATGATTACAGATCAATAGCCCTACAAAACTCATCACTCAAATTTGTAACAAAAATCATGGCTGATAGGCTCCAATCAGTAATTTTGCAACTTGTTCATGAAAATCAATATGGATTCATTAAAAGCAGAACAATCCAAGACTGTCTTGCCTGGTCCTTTGAGTATATACATCAATGCCATCAGAGCAAAAGAGAAATTGTCATCATCAAGATTGACTTTGAAAAAGCTTTTGATACAGTGGATCATAACATTATCTTGGAGATGATGAAGCATAAAGGATTTGATGACAAATGGAGAAACCTAGTTCAAAATATTCTCTCCACAGCCACTACCTCAGTACTTCTCAATGGAGTTCCTGGAAAATCTTTCTCTTGCAAAAGAGGTGTTAGGCAAGGTGATCCTCTCTCACCACTGCTGTTTGTACTAGCTGCAGATCTGCTCCAATCAATCATTAATCAAGCACACAGGCAAAATCTTATCTCTCTGCCAATCCCACACAACTCTGATCTCTTTCCAATAATTCAATATGCCGATGACACTCTCATCATAATGAAAGCTAATCAGAGAGAGATCTTCACTCTTAAAGTGCTCCTTCAGCTTTTTGCTCAGACAACTGGTCTCAAAATTAACTTCCACAAGTCTTGTATGTTACCCATCAATGTCAGTGAAGAAAACCTCATTATCCTAGCAGGGACTCTGGGCTGCAAAACTGGTTCTTTGCCCTTCAGTTATCTGGGTCTTCCTATGGGACACTCCAAACCAAAAATCATCGACTATGCCCCTCTTCTTGATAGGGTGGAAAGAAGGTTATCACCAATTGCAACTTTTCTCAATTATGGGCAACGACTTACTCTTGTTAACTCAGTTCTTTCTTCACTACCAACCTACTATATGTGCACACTTAAACTGCCAAAAAAGATAATTGCACACATTGACAGAGCAAGAAGACACTGCCTTTGGAGAAAATCGACTGAAATCACCACAAAACCGCGCTCATTAGCAGCCTGGAATCTTGTTTGTAAACCAAAAGACAAAGGAGGACTGGGTATCATAGATCTAGAGCTGCAAAACATATCTCTGCTGATGAAACATCTTGACAAGTTCTACAACAAGCATGATCTACCATGGGTGGAACTTATATGGAATAAATACTATCACAATGCAGACCTACCTCCCCATGCTTGCAAAGAGAAAGGATCTTTCTGGTGGAAGGATATTTTCAGGTTGATTCCTCTCTTCAGAGCAATCACAGTGACCACAATTCAAGGAGGAGATACAACACTTTTTTGGAAGGATAATTGGTTAGGAAATGGTCACACACTGGACGAAACCTTCAACACTCTATTCTCCTATGCAACACTTAAGACATCTCTGTTTTCAGTTTTATCCATAATCAGAACCTACATGATCTTTTTCACCTGCCACTATCCACACAAGCATTGCATGACTGGGACCTCTTACAGTCTCAACTCCAAAGCTTTGATCTAAATAATGATAATGACATTTGGAATTATAAATGGAGTGGTCATCATTTTCAGTCAAAAAAGATCTACTCACCCTTCTTTGCACACCTCCAACCTGACTTGCCATTAACCTACATTTGGAAAAGTAAATGCACTCTAAAACTGAAAGTCTTTCTTTGGTTACTCCTGATGGATCGACTAAACACCATGGAATTATTTCAAAGGAAGAATATCAATGTGTCCTCAGGCATCATATGTGGAATGTGCAACTCCAACCTAACAGAAGATGTTAAGCACCTATTTTTTTATTGTTCTTTCGCCACTCAGTGCTGGTCTTTTATTGGCATACATTGGCAAAGAAACCAAGAATTCGTGAACATGGTGGTTGCAGCAAAACAGAATTTTGGATATCCTTTCTTCATTGAGGCAATTTCTGTAACATTCTGGAACATTTGGAAGAGGAGAAATGGCCTTATTTTCAATAACATTCAGCCCTCCTTTACATACTGAAAATCACTTTATAAAGAGGAATTTACTCTACTTTTGCATAGAGTTAAAGAGCAAGACCGTCAAACTTGGCAATCATGGATTGACCACTTGTAATCTTTTCTTCCCCCCCTGTACATACTCTTGTGTATAAACCTCTGGTTTTTTTTAATATACCACAGTAGGAGACTCTCCTCTGTTTTCCCATAAAAAAAAGAAGGATGGGATATAAAGTGATATTTTTTCCCGAATATAGTTAATATATTTATAAATTTGCGCAGAAGACATGGGTGGTCAAAATTCGTAAATGAATATAGTGTCTCCCGTCAGTTATTCAACTGTAGAGGGAGTAGTTGTTAAAGACTCTTTAAATAAGAAAGGCTATAATAAAATATTTCTAGTTGTCATAAATATATATTACACACATGTAAGTGGGTTTCCAATAAGATTTTAGTGAGATCAGATATGTGAAGTTGATTTTCGTCTATATAAACATGTGTTAGGAGGCGCATTCACGGGGACATGAGTGTGGGGTTGCGTATGTATTGTTTTGTATGCGTGTGCGTCTACTATATAATAAAAAATAAATAAAATATTCCATGTGTGAACAATTTTCAATTAAAATTTAGTTAATATAAAAATATTATAGACAGATCCTATGTTTTGAATAGTTAACTATGGTTTAAATAGTCAACTATAGTAGAAAATAAAGGAGAGTATGTACATGTTTTCTTCTGCTTTTTCCCGAATGAATCATATGTATCTTTTTCCCGACTATATGTACATGTTTTCTTCTACTTTTTTCAGCGAATAGTGTATACCACGTGTACTTATGTTTGGACAGATAGATGGTAATACATATACAAACATAACAATTTTGGCTGTGTTAGTAAGTGTAGGTTCGCATCCTTCACTCCCTCATTTACTGCACGTACGCTTCCCAAACTACTCACTAAACATTGCACTGATGGATCCGGTGGGTGGTCTCGGGACCACAAAAAAACATCCCTCAATGCTTATATATGTATGTAAAAAACATTCTTGAAAAAAGAAAAAACTATATTATTATTATATTATAATGTCTCGTATTAATATATTAGATGTATTTTGATTAATTTATACTTCTATTATCTTTGTTATATTTACGCTATTGAAATAGGTAACATGTGTTGTGCACACAAGCCCTCACGTGTATACATCGTCCACGCTAACTGATAAATGCCAAAAAAAATCTTAAAAAATTCATACTAATAGTATTACACATATGTGTAAAATTTTAATCTTAATTTATTATATTTTAGTCGTAGAGGAAAAAAACTGACAGTTTTAAGGTTAGAATTTTGTAGAAATACTGTCTAACACCCTACGCGCTAGTTATGGTAGCGTGCCACACACCGATCCCCACCTCTTGATCCCGCGGAGTTGGTGTATGTTGTGATTAGGACGAATAAACGATGAAGAAACAAAGATCAATAACAGCGGAGACACAAGATTTAACATGGAAAACCCCTTCAAAGCGAAGGGGAAAAACCACGGGGGCCAGCCAGCAAAACACTCCTCACTATTATCAAGAGTCGGGTTACAACGCCATGCGGCGGCTTACAAGAGTATTTATCTCAGTGAAACCCTAACAAGGGTATATGTACCGTACCGCGGGGGGCCAACCCCCCGCACCCCTCGAACCATTCACGGGGCACACCCCAATGGGCCACTTCTGCCTCCGCTTCGCTCCGGCAGAAGTCGGCCTTTATAATGGGCTTATGAATTTGGAACATATTGAACAAACTCCACCTTGAGACAAATTCATCTTGTAGCATAAATCAACACATGCATCCTCAACATAGCAACAGGAAAAATACTTCTAGCGCCAAATAGCCTCTTGGGCTAATTAATCAAACCAACTAAGCTTGAGTAAAGCTCAAACTTAGCAACAGGAACTGGTTTTGTCATCATATCAGCAGGATTATCATGAGTATTGAACTTGCATACCTTTAGCTTACCTTCTTCGATCACATCACGAATAAAATGGTTCTTGATGTCAATATGTTTTGTCCTCTCATGGAACATCTGATCTTTGGTAAGGTAAATGGCACTTTGACTGTCACAGTTCAAATGAATGCAAGAATCAACTCCACACAGCTCAGCGTACAAACCTTTCAGCCAAATTAATTCCTTGGACGCTTCACAAACAACCATGTATTCTGCTTTAGTAGTAGACAATGCAACAACAGACTACAAAGTAGCCCTCCAACTCACAGCACAACTGCCAACAGTGAACACATAACCAGTGAGTGACCTTCGCCTGTCCAGATCAGCAGCATAATCTGAATCCACATAACCAATAAGTCCCTTATCAGTTTTGCCAAACTTCAAACAAGAATCTACTGTGCCTCTGAGGTACCTGAGAATCCACTGAACTGCTCTCCAATGTTCTTTACCAGGATTAGACATATACCTGCTAACCAAACTCATAGCATATGATAAATCTGGACGAGAGCAAACCATGGCATACATCAAAGACCCAACAACACTAGAATAAGGAACTCTTGACATGTATTCAATCTCTTGATCTGTACTAGGACATTGTGCAGTTGATAATTTAAAGTGAGGTGCAATAGGAGTACTTACAGGCTTTGCATGATACATGTTGAAACGCTGAAGAACTTTCTTAATATAATTTTGCTGACTAAGAAATAACAAACCAGATTTTCTATCTCTAGTAATTTCCATACCGAGAATTTTCTTAGCAGCACCAAGATCCTTCATGTCGAACTCACTACTTGTGGCGCCCCAAACTATGCTGGTCTAGAAAGTCAACCGGCATAGGCTGGAGGTCACAACCTTATCTGTGGTTACAGTACCAGTCCCAGGATACACGAGCTGGTACTCACAGGATAATAGTGGAATCCAAAAATACAAAGCTTTTATTACAACATTGTTGGAGGTCTCAAACTACTACCGTCGTGGACAAACCCCAGACTGATAGAAAGACTGAAAGGACAAGGTAAACGCAAGGGGAAACATAACAATAGTGGAGGGTGACATGAAGCAAGAAGACAACCATAAATCCACAGGCTAGGCTTGGGAACTAGGCTTGAAATCCAGAGGAGTCGTACTCGACCTGCTCTTGAAAATAGGCCTCGGCAAAAGGGTCAAGGTATCCTTCTTCTAACTCTATAAATAATAATAGCAAGGGTGAGTACTCAGTGTACTCAGCAAGCCCGAAAAAATATGACATGCAGGGCCAATAACAAGGGGTGGAATGGTTTTATTTGGAAAACCAGGTTTTATAAATAATTTAGTTGTAAACCTCTAGTGTAACAGTTTTTAGTTTCGAAGTAAGGCTCACGCCTCACTGTTGGCGTAGAATTTCGACCCGCCTTGCAACCAAACGGGTTCCATGTTTCCACGGCGGCCTGGGAGGTTTGCTTTACTCCAGTGCAGGTCCAAATGGCTTGCCTAGTCGTGCGCAGAGCGTGCCAGTTGATTTGATCTGCAATCAACAAGAAACAAGTAAACCACATCAGAAAACAATGGCCGATCGGCCGATAGACCGATGGCACATTGTCATAGCCCAGCCGATAGGACAAAGCTATATCGGCTTACTCATGATAAAATAAGATTAAAGCATGAATCCAAACTTATCGGCCTTCATCAACATGTTAATGTCAATCGACGGCATCGGCCGATAAGGGATGATAAAGATTACTACACTAGCTAGAACTCTAGTGCAAATCTACATGAGCCAACCAATCAATATAAACACGTCCATCACAAGTAAAACTAAAAGATTAACCTATAACAGATGTATCTATATTCATCGATCTATTCATGCAGATGGCAGATACATATAAAAACCTAGTGATAATCATATGCATCAGATAAGACTGGCTGAAACCCCAGTGCTATCCTTAATTACAACCGAAAACAGGCTTTGTGTTAGATCTCAAAACAGGACTAAGGTCGATGACAACTTAAAGTGTGAATCAAGACTTAACACAAAAAAAATCAAGTCGCCGATTGCTTTTGGGGATGGTAGATGCACTTGAACAATCTAGCCAAGCATAATAATTAAACCGTCACCGGCAACGAACCCTAAAACGAGTAGATCGCTGGCGAAGAATAATTAAAACGCCTGTCAAGATTACCCAAGACATGATAAACGACGATCACATCATCGAGGCTTAACGTGTCTAAAGCGACACGCTAGCCCCGACGATGCAGATCGTCGGGAACGAGTTCTTACCTATGCTCCGGTGAAGCAAGAACTCGTCGAAGTCAACCTCTTGCGAGGGTTGGCGATGCGCCGAAGTAGATTGAAACTGGTTTGTTGTATTGAGTTGTGAGAGAGTTTCTATGTACAGACTATCAGGATATTTATACCCGAGATTACAACATGGTCCATGTAGGACACGATCTTATCTCTAACAAACAACAAGTCTTTGCGGCAGACTTTTGCCACAGATTAGATCTAAACCTACTTGATTTACAAGATACAATTGTCTAAAACCGAGCCTTATCTCTATTTGGCAACTTCCTTGAAGCTTATCCTGAGCCCAAACCAAGCCCACGCTGACTTTGTCAACTTCCAACCTCTATCGGCCAATAACCATACAAATCCGAATCGGCCGATACAGCCTTTCTGCCAGCGCCTCATTGAGTCCGATACGCTGACCGTATCCGAAACGAGACTTGGTTCGACTCCAACTTAGCTTTTTGTCTCTGCTTCGGTTTCCTCTTCCTTCTCCGGGTCGATTACGAAAATCCGCTGTTAACACTCACTCCATTCCAAGGATTTATTTATAAAACAAACACTATGCTATGAGAAACACTTCACATCCGCCCATGACCGTGGGCACGGCTGTTTAAACAGTTTGACTAAACTCTGCAGAGGTTGCACGCTTTACCCACACGTCGCGGACTTCTCGCATTATCGAACACATGTGGATCAGACATGGCCGACAAAGGAGAGCTTGCTACAAGGCTTTTCCATAACCAACCCATAAATATCCCGTGTCCCACAGTTGGGTGGAATCTCTCCATCAAGCATCAGGCCAAATTTCAAGCCCTCATCTACTCAGGCCCCACCGTATGGACTCCGACACATCCCCACTGCAGGAGATTGCCATACCTGCCACCATACCGGTGCTCCTCAACTGCTAACATGCTGGACACCTATGTTTTAGCTATCTACTCGGCCAGGGGCATCCCATTATACCCGTGTGGTCGTACTGTCATATGTTCAGATGAATTTCCCAAAGGAAACGGTCCTTATGGATAATACGTAGTCAAACCACCAAGGTACTGACTCCCGCATCATCATGTTTTTACAAAACACTTTTCTCCGTCTTAACCATACCGACATCTCGCCGGATTTTCAAAATATAAATATCCCAGTTTTTCCCGCACGACAGAATAATCGTGACCTAGAGGTAATCTACTTTGGCATTTTAAATACCAACGCAAAATATGTAGTGGAGTTACAAAGGAATGGGGTCATCAATTCCTATAGAGTAAAAGTGCGACTACTAGGAAGGTCCGACGATCCATATTTGAATCATGGCCAAAAACAGTGTAACCTAAAGCATGCAATTTGGCAAACAAAATATTTAATTTAAAAATATAGGCGCAATAAATGGTCAAGGGGGGCTTGCTTTGTTCCGCGACAACGGACGGAGCGTCAAACTCCTGCGCGAATCCTCCGTCCAACTCGGGTTCTAAACGCGAGAAAATAAACCATACATAAAACCACTGCTAAACCAAGAAAAAACATGAAAAATACAATGTTAATAAATAGAGGGGAATTTTAGAAAGATTTTGGAATTTGAACGGAGTCAAACGGAGTTCGGGATGAAAAGGTAAGGATTTTTGAAGTTTTGGGAATTTTTGGAGGGTTAAAAGAATAGAGAGGAATATTCCAGGGAATATTCCGAGTGGGGCCCAGCTGTCAGGTCAAAGGAGTCAAAGGAGGGAGGGAGAGATGTGGGCCCGTGGGTCCCACTCTTTTTCTTTTCTTCTTCTCTTTTTTTTCTTTCTTCGCCTTCTTATCTCTTTCTCTCTCTCTCCTTCTTTCCTTTCTTTGTTTCTTTTCTTCTCTCTTCCCAAGCAGCAGGAGGAGCGACGGCCTGGCGCGGTGGGGTGCGGCGGCCGACGGCTGGGCAGCGCGGGGCTGGCGGCCGGGCGGCTGGGAGGCGGCAGCGTGGCGTCGGCCGGCGGCTACACGGCGTCGGCCTCTGGCCAGAAGCGGCGGCCGGTCGGCTGGGCGCCGGCTGCGGTTGGGAGCGGCGGCTGGGTGCCGGCAGAGGGGAGGGGCGGCTCGGCCGGGGAGGAAGGAGGAGGAGGGCTGAGCAGGAAGAAGAAGAAGAGGGGAAGGAAAGGGGGTCGGCCACCTCGACGCGACGGACTCCGGGACTTCGGCGACTCGGCTCCGGAGTGGTAAAAATGGAGTGGTGAATCGGTTGAGGAGCTCCACGGTAAGTCTTCTAGGGTATTTATACTGCCAGGGTGACTCGGAGGAGGAACTTGGCGACGAGAACGTCCATTGATGCCTCTGTGCATGTTTCTCCGTCTACAGGCTCCTCTGGCTGTTGTCGCTACCTGGCTTGCTCGGCGAGCGGCGCGGAGCGGTGCCTAACTTCAGCGGAGAAGACGGAGACGGTGCCAACCTTCACTGTGTACTGGCAGGACGGTGCCTAACCGTTGGTTTTGCAGGAGGTTTAGGAAAACAGGGACAGAGAAAGAAACATGTATGCACGAGTGTTGGATGAGCCTGACTGGTTTTTCCTGGCTTAACGGAAGTGCAGAGAATCCCCGGGTGAAAAAGGACTGATAAACACCGGGCGGTAGAAGTCCAAAATATTTTGGAATATTTGGACGAAAAGAAAATGATTTGATACGACTGGGGAAATAAATAAAAACAAAATTAAAACTAACTTTGTAATTTTCGGAGATTTTGAACGAAAAGAAAGAGCGACGCTAAACTGCGGACTTAGAAAAACGCGGGCGTTACACTACTCAACAGTTTCTTCAATTTAGTGATTTCAACTTTACTCTTGGCAGCAATCAACATATCATCAACATATAACAGCAGATATATGGGTGATCCATTAACATGCTTAATGTAAACACAGCTATCATATTTTGACCTCTTAAAACCATGCGACAGCATAAATGAATCAAACCTTTTATTTCACTGACGAGGGGATTGCTTCAAACCATATAAGGACCTCTTCAATTTGCAAACAAACTTCTCCTTGCCTGGCACTATGAACCATTCTGGCTGGTCCATGTATATGTCCTCCTCAAGCTCTCCATGCAAAAACGCAGTCTTCACATCTAACCGCTCAAGCTTAAGATCATGTGATGCAACAATATTAAAGAATGTGCGAATGGAGCTATGCTTTACAACTGGAGAGAACACATCATTATAATCAACACCAGGAATTTGACTGTAGCCTTTTGCTACTAACCTTGCCTTAAACTTTAAAGGCTCGCTTGGAGATAAACCCTCCTTTCTCTTGAAGATCCATTTGCAGCGGATGGTCTTCTTTTCCTTTGGCAAAGACACAACCTCCCATGTGCAATTCTTCTCTAGAGATTGCATCTCCTCATGCATAGCTGAAATTCATTTTTCACGAGTACCACAAGCAATGGCTTCAGCATAAGTGGCTGGCTCATGAGTATTCTCCACCTGTTCAGCACAACTCAAAGCATAATAAGTCAAATTACATTCTTCAATAAGACGGTTTGGAGGTCCACAACCCCTCTTGGACCTACGATGAGCAATAGGAGGAGTTTGCTGAACATCATCATGAGCATCATTATCAGCAATTTCATTTTCTTGGTCATCAACCGGCTCCACCTGCACACCTTCCTCATCATCCACATGCTCCACCTGCACGCTGATATACTGCAGCTCCTCATCATCCACATGCTCCATCCACTTCGCTCCGACCCAAGCCTCCGACGACGGGCCACCGCTTCGCTCCGGCAGAAGTCGGCCTTTATAATAGGTTTATGAATTTGAAACATATTGAACAGGTGTATTCCTGTCGATAATTATTTTACCACTTAATCTAACCCCACCTATATCACCACTTCCTTGTTTTATGGATCTGAAATAACCATCCCATTCCACATTTTCTATTTTTATGGATCTCGATGATGAGGAACCAACTGCTTCGAGCGACATGGCGATGGGTAGCCAGATTCGGGGAGAACTATCGAGCACCGGCGACTGGAGCGTAGCTGCAAGGGGTCGGCGTCGTTGACCACCAAACCGGCGACTGAACTGAAGCAGCTACTGTCGGTGACTCGATCCAGCCGTCTTCCTCGAGTTGCACCTGATGGTCTCCTGCTTGGATTTGGAGCGGCTGCGTGGACGGAGGAGGCGCTGGGTTCCAGCCTTTCAGGGTTGGGAGCCCGGCGGCTCGGTGAGGTCGCCCCCCGACGGCCAGTTCGGTGAGGAGTGGGGCAGCAACAATGGCAACCTCCCCTTCTCCCTCATACCCGATCTGGCGTGTCCTCCTTCGCCCAATCCCTCCCTGCAGCCGGCGAGGTGGCCACTCCGCCGCACGGAGGATGCCGGTGCCGTCAGGGTCTTGTTCAGACGGCCGGGTGGCGACGGTCGCTACGCGGTGGAGTTGAATGATGTTGCGGCCTACTGTGTAAAGAGGATGTCAGGTCAGCACCGCGCTGGAGGTCGCCGTGGCGGCTGTAGGTGATTTTAATCGATTTGTGGTACAGTTCTTATCAGTTATGTAGTGCAATATCATACCAGTATAATCTTGTTCATTATGTATTGGATTACCTACCCTATCGTGTACTCGTTCTAACACTAGATGAGCTATGTTGGCGGCAGCGATGTAGGTTTCCTAATAAAGATTAGTACAAACAATTGATTAGTGATTCCTCCCTGCCGGCAGAAGGGCATACATCCAATTGTCGGCGGCCAAGGTTCTTCAGCCACTCCATTCCCAACCTAAATGAGGTTAATATGCCATCAGGCATCTAACAAATCATTTGATGCTCTGCCTGATCTTGGAATCATGCTTTCTGCATTCTAAATTTCTAATTGTCTATTGAGGTGTATCCGCGTATGCATTCAGTGAGCGGACACATTGTACCCAAAATAATACACATGACAAGTTGTTGTCTGGTCGCTTCGATGGTGCTAAGTGTGAGCACCTGGCTATTCTGATGTATGTCATGCATGCAGGGCTGTTCTAATCTTCTGAAAACAATAGAAGATCTAGGAGCTTGCAGTTCTGCAATTTTTTTATTGTCCACTGAACTGGATTATGCCTACATATATTGACGATTCATATGATCAACATTTGCTCTTTCCCCCTAATATGCACCACAGAATTCCCATTTAGAGATTTTCTATGAGCTTGCATTAATTTTTGTTTTTTCAGCCTTCAATCGTCACCTGTCCTGTGCAATGCCCATAGCCTCATATATACTTGTTTAATCCTCTAAGCCTGCCTACTCATTTTGCATGGCAAAATTTAGTCTTGCAGGAGCACATTTTAACACAATTAAAGACACAGGCAGCATTGTCACCAATGCTAAAACTGATTGTATAGCTTTCGACAATGACTATAATGCATTTCTGATGGTGTTATCTAAATCAATCCTTTTCAGGCATTACTGATTTTTTGGTGCGTATGTTTAATTCTGGCCATGCTGGATCATGGGCCGCCAATCCTGGCATCGTCGTCTCATAGTCTCTGCCGGTTGCTAGGTGAGCCAGCTACCTCCATTGCGACCTCTATCGGGCGATCCAGTCGCCTCGACTGCGGCCTCCGTCCACCTTCTAGCCTCGTCGGTGATGGTTCCTGCAGTAAATAGAAGGATATCGTGAACTGAATCTATCTGCTGGTTTTTGCTGGAGTGTTCGTGCCGATGTCTAATTTTATTACTCCTGCGTGATTAAGCTTGTAAATTATTTATTCTAACAAAATGCACGTGTGTGCTGAAGGAGAGCTTTAGCCAGTGGTGATTTTCCAGTTAGTAATTTCTTTACCTGAAGCGATAGTGTTGTTTCCACCCAAGTAATATTTTTATCAGCGTGATTCAATGCAACCATTACCAGAGGAAAAATTTTACTGTACACATTTCATAATGTTATAAATAATTTACTCTCTTTTCGTCCCCGTGAACATATTACCAATACTGTCATTTAAAAAAAAGTGGACGTGGTAATGGTTTTACATTTGCATTAGATAGGATGGAAAAAACATTTTGCATGGACGATGGAAGGTATGACCCTGTAATTTTTTTACAACTGGTTGACCTTAGGAATTTTTTTCCAACGGGAACAAGAACATACCATACAAGATCACAATAAATCTTTTACTAATGAAAATCATTTTGCGTATATAGAAGATATGATCCAATAAATCTTTTACTAATGGTAGGCGACAGAAGAGAGACGGAAATGAAAAAAAGTAATCTTTTTACTTCGAAGGGAGAGGAGGAAAAATTCTTTTATTACTGTGGACGGGAGACGAAAAATATGCGGAAGAAGGGGAGGTGGAGGGAACCGGGGAAAAAGAAAAGAGAAACAGAAAAATGCGGAAGAGGGGAGCGGCGCCGCAGGGGAACATGAAAACGGAAAAAAGGAGGTGGGAGACGCGCTAACTACTACTTCAAGTGTTGCGTGCGGATTAGCGCTACCGAGAATTTTGTCTTTTTTTTCTCTCTTCGTATAATGAATTTGAAACTGAGATTTTACACATAGATGCAAAAAGTATATGTACAAATTTTTATAGATTTTTCGTGATATTTGTTATTTAGGGTGCACGGTGTATACACGTGAGGACTTATGTGTATAGGATGCACTCCCATTTAAATAATGGTATAAGTTGAATCATCCATATTAAAATTCTAGACACGCCACTAAAACGATGGGTTCTTTTGCAACAAAAATTATCTTGGATGTTGTTGTAAAAAATCATATTAATTTAATTTTTAAGTTTTTTTAAGCTAATTTTTAATTGATCATGTACTAATAAATAACCCCGTTTTCCGATGGAAGGATCAATATTTTTTTCCGATCACGTAGGTAGTATATATGTATGTTCTTTTTCTGCTTTCATCCGGTGAACAGTACACACGTATTTTTCTTGATGTACATACACGTCCACGTATCGGTTTTGATCTGCTGATGACATCGCCGACGGGCACAATAGTACAGTTTTGTGCTGTGGTTATACATGAATGCTTTTCGATAGGTGCAAAAATTACTGTAGAGATTATGCATCGTGCTAAGTTGTTATATGTATAAGATATTCAGATGATGGCACTATGACAGATTTGTTCTTTCTATTCCTGACAGCTACAAAACTTCTCGTGCACAAACATTGTTAAAAAAAATAAAAGCCACAACACACAGAAGTTGTCTCATAATTACACGTGCAGTAGATTAGTAGGGAGGGTTTCTATCAGGTACACCCTCGTACCATCGTACGTAGACGGAAGAAAATTAGGATGGGTGGGTTACAATTTTTTTCCAAAATAACGACTTCACCAATTTAAATAAAAATTAAGGGTCAGATGTGTTTCTGCCACGTGGCGGTTTAGGAGCCACTACTATTACTAGAGAGCTGATCTTTGCTCAATCGGCCAAAATCACAAATCTCTCGGTTCTCTTACGAACCAGTACTAGAGATGGTTTTAGTACCAGTTTGTAAGCCGAACGGCTCTTTATGATCTTTAGTATCGGTTAGTAAAGATTATCTTTAATCCCGGTTCACTTTTGTCAGGCCTTGTCAGGCCGTCTAGGTTCTTTAGTACCGGTTAGTACCGGTTGGTAAAACCAACCGGTACTAAAGTGTTGATCTTTAGTACCTATTGGTAACACCAACCAATACTAAAGATTATGTTCTTTATATAGTTTTTTTCCTTCTCCAACCCGAGCCATTGTTGCAAAAATTTGCAAGGAGGAGGAGGGGAGGTGCTGCCAAAAATTTTTGTGAAAATATTTTGGTGATATTATACAAATCGAAAGGATCTAAAAGGTTAGCAACTTCATGCTCTATTGATATATGGTTAACATATTACATTTTTAGCTATTTTTCTATACGTCATTATCTATCAAATAGGTATATGCATGGAAAAAGATGAGAGAGAAAATGATATAGAGAATAAAAATAAGGTTATTTCATAATATTAGACACGTTTGGATAAAAATGTTATCCTGTAGTGGACATGTGCACTTACACAAACAGGTTGGTTACTTTATTATGTTGGTTACTACTGTATCGTCTCATACATATCTGAAAGCGTTTTAATCGTTCACGCCCCGCCGCCCTGTCAATCAATGGATCAAGGGAATTACTATCAATTAATCTCTCGGCTCAGGAATACACAATATGCATCATGCAATATGCTTCTCAGTTGATCATAATAGCATCAGTTTCGCGGCCAGATCCACCAAATCTACATCCATCAGCAATTCTGTGATAACATTGCTTAATCGGATTTATATATAATGAACCATAGCTCCGATTACGTTGATTTAAAACTCGATAAAATCGTTAGAAATAAGAAAGATTCATTAAAAATGTGTCAATTTAATTATGGTGTTTTAAATTATTATATGATTATTTAATTAATTTCACTTTCGTGGACTATCTTTACATTTGTTTAATTCATATAGATGGATCGGCAATGGATGTACACCACGGACTGACTGTCGAAGGAGTTTATTGATGGCGTGCATTATTTTTTGAGTGTGGCCAATACCAACAAGCATAAGGGTTTCATATGTTGTCCATGCAAAAAGTGCAAAAACCAGAAGGAGTATTCTACATCAAGAACTGTAACGCCCGTTTCGTCGTGGCGTTAGCGGGAAAACCTAATTCCTAAAAACCTTATTTGCAAAAATTTTGCTCTTCGGTTGTGTCTTGTCGTGTGCCCTGGATCTCGTGTTTCCCCTCTCAGCTCAATCCCGAAGAAAATCGAGAAATCGAATTTCGAATCCGAACCCTAAATCTTTCTCTCTCCCTCTCAGCCGAACTTTGCCTCCCTCCTTCCTCGGGCCGTCTCCCCGCTCGGCCTGCTTCCCTCCCCTCTTTCCTTCTCGGGCCGCCGTCCGGCCCAGTTGCCCCCTCCTTTTTCCCCGGCCACTTTTCCCTCCCGGGCCGCTCGCTCGGCCCATCCCCCTTCCTCCTCCCGCTGGACCGCGCTCGCTCGGCCCGGTCCGCGCGGCCCGAGCGCGAGGCGCGCCGCGCACGTGCGCCGCACGCCCGCGCGCGAGAGAGAGCTCCCTCTCTCCTTCTCTCGAATCTTCCCGACTCTCTCTGTCTCGTTGTAACGTCCCGCCTCCACAAGGCCGGGCCCGCTTACATCTAGCAGCTTAAATAGGACATAGACTGCCCTCACAAACCAACACCAGTCTTTTCTGCGCACTTTGTCCTCACTCATGCGCACCCGGGAAGGACTTCCCGGTCGGTCACCCATCCCTAGATTTCTCCAAGCCAAGCACGCTTAACTTTAGAGTTCTTTGGAGATGGGCTTCCGGAAAAGAAGTTGCAACTTGTTGGCATGAGTATCCTATCAATCCTATTATGCCTTGGGTCGGGGTGTTACATCCTCACCCCCTTAAGAGATCGACGTCCTCGTCGATCAACCCCAAGCCAGGAACTCCCTCTCTTGGCCACGTCCGTGTGTCCAGTGCCAGCGCATGTGCCATGCTGTGTGACCATATCGGGTCCACACCAGCCATGCACACCATGCCTGCGCAACTGCAACACACCCATGTCCAGTGCCAGCGCATGTGCCATGCTGTGTGACCACACCGAGTCCACACCAGCCATGCGCACCATGCCTGCGCAACTGCGACACACGCGCCCGTGAAACCACGAGAGTCGGCTCTGATACCATACTGTAACGTCCCGCCTCCACAAGGCCGGGCCCGCTTACATCTAGCAGCTTAAATAGGACATAGACTGCCCTCACAAACCAACACCAGTCTTTTCTGCGCACTTTGTGCTCACTCATGCGCACCCGGGAAGGACTTCCCAGTCGGTCACCCATCCCTAGATTTCTCCAAGCCAAGCACGCTTAACTTTAGAGTTCTTTGGAGATGGGCTTCCGGAAAAGAAGTTGCAACTTGTTGGCATGAGTATCCTATCAATCCTATTATGCCTTGGGTCGGGGTGTTACACTCGTGCTCACCCATTTCTCTCTCCCTCTCTTTCCCAACAGCTCCCGCCGGTGCCCCGTCTCGTTCCCGCCGGCGTCCATCCGCCCGTCTGTTGGCGCAGAATTTTGACCCGCTTTGCAACCAAACGGGTTCCGCGTTACCACGGCGGCCTGGGAGATCTGCTTAACTCCAGTGTAGGTCCAAATGGCTTGCCTAATCGTGTGCAGAGCGTGCCAGTTGATATCGAAGTCAAACTTGTCTTCTTTGTCACCCTTTTTTGCCCACTGGCATGTTGTTGGCTTCCTCATTCGGGCCCACTCGGCCAGGTCGACATCGACATCGTCATCGTCGGAGGCATACTGATAGATCGTATTGATCTTCTTTGCAAACTTCTTTGCCTCCTGAAATCGTTGCTCGTGGGCCGATACCCTCTGTGCTAGCTGAGCTAGACTGTCAAATTCCTGTGACGAGAACCTCTCTCGTGTCGGCCCGAGTAATCCTTGAAACGCCAGATCGGCCAATTGAGAATCGGTCAAGCTGAGGCTGTAACATTTGTTCCTTATGTCCCTAAACCTTTGGATATACTCTGGGACCGATTCGTCAACTCGTTGCCTAATGGCGGTGAGATCGGACAGTTTCATTTCTTGTACACCATTGTAGAAATATCTGTGAAACTGTTTCTCAAGATCTATCCATCCTCTGATGGAATTTCAGGGTAAGGATGAAAACCATGTAAATGCAGACCCTGATAAGGACAGAGGGAAAAACCTCACCCTCAACGCCTCGATAGCCGATGCTTCTCCGCACTGTGCTAGGAATCGGCTCACATGCTCATACGTCGAGACATTGTCTTGCCCGGAGAACTTGGAGAAGTCCGGGATCTTGTATCAGCTTGGCAATGGCACTCTGTCAAATTCCTTGGGGTACGGGTGTCGATACACCGTAGAATTCTCCTTGGGCTTCAAGCCGAACTGATCTCGCATCACTTCGGCTATCATATCAGCCCAGTATCCTGCGGGCCGATGCGGGAGGTCTTGTTGATATGATTGTTGCAAGCCCTCTACCTGATACTGCCTAGGAGAGTACGGCTGGTAATGGTGATCAAGGTTCTGCGCGCCGTATTGCCCTGTGGTATACTGCTGGTAGCCTTGTGACGCGTTGTATGCAGCTTGTGGTGGAGGGTTGTTGAACACAGGGGCTTGTGGCTGTCCGGCCGATGGCTGGTTAACAGGAACTTGCTGCATCGGCTCGATCACTGGTTGCTTCCCCTTGGTCCATTGTGCATATTGTTCTTCCGTGACATGCTGAGGGCTCCCTCCTGTCTGCCTGGTGAGGACCAGTGGCAGTGTTGTTGTTGGCTACGCCGATGGGGGTGGCATCGGCGCCGTCTGCTGAGTCGTGCTCAGGTCGTTCCTCAAGGTCCGATAGACAGGAAACTTATTCTCCGGGAGATAAATTGGGCCTTGAGGCTTGTACTGGTGGATCAACCCATCTAGGATCGATTTGACCGTATTGGTCAATGTGTTCACCAGGATCCCTGATTGGTTGACTAGCGCAGAGTGAACCGCAGAGTCAATCCTGTCTTGCAATGTCGGCGCCGCGGTATCCTCGGTCTTGACGGTGTGATCGTGTGCCGCTGCCGACGTGCCAGCTTCATCTCCAGGACTCGGCATTATCACCTTAGACTATTGAATCAAGGTGCCTTGCCGAGTCCTAGAATATGTCTGCAGGTACATTTTCTGGAACTGCTCAACCAACTTGTCCATCTCGGCTTTTTGTTCTGCGTTGAGCTGGTCGACGGTTACGGAGACGACGTTATCCTCGGAAATCTCGGTCTGCTTCAACATTTTGAATGTTCTTGTTGCTGTTGCAAAGTTTGCGTTCTTGATGTCCCACCGGGCATGCCAAAAGCGTGTTGGCACAGAATTTCGACCCGCCTTGCAACCAAACGAGTTCCGCGTTACCACGGCGGCCTGGGAGATCTGCTTAACTCCACTGCAGGTCCAAATGGCTTGCCTAGTTGTACGCAGAGCGTGCCAGTTGATTCGATCTGCAATCAACAAGAAACAAGTAAACCATGTGAAAAAACAACAGCCGATCGGCCAATAGGCCAATGACACATTGTCATAGCCCAGCCGATAGGGCAAAGCTATATCGGCTTTCTCATGATAAAGCAAGATTAAAGCATAGATCTTATCGGCCTTCAACAACATTTTGCTGTCGATTAATGGCATCAGCCTATAAGAACAATAAAGATAACTACACTAGCTAATGCTCTAGTGCAAATCTACATGAACCAATCAACCAATAAAAACATATCAATTACAGATAAACCCTAGAGAATTATCCATAACAGATGCATTCCTATTAATCAATCCATTTAATGTAGATGACAGATACACATGAAAACATTATAATAAACACGTGTATCAGATAAAACTGGCTGAAACCCCAGTTATATCCTTAATTACAACCGAAAGCAGGCTTTGTGTTAGATCTCAAAATAGGACTAAGGTCGATAGCAACTCAAAGTGTGAATCGAAACTTAACACAAAGAAAATCAAGCCGTCGATTGCTTTTGGGGATGGTAGATGCATTGAACAATCTAACCAAGCATAATAATTAAACCGTCGTCGGCAATAAACCCTAAAACGAATAGATCGCCGGCGAAGCATAATTAAGACGCCTGTCAAGATTACTCAAAACATGATAGACGACGATCACATCATCGAGGCTTAACGTGCCTAAAGCGACACGCTAGCCCCGACGATGCCGATCGTCCAGAACGAGTTCTTACCTTTGCTCCGGGAAGGCAAGAACTCGTCAAGGTCAACCTCTTGCGAGGGTTGGCGATGCGCCGAAGTAGATTGAACTGGTTTGTTGTATTGGATTGTGAGAGAGTTTCTATGTACAAACTACCGGGATATTTATACCCGAGATTACAACAGGGTCCTTGTAGGACACGATCTTATCTCTAACAAACAACAAGTCTTTACGGCAGACTTTTGCCACAGATTAGATCTAAACCTACTTGATTTACAAGATACAATTGCCTAAAACCGAGCTTTATCTCTATTTGGCAACTTCCTTAAAGCTTATCTTGAGCCCAGACCAAGCCCACGCTGACTCTGTCAACTTACAACCCGTATCGGCCAACAATCACATCGAATCCGTATCGGCCGATACGTCCTTTCTGGCAGCACCTCCCCAGTCCGATACGGTTACCGAGTCCGATACGAAACCTGGTCCGACTCCAACTCAATCCTTCTTCTCTGCTTCGGTTTCCTCTTTCACTTCCAAGTCGATTACCAAAATCCGTCGTTAACACATGTCCCCCAATTCCGCTTCATTATATAATGTGGCGGAATTAGCTCCGAGGAACCCATCGACTTCCTTACTAAAGCCTGGCTGAAAACCGCGCAAATCCAGATTCACATCCCTCCGCCGCCGATTCGACAATCCCAATTCCGCTCTGGTGCTTTTTTCTCTTCGCCGGGCCCGCGCCGCGTCGTCCCGAGCTCCGCCGCCGTCGCACACCGTTGATCTCGGCCCCCCTTCGTCCTCCTCCCGCTGGCCTCCGTGGCAGCCACGTAGGCGCCACGCGAGCGCCAACGGCCTCTCCCCTCCGTGCGCACAATCCGCGTGGACCGAGCCGCTAACGGGCGGGTCCCGCCTTAGCGCCGCGCGGTGGACCTTGGTCCACCGGTCCGGCCGCCCGCGTGGGCTACGCCCGCCTTGGCCCACTCAGCCTCCCTCCCCTTCTCGGTCCACTCGGCCTCCTTTCCTTCTTGGTCCCTCTCCTCGGTCCGGCCCAGTCGGTCCCGAGTCACTCGGTCAGGCCGGTCGGCCCCGAGTCACTCGGGAGGCCGGACCAGGCCGCGCCACTCGGCCTTCGGCCCAGTCGGCCTCTCTCCCCGCCTCGCGCGCTCTCCCCGGCCATGGGCCGCCCTTCACGCGCGCCGACCCGCTCGCTCGGCCGCGCCCGCACTCGCTCGTGGGCCGCGCCACTCGGCCTCAGCCCATCGGCCTCCCTCGCTCGGCCTTGGGCCGCCTTCCTCGCGCGCCGGCCCATCTGTTCGGCCGCGCCCGCGCCAATTCATTGGGCCACACCAAGCCGCCCAAAATAAAGTCCAGTTCAAGCCCCTCCTTCTTTTTTCTCAAGGGAATTAATAATTCCGTTTCCTTTACACAGAAAATCAATTAATCTTAGGAAATTCATATCTTCTCAACCGTTCGTCCGATTGACTCCGTTCAACTTCCAAAATTCCCCAAAAATCGAGATCTACCCAATGGCATGCTTAATGGTCTTTAATAGGGCTTCCCTTTTTATTGTTGTGTTGAGTCGCCTCGTTTCGCGTGTAGTTTCGGAGCCAGAAGACCCGCAGGGCGTGGATTTTGAAGAAGAAGCTCAAGATCTCGAGCAAGGCAAGCCACCTTTGATCAATTGAACCTATAATTTGAAATTAAGTATTTTGATTCTGCAAACTATGCATTCTTTAGGTTACACTTACCACTTGGCCTCGGTTTGCAATACAACCGACAGGCCTACCCAATTGATGTATTTACCCTCCTTGATTATTGAATACCCTAACACCCTCTTGTCACCCTTCCGGTGAGGTCTCAGTATTTGCACCCCGCGTACGAATATCGAGACTCCCCTCAAATTTAAAATGGTCAACTGGGTAAAACTTGAGTTTACAAAATGCTTGAAAAACCTGACATTTGGGTCGGTGCCTTGAAAATAAAGTGAGTTTCCAAAACTCGCGGTGCGGGAGACGTACTGGAGGTACGGTCTGCTCGTTCTCGTCTTAAGGACCGATTCCTTGGGAATTACATCCGAGCATATGTCAAGTACGACCACATGGGTGATATGGGACACCCCTGGCTGAGTAACTAGCTAGGCCAGGAAAATCTTGATGCCAAGGGACAAGTGGATTCGTCGGGGTGGTGTCGGGGAGGACCCCTAGGCTTCCTGGCACAGTATGGTCTGGGACCTAACCTGGTGTTGGTCCGTGGGATCCCTCCCGTTGGCATAAGATGACCTTGAGTCGGCTTTCGGAATGCCTTGTCGTGAAAGCCTCAAGGTCGCCAGACGTGGCTGTGAGGCACGGGCTGGGTGACTCGGGGTTAGTAACATCGTGTGGGTAAAGTGTACCCCCTCTGCAGAGGTTAACAACTGTTCGAACTGCCGTGCCCACGGTCATGGGCGGATGTGAGGTGATTCCTTAGCGTAGTTTTGTCGACTACTTGTAAACTGCTGTTGGTGTGAGAAATCCTTTCAGTGCTTGAGTTTGTGGCTGTTGGTACAGCCGGTGTCGGTAAACGATTGGCAGGGAGCCTCTCGTTCCGACGTGCTTGACTTGTGGCTGTTGGTGCAGCCGGTGTCGGTGAACGATTGGCAGGGAGCCTCTCGTGCCGACAAGAATCAATCGATACAATTTCACTGCTCCGGCCGGATGAGACATACTTTCTCGTCCGTGTCGTTGAGAAGCACTCACTTAGATGTTTATGAAAGTCTTAAAATAAAATCGAATGTGAAAAATAACTGGCTCCCCTTTGAAGCTTGCATCAAACACTTAACTCCCTTGACTTGCTGAGTACTCCCGTACTCACCCTTGCTCTATAGAAATAACCCCCCCAGTTCTCGAAGACGAAGAAGTGGACCCTGCTGAAAAAGAGTTTTTCCAGAAGCAAGCAAACTACGAGCAGTAGTAGGGTTTCAGCCTTTTCCCCAAGGCTTTGCTTGTGGCATAGGGCTAGTCTTCGTTTTCGCCTTTTTGTACTGCTGTTGAGAACTCGGGGTCTGTCCGCAGTTCCAACCTTATTTGTAAGTCTACCCTTAATAAAGAGACCGTTGTTGTTATGATATTCTATCTTCCTGTTGTACCAGCGCTATTTTCTGGGACTGGTACAGGCATACAGGTTAATTTGGATCGCCTTATTTTGGCCTCCATTCGGGGCTAGTTTGGGGCGTGACAAGAACTATTCATGACCACTTATTTGAGTCGAGATTCATTCCTAACTATAATTGTTGGACCTCGCACGAAGAGTTAAGGGTTCCAATGGAAGAAGATGAAGAAGAAGATGACAACATTCCGGACTGGACTGAATACGGTGAATGTGAAGAAAATACAACAGGCGAGGCGGACGGGGCTGTTCCAGATAATGACGGTGCGGATGATCTTGGTCAGATGTTGTGCGACATAAAGAAGGACTACGAAAGTGAAAAGGAGGTCCAAAATTTAGAGCGTATGTTAGCGGACCACAAAATGTTATTGTACCAGGTTGCGAGCAGGGGCATAAAAAGTTGGATACCACGCTGGAGTTCTTGCAATGGAAGGCAAAAAATGGTGTGAGTGACAAGGCATTTGGTGAGTTATTGAAATTCGTAAAGAATATTCTTCTGGAGGGAAACGAATTGCCTGAAACAACGTACGAAGCTAAGAAGGTAGTCTGCCCTCTAGGACTGGAAGTACAGAAGATACACGCATGTCCGAACGATTGTATCCTATATCATGGTGAGAAGTACAAGAACCTAGAAACATGCCTGGTTTGTAAGGCACTACGATACAAGATTAGACGAGATGACCCAGGTGATGTTGACGGACAGCCTTCGAAGAACAGAGTTCCTGCTAAGGTGTCACGCATGGAAATTTTCCCCAATTTCCAGACCATTTTGTGTATTAAGTCCCTGTCCAGGCATCAACCAGGGTACACAAAACGACAAATCAATAAACAGACCCAAATGTAAATAAAGTGATAAATACTTATAACAGAGGCACATAGTCCTCACTCCGAAAAGAAAACAGCAGCGGAAAGAGACGATCCTAGCGGGGCTTCAGCTCCACTCCACAGGCAAACTCAACTGGGGTCTGAGCCTTGGTCCTCTAACTTCATCTTCAACTCAGAAGTACTAAACTTCTGAAAAGGGGGATAAATAGCAAGATTGAGTACAACCACCGTACTCAACAAGCCACACCAAAGATGCAAACGTGAAAAGGGGAGACAGAGGTAGGCTTGTGGCTATTTGCAGAAAAGCGGTTACAAAACTTTATATTTTAAAACAGTAAGCAGTTGTTTAATTATGACAGGATTAAATCTCCACTGAACAACGCTACAACCACGTTGAACAGGCCCAACCATTCCACCTGAACTACACCAGTTCATTAAGTCAAATTAATTAAGCATGTGGGACTAATCACGGTGAATCTGGTTGATCGCCCATAACCGCGGGCACGGCTATTCGAATAGTTTTACTCTGATCAGAGGTGCGCAACTGTACCCACAAGACACAATTCCACACATGTTACCATGCCCCGAAGTATTGCCACGATACTGCAAAGGGAGAAATCGTGACAAGACCTTTCGCATAACTCCTCCTAACCAAGCGCACCACACCGCAGGTTTCGCCCCCGCTCCCTTACCAGCAGCGGGCAGCCCCCCTCGTGCCATGGTGAATCCGGCAGCCGATCAACCGGTATATCCCCGGCCGACCCAACTCCATCACGCCCACCCTTGCCGGGGAGTGTCGGCTAGGAAAGAGCCTACGAGTCTAGCAGTTGCCCATTCTTGCTTGTGGTAAGCACTGTTATTCTTCCAGGGTTTCCCATGAACCGGTCCTTAATTGCCATGGGTGTGACCAGCAAAACCATGCAACCACAACCCACCATTAGGTCATATTTTAGTTGGATAATTACGACAAATAAAACCTGGTCGGGTGTCCCGAGCGAACCGCTCGTTAGGAGCTAATGTGAACAGTGTAAATATCCCATTAAATGAGCTAGCGGTAATTAAGCATGGCTAAGCATGTATAATTCTAGCAAAGTCAACATAAGTGACTTACGCTAGTCAAATTATCACCCATAGTTAACAAAGGATGGTTAACAAAGTAATCATGGCACAAGCAGACGGATAGGTAAACCCTATTCCCATGTAATTAGCAAAACATGCACTTTATTTGCAAACGTAAAACATTTTGTAAAATAGGTACGAGATGCTCAAGGGGAATGTGTGACTTGCCTTGCATCTTCAAACAATCTTCCGGACTCCTTTCCTCGCGAGCGCGAACTTCCGAAACGGTGGAATCTACACGCTGGCACGCAAAACGAGGAAAAACTCTAATAAAAACCAAGTAAACAGTACATAAAAAGTAAACAAACATGTAGAGCTCAATTTTAGATGAATTTCGCAAGTTGAATGGCTCAATTTGGAGTTCGTATGAATTAGATATGAATTTTAGAAGTTTTGAGCCATTTAAATGAATTTCTGGAAATTAAATACGATTTATTGCACAATTATTAATTAATTTTACAAAGGAAAGGACTACGCTGACATCATCAAAGGGAATCGGCGCCGGAACGGCGGGTCCCACGTGTCAACGGGTCAAGGGGCGGACAGTCCACGGTGGACCAAGTCCAAGCACGCACGGGTGCGGACGCACCACGTGGCACTGATGTGGCGGCCACTGCGGACGGAAGGGAGAAGGTAGCGCCGACGTTCACGCCAACGCGGCGGAGCCGCGAGCGGCCACGTGGTCTGGGTGTGGACCGGATTAAACAAAAGGGGCCCACGTGTCGGTGACACAAGTGTCGGCGAACAGGAGAGAAAAAAGAGGTGGAATGGACTTTGCAGGGGAAAGGGGAAAATTAGGCTCGAGGGAGGTAAACTGGACTTCCTCGGGGAAAGTTAAAAGGGCCAACGGGCCGAAAAGTGAAGGAGGCCAACGAGGGACCAAGATTGGACTTTTGCGAGAAGATGCGCCAACGGGCCGAGCGGGGTGATGGGCCGGCCTGACAAAAGGGGGGTCGGCCTCTAGGCCGGTCCGACTGGATACGGTCCGGTTCGACCGGGCACGGGGAGGCGGCGAGGCCGCCGGCCGGCGGCGGCGGCGCGCGCGCGGGCGCGCGGCCTTATTGTCGTCGGCGGCGAGCAGCGGCGGCACGGAGGGTGGCGGAGGGAGTAGAGGAAGAGAGAGGGGACGGGGATCCTCACCGCGCGACAATGGCGACCACGGCCGGCCGGAGGAGGCGGCGGTTCGGACTCGTGGGAAACGGCGGCACCGACGGCGGACGGTGGGCCGGGGTGCGGCACCGCACGGCGAAGCATAAGGGGGCGGCGGATTTTAGCGGCAATGGCTGGGGTGGCGGGAAGCGGCGGCCGGAACGGTGGCGGGTGGCGGCGCACAGGCGAAGCGCGGGAGGGGGCGTGGCGAGCTCGGGCGAGGAGGGGAAAAGGCGGAGGGGAGCACGGGGATGATTTTTATAGAGGAGGGAGGGCGCGGGATGGCCGGGGATGGCCGAAATAAGCGGGTGAAGTGGGCATGGGTGGTGGCCGGCGGAAAAGGCGGCGGTTGACCCGACGAAGGTTGAAGGAGGGAGGGAATCCAGACTTCGCGCGGCTGGGCCGGAGAGGGGGAGAGGGGAGCCGAATGGGCCGAGGCGGCCTTGGGCCGAGGGAGAGAGGAAGGAGCGAGGGACGTGGCCCATGGGCCACGCGGGAGGGAGAGGGGAGGAGGCTGCGTGGGCCGCGGGAGAGAGAGAGGGTTTTGGGCCGAAAATGGCCCAAAACAAAGGGGACATTTTTAATTCATTTTTCAATTAATTTAATCAGTTAAATGAACTTTGTGACTTTAAAATTATTTCTTTAGCTCCAAAAATTCATGAAAAATTTTGAAGAGTACTTTAGGGCACGGGGAATATTACAAAAATATTTCCGGCCATGATTTTAAAGGAAAATTTTGATTTCCTTGCTAATTTCACTTGTTTAAATTGCTTTTAATTTTTATTTAATTTGTGAAAAATGTATTATTAGGCAATTTTTAATCCCGATCGAAAATCGGGGCGTGACATAAGGTAATGTGATATTTCCCTATAATACCACGGCTAAGACGTTTGTTTAGGAACAAAGCGCATGCTAAAACGATATGCTAGCATGTAGAAGAACATCAACAAGATGGGATGATGAGACACCCCGTCGATGGGTCACAGTGACGAAACATCGACAGAACATTTCAAGACTTTGGAGAGGATGCATGAAATATAAGGTTCGGTTTAAGTACGGATGACATGAATCCATTTGGAGAGATGAGCAACGGTCATATCACTTGGTCTGTGACGATGTATATCTACAACCTTCCCCCCTTGGTTAGACATGAAGTGGAAGTACATCATGATGCCGATTATTATTCAAGGCCCAAAACAACCTGATAACGACATTGATGTGTACCTAAGATCATTGGTTGAAGATCTGAAACTGCTGTGGAAGAAAGAAGGTGTCTCTGTGTGGGATGAGGACAAACAGGAGTAATTTAACCTGCGAGCGTTGCTGTTCGTAACCATTAACGATTGACCTGCACTTAGCAACCTATCCGGACAGTCAAACAAAGGGTATAAGACTTGTACTCACTATATGGATGATACTGACAGTATGTATTTGAAGCATTGTAGGAAGGTTGTGTACATGGGCCATCGGCGATTTCTTGTTGCAAATCACCCTATCCGAAAGAAAGACAAACATTTTGAACAGAAGGCAGATCATCGTCTGAAGCCTAAACATCGTAATGAAAAAACCATGTTTGCGTTGGTCAAAGATCTGAAAGTAGTATTTAGAAAGGGAATTGGCAGCCAACCTATAGCGAGTGAAGATGGTCACACGGCGATGTGGAACAAGAAGTCTATTTTTTGGGAGTTACCCTATTGGGAAGTCTTAGACGTCCGCCACGCAATTGATGTGATGCACCTAACTAAGAACCTTTGCATCAACCTGCTAGGCTTCCTTGGTGTATATGGAAAGTAGAAAGATACACTTGAAGCACGTAATAATCAGAAGCATATGAATCAACACGATGGCCTTCATCCGGAATCGAAGGAGAAAGAAAACCATTATTTGAGTCTAGCCAGCTACACTCTGAGCAAGGCAGAGAAGGAAAATATGTTTGAATGCTTGCAGAGTATCAATGTATTATATGGATACTCATTGAATATAAAGGGAATAATAAGCATGAAAGAGAAGAAGTTCACAAACCTAAAGTCTCGTGACTGCCACGTGTTGATGACACAGCTGCTTCCTGTTATAATTCGAGATATCCTTCCTAATAATGTTCGAGCAACAATAACAAAGCTCTGTGCTTTCCTGAACGCAATTTCGCAGAAGAGAATTGATCCAGACAGATTAACAACCCTTCAAAATGACGTGGTGCAATGTCTTGTTAGCTTTGAGATGATCGTTCCACCATCCTTCTTCAATATAATGACACATCTTATATGTCATCTTGTCAAAGAGATCGGTATTCTCGGTCCTGTGTACCTACACAACATGTTCCCTTCCGAGAGGTACATGGGCGTTCTAAAGAAGTACGTCCGTAACCGTTCTTGTCCGGAAGCAAGCATCGCCAACGGGTATGGAACAGAGGAGGTCATTGAGTTCTGCGTAAAATTTATTGAAGACCTTTGTCCAAACGGGGTCCTGAATCAAGCCATGAGGGGAGACTACGGGAAAAGGGGACTCTTGTAAGGACAGCAATAATGACTGTAGACAATGATTTATTCCGTAAAGCACATTTTACAGTTTTGCAACAATCTTCGTTGATGGCTCCTTACATTGAGGAGCATTTGGCGTTTGTTTGCTCCAAAAACATCGGTAAGTCCGATGCCTGGATTACACGCCATCACATTGATATTTTTCCCGCTTGGTTGCGACAACATCTCATGGGTAGCGAGACAATTGACCAACAACTAGCTTTTTTACGAGGGGACCATCTTGCTCGATCTCAACATTCCAAGGATATGAGATCAATGAGTATACATTTTACACAAGAACCAAAAACAGAAAGAGCACGAACCAGAACAGTGTTGTTCGTATCGATGCCATGAGATACTATGGGATAACTAGCACGTATTACGGTGCCATCGACGAGATATGGGAACTCGATTATGGACCTTTGAAGGTCTCTCTGTTTCGGTGCCAATGGGTTAGACTGACTGGTGGAGGCGTAACAGTTGATGACTGTGGATGACAATGATTGACCTTAACAAGGTTGGATACTCAAACGAACCATTCGTCCTTGCCAATAATGTAACACAAGTTTTCTACGTGAAAGACATGTCTAGCAAACCAAACAAGGGGAAAGGGCCCGATAAGCCAAAGCGCCATGTGGTTCTCCCAGGCAAAAGGAAAAATCATTAGAGTGGAGGATAAAACTGACGAAGATTACGATTAGTTTGACGAGCAACCTCCGTTCGCGGTGACGGTTGACCCGAGCATCCTCCTATCAAATGAGGACACCCCTTACTCACGCAACGATCATAGCGAAGGAACATTCGTTAGGAGAAAGTTCGTGAGGTCAACCATCACGTTGTAAATTATTTTTAATGTATTGAAGGTCCATCTGTTTCAATTGATTTGTATTTGACGTAGTTCGTTGTATTGACGCTATAAATTATTTTTAATGTATGGAATGTTCATCTGTTTCAATTGATTTTAAATGTGTTCTCATTATTTTTGTGATTTTATTTCATCTTTAATGCATTTAATCAAGTATGGGTTAATTATATATGATTTTTAACATTTAATAACAATTTTTAATGCAATTTATTATTACTATTGTTTTAAACCTATATTTAAAGAAATTAATGTGGCCACGATTAAGTTTCTAATTAAATTTTAAAATATTTTTAATCTCGGTTGTTATCCCAAGGCAAAACAAAAAAGAAATTTGAAAATAACGAAAAAAGATTTTTAGTCCCTGCTGATGCTACCAACCGGGATTATACGTACATATATATATATATGTGTGTGTATGTATATATATATATGTGTGTATGTATATATGCGACACATCGTCTTCTCTGATCCACACTTTTTCGATCCACTCTCATCGCCGTGCGCCATCTTCTCGGACCGACGTCGTCGTCTCGCCGCGATCGTCACCGCCCTTGCCACCGATCTGTTCAAGGTTCGGTCAGATCTGGCGGCCTTATCTCCCCCTCCGATCTCTTTCCTCCATCGTCGTCGCTGCCGCCTTCATCGTCGCCGTCGCCGTTGCCGTCGTCGCTCAGTAAGTATGACCATCATCATAACCATAAACACCCCTAGACAGATTTAGTTAATCAATATCTCAATACTATACTCAACACAATTAACCAAATGTTCCTGAAACATCCACGCATGATACACAACAACTGTGCATGCCGCTCGCCAGCACCCCGTTGAACTGTCGCCCTCCGTATTTGTCTTTGTCACTCCTTCTAGCACCGCCTCAATGCTTGCATTGTCCAGAGTACTCAATGCTTGCATTGTCCAGAGTTTTTTTAGAAATAATATTTTTTTAATAGATAATTGCAAAAATAGGGGTTGATTGACTGAAATTGCAAGTTTAGCACCCCATCGAACAACCAAAGTTCGACAGGGGACATATCAAACAACCGCAGTTCGACAGACCCCCATCAAGGACTTGTCGAACTGCGGCGGTTCGACAGGGGATAAAAGTTTTTTTTTAAAAAAAAAGAAAAATCAATGTTTGACACTGTTTTGCACTGTTCATGTAATATTTTATTTTTTGGGGCTCAACAATTCTGTCGAACAACCGCAGTAGGACCTGTCGAACTGCGGTTGTTCGATATGTCCCCTGTCGAACATTGGTTGTTCGATTGGATGCTAAACTTACAATTTCAGTCAATCAACCTCTATTTTTGCAATTATCTATTAAAAAAATATTATTTCTAAAAAAAATTCCATTGTCCACCATGCCTCCGCAACCACCTTGCGCTGTCTCCTACAGCAACCTATCCAAATAAGAGAATGTCTGCGTAAAGACTAAATAAACCTATGCAAGCTTACAGGAGATCAAAAGTTATTGTCTTAGCTGAAACTAAAATTTTAAAAAAATGCAACCAAGAGATATGACATGAGGCTATATCTTCTATATGCCAAAAAACTATGTAAGCTACATATTTTACATTTAAGTAACAACATCAGTAATCTCACAATAGTTATCAACAGATTGATCGTTGCATTAAGATTTACAACTGGACTATTTCTTTCGTGGTCCTTTTTTACCCCCTAAACTTATCCATTTGTGGTCTATCATGCATCGTCAAGTGCCATTTTAGAGACATAACAGGGAGGCGCCGGTGACTGGATGTCGGCGATGAGCAGATGGTCGTCTTTAGACAATAATGAAAAAAATTCATATGCAAAACATCAAAATTCAGAGTGTGTGCTATACCTAGAGGTGACCAAACGGGCGGCCCGGCCCGGCACGGCACGGGCACGGGTCCGGCACGGCCCGTTTCGGCACGGCCCATTAGGCACGGCTCATGAAACGGGCCATGCCGTCCCGGCCCACGTGCCGAGCCGCCGGCCCAAGCATGGCCCGTGGATGGCCGGGCCGTGCTCGTGCCGGCACGGCATGCGTGTGGCCCGCCGTGTCAGTACGGGCCTGTGAATGGAAAATGGGCCGTGGACGGGGCACGGTTGGCCCAGGAACCGAAATGGCGCGGAGGGATGCGATGCGGACTTGTAGAGGTGGCTGGCGGGCTGGGCCATCGGCTAGGAGGGGTGCTCAACGGACTTGAGGAGGCGGCTAGCGGGCTGGGCCGTCGGTTGGGAGGGATGAGATACGGACTTGCGGAGGGATGAGATGCGGACTTGCTACAGTAGCCGTGCCGTGCCGTGCCGGCCCGCGGGCTCGGCCGGCGGCCCAAGCACGGCACGGCTACTCATGCCGTGCCGGCACGGCCTGTTACTGTAACAGGCCGTGCCGGCTACAGGTTCCGCCGTGCCTCGGGCCACCCGTTTTGGCCCGGCCCGTTTGGCCACCTCTAGCTATACCTATGCTGCAGGAAGAGCGCAGACTGTTCCTCTTCTTGCACGCATAGCAAGAGCTCAAGAAGCAGCAAGCATCACCCCGTCACCTCAGGCGCCGAAGCTCTCGACGGCGCGGTCATCGAATACGTCGAGGCTTAAAACCACATGCTTTTTAGTAGCTATTTCTGCAATATACCAAATATTCAGAAGAATAAAATGATCTAATATCCTTTTCCAATATGGCACTCCTCAACAATACTTACCAGATATTGTTGCTATTGCAATTAACCTTGCACCACTTATGTGATATCCTACTTAGATGGAAAACAAATTCTACTCGCTTAATCACTGCATCTAGAGGGTAACAGTTATTGTAAAAAAAAAGACTGTTTTCTTTTGGTTGATTCTGGATTAAATTTTCGAACGGGGAATAAAGAGAAGGGGAGAGGGGTAGAGGAGGATGATATCTGTACCTTTCGGGGAATCAGATCGAGGGAGGGGGGGGGGGGGGTACGCTGTTGAAGAGGCGGAGGCGGTCCGCGTCTCCGCGAGGAGGGCGGGGGGAGTTGGCGAGCGCAGGAGAGAAACGCGGTGGGGGAGGGTGGAGGACGACGAGATTGGGAAGGGGGAGGGGGGAGGAGATCGGTGGCGGCGTGGAGGAGACCGGCGAGTCGGCGCAACGGTGATCTGGCGGTGGAGAAAGGTGGCGGCGCCTAGGAGAACACGAGGAGGTCGAGAGGAGCGTGAGGTGGACTCGACCAGGATCGTTCGATGTAGATAAATATAGAGCGTTCGATTTGATGAATAAAGAAGTATGGAGTAACATGTAATGTTGGTGAATAGATTCTCTCTTGAATACTCTGTAGCTTCTTCCCCCGTCCCGCCCTCCGACGACCAACCGCCCGCCCATTTCCCGAACGCCGAACCCTCCTCCCGAATCCGCATGAATCCGCAGACCTAATGTAGTGTAGGAGGTGTAGTACTTGTCCATGGGGATCACGGAGGAGCAGCGTCGCCGCATCGAGGCCAACCGCCTCGCCGCTCTTGAGAGGCGCAAGCGCTTCGCGGAGACCGCCGCCGCCGCTGGCGGCGGCACCGATGCCTCCGTGGGGTGGAGGCCCGCCAAGTGCCCAAGATTCGCTCCGCCTCCTCAGCCTACGCTGCCTCCTCCTCCGCCACCGCCGCCGCCGCAGCCTCCAGTGGGGTTCAAGGTGGAGCTGGAGGTGTGCAGCCCAGATGATTTCTCGGTGGCGGTGGGCCCCGCCAAGGGCTTCGCCTACCCCGGCGAGGCCGAGTGCCTCCGCGCCGTCCAAGATTGCATCTCTTCGGTACGGTTCATCACGTTCTTTCATCTCTTTCTTCAAATGCTGCTCGAGCGTTTCTTTCTCAAGATTTCGTTTTTTTTCGTGTTTCTTGGTGACGACTTAGCAAGTCTCTGGATATTTGCAAGCGTTTCTTGCCAAATAGATGTTTTTTATTCGACATATCTGAAATATCGCTTCAAGAATTCGGTGGCTCTTTTTTCTCTGATGGTGTTACTCGATAAAGATAGTCTTCCACACACAAACGATGAACCCTAGTCCCATTTGGATTACTTTGTTGGGAGTTTGTTGGATAAACCCTAGTTCGCTAAATGTGCAAGTCCCAGAACAATCCAAACCAACTTGTTCTTATGTCAATTTTTACCCAGCAACGACCTTGCCCCTTTCGCATACTTGACCAATGATCTCGATATAGAGGCATTATGCACTTAGCATGTTCACAGCATATGAGGTTGAACACTGAAATCGATACTCACTGGCTTTTAGCAAGGCCATTAAAACTTAAGTTTTATGGACAATTACGGCCTTACTGGTGCCTATGGAGTCTTTATTTTGAATAGCAGCAATTGATGTTTCTTCTTTATTTACTCTTTTTTTATTCCATCTTTTATCAATAATAATGACCATGGCACTAATTTTTGTGAGCAATACAAAGAGCCTTGACACCCAATGGCTATAAGCACAAAATGGGGATGCATTATGATGTGGACGATATACCAATTCAGAGTAATTTTTTCTAGGTGTAAAGTAATGAGTAGATTTCAAGCATAAAAGAACAAATGTTAGCTGTTCTATTTAACCTATTTTGATTTGTTTTCCTGGATGTTATGTTCTTGATCTAGAATTAAAACTGATACTTCCCCTGTAATGTTGGTAAGGCTGCAGCATTCTCTACAACACAAAGTCAAAGCGGCCATCTTTTCTCTGTATTTAAGCTCATGGACTATGAGCTGGTGTTAAAATGCCTGAAGAAGTTGCCTGGAGTTGCTGTGCAAGATATACCTTACAAAACAAGGAATGTTATCAAGAATCTCCCTAAGTTCTTTGCCGAAAGCTGTGCTTCTGATAAAGAGGTTGATGAGCTTCTCATGAAGTTGCCACAACGCTTACGAGATGCACTCCTACCGTTTCAACTTGAAGGTGTGAGGTTCGGGCTTCGAAGGCATGGGCGATGCCTTATTGCAGATGAGATGGGGCTTGGTAAGACTCTCCAGGTGAGCATTTTACATGAGAGCATGCAACCGTTTCTATTCTGTATGACTATTGTAAGGATGGTTGTGCACTTGAATAAAGTATTATTGTTGAAAATAAGATTTGGAGCCTACAGAATGCTTTTGTTTGGTCATGTTTGGCGTGCTGTTAAAACATGATACTGTTTTGACAGTAATAAATTACATTTATATGAACATTAAACTGCAACTTCCATTTTAGTTTCATTACCAAACAACTCTTAATAAAATTGTTCTTTTTACATCATATGAATTGAATGAATGGGCTTTTGAGCGTCCTTCTTCCCTGTGAAAGCAGCACATTCCCATATATTTCATTGCAGGCAATTGCAATAGCTTGTTGCTACAAGGATGAGGGCCCCGTGTTAATAGTGTGTCCAGCTGTTTTGCGTTATACATGGGCAGAGGAATTGGAACGATGGGATCCTTCATTTCTGCCAAAAGATATTCATCTTGGTAATTCAATGGTTAATCATTCAAGATCTAATAGTCTTTACTGTCTGTTGATGTGAAATATAATTATTGCAGCTTCGGTATATAAAACTCAGTTTGCTTTTGATAATTGTGAAGTGCCTGTCTTATCTTTCCCTGCATTTTCAATATTGTAATCCTTTAGGGTCTTCAACGCTTTCTCTTTACTCTAGTTGGATTCCAATAAGTATTTAGTATTTTTTTTACTTTTCAATTTAAAACATATCCCTTTTATTTCTTCAAAGGCTGTAGACTGTATTTTTTTAAATAAATGTTGCATATTTATATTTGATGTGTTGAAAATTGACACTGGGAAAGTTGCATTCGTTGCATCAATCCAGTTGAAACGCTGCACTTTAAAACTTGCAGGTCAAAGTTGTCCTGGCACACATCATTGTGCCATGTGAACTACGGTAGAGTGACGCCACAGATTAGATGACCGTATCTACTTGTTGATTGATTCTATCTACTTTCTTTTTTATTTTGTTGAATTATATTGGGATTTTATTGAACTAATTATTTCCTAGGATCAGATAGATTTTTTTATAAATCTTGTAGTGAAGCTGCACTAGCTAGAAATGAAATGCTTTCATGAACACTGTGAAAGGAATTATTATAATACATTTACCAAAGATTGATTATTTTGACTTAAGTTGAAAATTATGAACTTTAGGCCTAACCTTAGTTAATACAAGTCTTTTGCTCAAGTTTACCAGCATGCCTGAGGATTAAATAGTGCCTTTAACTTTGTCCGAGTCATATATTTGTGCAATATAATAATTTGGTTCTTCTATATTAATGAAGAATTGAAGATACTATTTTTTAACAAATATGGCTAATATCATATTTCTTGTCACTTGTCCTTCAATTCTAGATACTACTCTATTTTGCCTGGCTTTCAGTTCTCTATTTTAACAGTTCGATTGCCGTTGTTTAATTTGCAGTGTTTGGTCATCAAGACAGTCTTGAACGTGTAGGAGCTTGTCCGAAGGCAGTGGTTATTTCATATCAGATGCTAAGCCGTCTTCGGAAAAGCATGATGAATAGGAGATGGGCACTGATGATTATTGATGAATCTCACAACATACGCTGCACAAAGAAAACACATGAAAAAAATGAGGTGCTTATATCATCAGCTTGTCATGCAACAATCTTATGTATCAATACAATTAAGTAATCAACTTTTCAATTCCCCAACTCATGAGACCACGGTGGTGATTTGGTGCTTTGTCCATTTGGTAGATCATATTTTATTGTGCTAGCAATGGCTCACTTATCACGAAATAAAATTCTTCCAGTTCATTTTATTGATCTGGTTGTATTTTTCAGCATTTCTCCCTGCTTTCTAAAATATTATAACGCATAAATGTTGAAATTATGTCGAGCAGTTTATTCCAACTACTTTAGCCACCTTATGTATCAACATTGCACTTTCTTTCAGTAATGATAAGTGACCATTAATACTGTTTTATGACCTGTGACAGACACAGGCTGTACTGGAACTGGCACCAAATATCAGTCACATTGTGCTGCTCTCTGGGACACCCTCTTTGTCAAGGTTGTAACTTTTTAAGGATATTGGTTGAATTTCTCTTAAAGCTCCTTATGCTGTTATGCAATTTTACTCCTTGATATCTGGATCTCCAATCACACAAATAGCTGCTATGATATATGACAAGTTTTGTGTACATCATCTAAATGATTTTAAAATTCCAGAAGTGGGTAGCAATATCCAAGCTACCTGTGCCATGTAATTGTGAAAACGGAATAATGAAAACTCTTTAACTATTATTAGTGTATTTTTCATGTACCAATATTATTTTCAAATGTATTGTTCGCACTATGTTCATTGGTTACTGCTTACATGCAATATCTTGCTTTTTTCATGTTTGGGCTCAATGTCTGTGTCTGTTTGTACTGAGGATATTTTTGAGTGCTCAATTACATTTTTTTCATCCATATATGTTTCCTATTTTACTCGATCTGGTTTCTTGGTTGTGATGTATGGTTGTGATAGCCTTGATTGGAGACTTTTATTTGCTTGTCAGATGTACCTCACAGTTTGTTTTCTCCTAGGTGACAATAGACCTTTTGACATCTATCATCAGATAAATATGCTATGGTAAGGAAAAGGTGAATTCCATTGTATTATGTCAGTCTTATCGGATTTCTGATCACACTTCCCTTGATTTTCAGGCCACATTTGCTTGGCAGTGATAAATTTGACTTTGCAAACAAATATTGCTTGCCACAATTTGTTCGAGGCAGCGAGGGGAGAACATACAAGGTACTTCCTCCATCCCAAAATATGAGGCACAATCACCACTAACACAAAGACCAAGAAAAAAAATATTATCACTTCCAGTGGCGTTCCTACAATATACTACCTGGGGTCACAGGACCCCAGGTAGAATTTTAATCTTTAGGTGTTCTAGCCTATATTAACTACATTATTAGTTGAAAATTAGAGTACTATATGTGTTATGATATGTATAGGACCCCCGGTAATTTTTGTTCCGGGTTTGCCACATTCACTTCTTCGTTTGGATCACCTCAATAAATATAATGCATGCACCCAATTGAATTAGAGGTCTTGAGGGTGGAGGATTTAAAAAAACGAATTTAGGAGAGATACGGGTGCTAGTTAATTGCATGTATGCCTGCACGCTTTGTATTATGAAACATCGAAAAAAATGGTTGTGCCTTATATTTTGGGATGGAGTATTATGGTTGTTGCTCCCTCCATTTTACGATATGCTTTCTTTATTAGATAGAGGTACAACTACTCTATCTAATGGCATCAAATTTGGTCTGGTGTTGTCAACTATACTACAGTTTTGTGCCTTCTTAGACTGTGGACTAGACATATAATGCGAAACAGAGGGAGTATTTATTCTGTGTGTACCATCTATGCTGCTCATGCACAATCAATTTCAGTAAACTGTGAAATAGTTTATGAAAACCTCAGAAAACCAGTATTTCCAAATAATCTGTGTCAACTGTAACATTTGATTCTGTTGAAGGCTGTCACCATTTTTTTCCTCTGCAGGATTTTTCGAAGGGTGCACGGTTGACAGAGTTAAATGTTTTGCTCAGTCAGACTCTCATGGTCTGTCCTTTCTCTCTGTTATTTAAGCCTACTATGCGCAGCTTGTTCTGGTCATTTTATTCATGATATGGTATCTGAATTTGATAATCAGACTATTCATATTAATTTATGCTAAATCTGGAAATGTTCCAGTATGTTATGTTGATGATATTTCTCCATGGATTTCTAAATGGAAAATTTGGTACCTTGATACTGATTTCACAAGTTTAGACTCATATCATCAAAAGATCATAGTACACTTTAATACCATCTCAAGTTTGCAAAGTTCCTTTTTATACCATTTCTTTCTATTATTAATATGCTTGCAAATATTGTCAATTGTTGGATTGTTTTGTCGCCACCACCCATGCTAACCACATGGTGTTTTTGTCTGGTAATTGCTTATCTGGTAAATCTAACAGATGGAGTATGTTTTTGTGCTGTAGATTAGGCGCTTGAAGGAGCATTTATTAAATGAACTACCTCCCAAGCGTCGACAGATTATTAGGTTGGAGCTGAATGCATCAGATATTAAGGCAGCTAGATCTTCTTGTATCAAAGGGGTGAACACTAACGATGAGATTCCTACAATTGTCTCTCCAGACAACGGCAATGACTCTGAGGAGGTGAACATGGAAGAAGGTAACATTCATTGTGCTAATAGCAGATATGATAACATGACCTCATTGTATCATTTATAATTTAGTGTGCCTTTGGTGCTGAAATGTGTAATACACACCTTGTTGCATTTGAATGCTTGATATTGGCTATAGATACCAGAACTCTAAGAAAATTCAACAACTTCAAAGAAACTGTAATTCCATTGAAGCTTTATTTGCATTTGCAGCATATGCAATACCAAACATGTATGGAGTTACAGCATTGCATATGGCAGTTGGTCATGGCATAAGCTATGCAATAGGATGCAGTATGATATTGTACTTGACACTATTCACAAATTCTTTTCAAAAAGAGCCATTTACTATCTGTTGTAATGGAGAACATTAAAACGTCAAGAAAAAGATAGCCAACATTTTTGGCGGTTTCTGTTATGAAGAACACTGTATGTATATCAAGTACTCCCTCCGTTTCATATTATAAGTCGTTTTGATTTTTTTCCTAGTCAAACTTCAATAGGTTTGACTAAGTTTATAGAAAAATTTAGCAACATCTACAAAACCAAATTCGTTTCATTAAATGTAACGTTGAATATATTTTGATAATATGTTTGTTTTGTATTAGAAATATTGTTATATTTTTCTACAAATTTGATCAAACTTAAAAATGTTTGACTAAAAAAAGTCAAAGCAACTTATAATATGAAACGGAGGGAGTAGAAATGTTGGTGCAAATGTGCAACATTCTGTTCTACTTTATGGGTGAAGAACATTACTTGTTATTTCCAATCATTGTACCTTTTCTAAACTTCTGATATGTTAAACATGAACTGCCATGATCAAACATCGTTTTTCTTTTTGACAACCCACCACCTTTTCTTTATGAGTAGCCTACCACTTTAAAGGAGACAACCTACCTGTGATATTAGCACTTGGGATAAAGATCTGTTTTCCACCATTTTAGTGTTCAAGACTGGTAAGAGTGGCGTATCTGCTCCACAAATCTTTGTGCTCATTCCCTTGTATTTCTTTTTATTTGCACACAGATGATTGTTGCAATAAACCTCCAAGGAATCTCTCTACCCAAGAAATTGGTATTGCGAAACTACCTGGGTTCAGTGAGTGGTTCTTAAATCATTTCATCATGAAAGAGCCAGCTGATAACGATTGTCTAGATTCTCAGTCTAATTGCCAGAAAACAATAATTTTCGCCCATTATTTAAAGGTCCTAGATGGAGTGCAGGTAAATTCTGAGGCTTCTTTTAAGTTATAACTGTATTTTTTTGCGAGTTTAAAAAAAAAACTCGACTAACCTAGGAGGAACTAGATGCCTTTTTTTTAATTAAGAAGAAATATGCACCCAAATTCCCCTCGACGAGGACTTGAACTTTGGTGGTCTGGGCATATATCCATGCCCTGGACCAATTGAGTTAGGCTCAGTTCCTTTTTCTTTTCCTTGCGATTGACAATAGCATCTTGGAGTATAAGAAAAGAGTATGTTACATCATGTAATTTTGATTTTGCAAGTACCATTTCAACTATTTGTAGTTCTATATATCTTAGTAAGCTTCACTTCCATCTAATGAAATAGAATTTTTCATCTTTGAAGTAAATGGAAGAAAATAAATTATGTGTGTCAAGAAGCTGGACTATAGGATTTCATATGAATAGGAACACTGGTTTATATGTTAAATTGATCTGGCCATGTATGTGTGATAGGCGCAATTTTATACAAGCCACCAGTACTATATCCAGCATTCTCTGTCATATAATACTCTTTCTGCGGGACTGTCCATGTTCTCGTAATGATTTGGAAGTCTTGATGTGCATGCCACTTCACGTTCATCAGCAAACACATCCCCGCCGCCGCCATGTTCAAGATAGTCTATTAATCAGTTGAATATGTGGGCAAAATTAGTTACTACTAGATAGCATTAGATCATATTAAACTATAGCATCTAACTTTATGAAAAACATTTGTCAATACTTTTGACTGAAGTTTTTGTTTGTACACAGGCGTTTGTCATAGGGCAGGGGATCAAGTTTGTCCGCATTGATGGCAGCACTTTTCCTAGGGAAAGAAAAGTTGCTGTCGATTCCTTCCGTTTAAATCCAGAGGTTGTTCTTTCCTTTCCATTTCATTCATACTTGGTATTCCATGTGATGCTCTCAAGTTTTACTCTCAAACTGCCTATCCATTGTTTACTACTCCCTCCGTCCCAAAATATAAGAACCTAGTACTTGATGGGACACATCGCTGTCTAGATTCATAGATTGTAGTACTAGGATGTGTTCCATCCAGTACCACGTTCTTATATTTTGGAACGGAGGGAATAAATCTTTTCATTTCTGCCAATTAGGTAAAGGTTGCAATTATCGGAATTACTGTTGGCAGTGTTGGTATAGATTTCTCATCTGCTCAGAATGTTATTTTCGTGGAGCTCCCAAAATCAGCTTCAGAGTTGCTTCAGGTCCTTAGCTTCTTCTTCTCTTGCACATACATTTTCCCCACCCACAGGGTATAAGAAGACCTTTTGAGTTTTTTCACCCTCCTGTGTTGTGTAGCATCATTATTGAAAGTTTATGTGTACTGTAGCAAGTGCAGTATTGTTCACTGGGTCTGCTGCTGTAGCTTTAATTGGAACTCAGAGATAAGAATAGTTAGCTTCTTTGTTGGGTTTATTTCTTTATAGATATATTCCATGCACTAGATGACTAGAGGTAAGTTATTACTTTACAGATAGACATGTTTTCCATAGGGATCAGGTCAAGTCATCCCCTATCAGTCGAGTAAGAAGAAATAATTCTCCTCGATTTGCTTAAATACTGCTCCCTTTTTGCTATCTTTCAATCCTTGACGCATATTATCCCAATCTATGTTTATTGCCTGCTTCAAATGCCATTCTGCATGGTCTTTATCCCGATATGGCCTAAGATTATCTTGTTAATTATGCTGGTAAATGAAACAAATCAATAATGCACAGTAAAATGCTACATTTTGTGGTCCATGCGCATGAGTTCTCAACGTGCTTAATGTGTGTGCTCTCTTGGACACATGCATGGTGTGCCCTACTGTTACTGTTTCTTTATTGTGTTTCTATCTGTTTGCTACATTTGATTGTTGATGCTAGGCTGAGGATAGAGCTCATAGGCGAGGTCAAACAAACGCTGTCAACATATATATATTCTATGCAAAGGTTAGTTCCTTTTATTTTTTTTCCTGTAGTGCATTTTGCAGTTTTGTTAAATTATAACTATAAATTGTTCTATTTTGTGTTGGTCACAGAACACATTAGATGAGTCACACTGGATTCATTTGAACCAGAGTCTGTTCCGTGTCTCATCATTGATGAATGGAAAGAAAGATGCTATAAGAGAGATCGAGGTAGGCCATTGGTCAAGTAATTGTTTATTCAACTGGTCCTTATGTGGAGGTTGGGATGGGCTGTACAACAATGTACGTGTACCATTGTTTGGATTGAGGTGCTTCTGTGGTCTGTAACAAGTGACAAAATGTAAGCATGCACCCATTGTTTGGGGTGAGGTTTTTCTATAGTTTACAATGCAACGTGCCACATTCAACACTACTAATAAACTTTAAAGAAGTGAGCTGAATTTGTACTGAATATTTGCAAGTATTCAATCATTTCAATTTCATGTTTGGTGCTTTAAAAGTAGAAAATAATTTAAATGAACCAAAATATTTTACCAGTACTGTAAAAGTCTGTAGCCATTAAACTTCAAATTTTAAGAGAAGGGCTTGATATACCTTTGCAGCTGAGACATGGTTTCTTATATCACTGCTGGACTCAATTGGCTTAGTAAGTTAGTAGAATCTTGAACATGGCTAACGGACCAATTAAAGGATTGTATTGTTCTATTTGGTGTTTATTCTTTCAACTTAGCTTCCTTCTTTTTAAGGTTGATCAAGTTTACCACCTTGAGGAAAGCAGTAAAGCTGAGGGAAAAGCACAGCATGGATTTCTTCCTTTGGAGAATCATAATGCAGGTAAAATGATATCTTCCTTTGAATATCGTTAACAGAGAATTGATGAGTTGGTACCAGTTATTATTACTAGCTGGTAAGTGAAATGAAAGGTTGAGTTATTTGAACCTCATGCAGATTGTGCGGATGGACCAGAAGAGAATATAGGAAGTGATAATATGTCCATTGAGGATCTTCCTGGCCTCGACGATATGGATTTTGAGTCAGATTTCTTCAGTATTAGGACAATTCCTCTTCACTTTGAGGTAGAGAAGAGGCATTCCTTCGAAATTTTGATACCTGCTTACTAGTTGCTAGTTGCTACTTATCAGTCAGTAGTCCTATGACTGATTGTCAACTGATTCTTCTAGTGTGCCTTGCCCCTCAGGATGGAAACCTTCATACAGTAATGCAAAATAGTCCATCTCCAACAGCACATGAAGAGAGAGCTTGCAATAGTTCTATCTCACAAGCTTCAGTCGTTTGCCCTTCAATTTCAAGCTCTAAATCAGTAAAGGTAATACAAAGTTCTTGCTTGTATTATACAATATTTTGCACTATGTCCTATGCAACATCACCTCAAATATCGCAGGTTCGTCGGAGGCTTTCTGAAATTTTTGAGACTTTAGGCCTTCCAGCAACTACAGATTGCCATATTCAAGTGAAGTTTCTGCGATTTGAGGTTAAACTGTCTTCTACCTGTACTTGTTTATGCTTTATTCTTTTACTCGCTGTTCACATATTGTTGTCATGACTTGTCTCATTTATCTGAAGTTAATTTCATTTCACATTCCATTTTGTCTTCATTCTTTGAATTCCTTTGATTTATCTTCATATTTTACAGGTTAGCCAGCACACAGGCCGAATTCATTTGTACATATGTGTTCCAGGGCATGATTCAAGACCCAGACCACTTTTTGAAAACTTCCTGCCAGAAGAAATAGAGCCACCTTTATGTTCTGATAATGCCACAAAAGCAAGTAATCGGCTCTTGAAGAGGGATCCTGCATTTTGCAATACATTCAAAGCGTTTGTGAAGGAGTGGTTGACGTTAAGACCAATTGAGCAGAAGAGACTACTGGGAAAGCCCTTACAGCTTCCCTTGAGCCTTGAGTTGTGCTACCTGGAAGATAGCACCAACCACAGCACAAAAGTACGTTCGTCTTGATTTTTGAGTGATTGATTTGAATTTTGGTTTATTTCCTTTTTTCTTGAAAACACAGGACGACTATATTTCATTTCATTAAGTAGAAAGAAAGTTAAAATAATTATTAAAACAGGGGAGTAAACCCCCACCCCAAAGACCCATTAGCCATGTTCAAGATTCTACTAACCCCCACCCCAAAGATTCTACCCATTAGCCACCCCACCCCACAAACCACATTCATTAATATTGGTTTGTTTTCTATTCTTTAATTCCAAATATTGCAGGAAGTAATGCCGCTTCCATGATATTAAGCATATCTATCTATATTATATGATTTTTTATGCAAGTTTCTCTTATGTTTTAGAAATTGCTCAAGTTCTATCAGGATTTACTCTAATGGAGATATTGCAATGTTTAACTTTTAACTGCTTTGGATGTTTTCTTCAGTCAATCCAAATTAGTAGCGGACTACCAAGGGCCAGCCTAGTGTAGCTGTGCTGCAGAATCTAAGCTCCTTTTTTTTTCTTTTGGTTACAAAATGGATGTAGTTAACTAATTGGTGACTTAGCATATACAAAAAATGCAAAATAAAACTGCAGCTTTTAAGCCACCAGGCCCACCACAATGCCACAATAGGCCTGAGCATCTAATGGTAGCTAGGGGTTTGCTATGTGCTGCTGTCGTATAACTCTGATGTATTAATTTTTCATTTGAAATACAGTTTCAAGGAGTTGATTTACGTTACATGCATCAAATCTGATTTTGTACCAAACCAAGAACATGGAATGAAAAACAGGATATGTCTTGGCATTCCTTGGTCTAATCATGTTTATGTTTTTGTCTGTTGTGCTCTACTTCTTCATAGGGGTTGCTTAAAGGGGGAAGTAAGAGGCGTGCAACACCATTGTGTGATATTAGTAATCCTTTGCCAGAGAATGCTGAATGGAGAAAGGTAGTTTTGCATAATGGCACAACTAAAGAGAGAGTGTACACTCAAGGCTGGACTGTGCACGATGAACCTCTCTGCAAATTATGTCAAGAACCTTGCAAGTAATATTGCTCGTTTGTCCGCTTGTTTTCATTAGCCAATTGTGATTATTTTTTTATAATACTGCTGTTACTTGTAATCAGGGGAAAGCTTGCAAAGTCACCTGAATATTTTGAAGATCTGTTCTGTGATCTGACTTGCTTCGAGGTGTACAGATCGAGAACCAGTAACAGTTTCTTGCGGCAGGTGTGACATTTTCCTTTTATCTTCTGCAATTAGCATAGATAAAGGAATGGAAGTTGCATTATTTGATGAATAAATCTGGTATGCCAGCTAAATATAAAAATATGGGAGTTATATGTACTAAAGTTTCTGCTTGTCTAACTGATAGGGACTATTGCAAATTGAACATGGTATATGCTCCAAGTGCAAGCTTGACTGTTCCAAGCTTGTCAAGCATATCAAACCCTTATGCAAGGAAAAGAGAGAAGAATACATTAGGAATGTTGCTCCAAATATTGCAAGTAGATCGAAATTGTAAGTGATACTATACTTTTCCAATGTTTTGTGCTTATGTTATCTTCTCTTTTGCATATCTAGGCGACTTAAAGACTATTGTGGTCTGAACTCACAAAATATGAATAGTGCATGCCTAATTTGTCGATTGATGATGACACTCTGTTTTTATGTATTATATTGTACCCAGGCTAGATAAGCTTGTCCGTGAGCCAAGTGACGGTAATGCTTGGCACGCAGATCATATCGTACCTGTATATAAAGGAGGAGGTAAAATATGTGCATAAGTTTTGGTGCTTGACTCTTAACAGCATAATTTAGTTTATCTGATCTTTCACAGGTGAATGCACACTTGAGAATTTGAGAACTCTATGTGTGGCTTGTCATTATGAGGTCACAAGAGAACAGCAAAAGGAGCGAAAAGAATTAACAAAGAAAGCTAAAGAGCTTCTGAACAACACCATCAATAATCAGCAGAAGGATGAAGTTAGTAGTCCTGTCCCTATTTCAAATAACTCTAAACCTCTTTGATGAAAATAAAAATTTCTGAAGTCACGTCATCTCTCGAATTCATTAACATTACAATAACACAGTAACTCTCATGTGCATACTGTTGATACCTTGTCATATATTAGCTTTTGTTACTATTGCCAGTTCGCTTTTTGCCATTTCTTAAGCATGGTGATGATAATTTTGTGATCATTCTACAAGGCAAACCAATAAACCATCTACTTTCTCCTTTCAGAAATATAGAGGTGTATTTTGACTGTCCAATTTTAAGCTTTGACCTACTATTAATCCAATATTATTTATGTTTTGTCATAAAAAAAAGGGTATTGTTGGATTTATGCACGAAAGTACTTATGACTATGATTTTGTAACCGTAAGTGAAATGGTGTAACAAAAATTTACAGTCAAAGCTTGTTTTTTGGATATTCAAAATACACCCTATATTTTTGAATGGGGTGAGTAGTAAATAGCTTGATCTGGATAATGTCTAACCCTTTATTCTATGTAAAAATGCACTCACTGACATATTTTCTGAAGTATGGTTCCAATTTTTTTTCCATTGTAGGCAAGTGAAGCAGCAGAAGATGACGAGGCTTTGCTTGTTGTTGTCCCTGGTAGTGCCTACTCCTGAGTTGGGTGGCGTGGTTCTGGCATTAGAGCATGTATGTAAACTACAGTTGGCCATTCTTCCAAAGGGCTCCAATATTTTGTGCATGTATTTGTTGCATCTGGCCAAGATTGCAATTGCACTCATACATTATGATTGCGATCTGCAACCGTCTTCTGTTTAGTCAGGCAGCATTTTGGGCTGTGTATTGAATGGTTGTGAAAGAAGAAAGGATGTTTTTAGTACAACCAACACGAAACATTGGAACACTGCCAGTCTGCCACAGGCAAAGGCTTGTTTGGAGGCAAACTTATCTTAGGTTGTGATGTAACAATGTGTACTAATGTCTTATTATATGAAAACACAGGTACAATCATGTTCCCCGCAAAAAAAAAAGGTACACTCATATTAAAGGACAAGCTGATTTACTTGTTTGTAAAAAAAGGATAATGGAGTAAGTTCACAAGGACAAACAAGGCGTATGCAATTGTGAGACTGATATGCTCGCCCGGTCTCGTTAGTTTAGCCAACACGTTTTTATTCAGATCCGGCCCAATTAGAACGCCGACCTGTGATGGCCCACATGTCGGCCTAACATTCCAGCCCAACTATAACGGGCCGGCACGTTAGCCGCGATACAAATTACGGCCCAGGCCGCACATCCGAAAGTGCATGATGGTTTTGTTAAAGTTTTTGCTGTAATAGTTTCTCGCAGTTTTTTGGGATAATCAGTACATCCGTTGGCTTAATTTCCACTAACAATTTTGTTATATATGAAAGTGCATAATGTTTATATTTCTGGTTGTACAGTCTTTCGCAGTTTCGTTGGCCAAATAACCTCGGGGCACAAATCTATTCTCTTTTTTAAAACAAAATAGTGGTGATGGTGGTGACAGGGAATCTGTCACCCGTCTATTTTCATTATAAATTTTGCAAATTACTTTCGAGCTTTTTAATATTAAAATTAAATCTAAATGGCTAGCCACATATAAAATCAAATTAAGGTGAAATGTCATTTTAGAGAAAAAGATGGGTAACACATTTCATGGCAAATATATTTGTATTTATTTTAACCAATATTATAATATAATTTATTTAATCCGTAGCCAAAGCACAGGTATTGAACTAGTAACACTAAAATCCTTTACATGATAAAATTTAACAAGTTGTATATTGTATAGTACTAGCATTTTCCTATATGATATTAGCTCTGAGGGTTTGACCAATCTGGCCGAGAGTTACCACCACCTCAACCAGCAGCTCGTAACTGAAAATTCTTGATATATACTGGTACCTCGATCCAATTTGTATGTAGTCAAGTTAAAAAAAGTTTTTTTTAATCCTTTAGAGATGATCAAATCTCACTCTGTCTTGCCCTCACTGATTGTGCAAAATGTGATGCAGAGATCGATGCTTTTCCAGAGATCAAACCACAAGCAAAACTGACTATCACATCTTAATTTCTCACTTCTCAGAGTTATCAAATGATTTAACTCATCATACAATGCAATGTTGTTCATCTCTGCATAAACTACGTGCTCGCGATTACTACTACGTGCTAATTAAGCTAAGCGCAAGCGGGAGCCTTGAATTCCGTGAACCTGACGAACGCGATGCCGCGCGCCGCCACGCGCAGCGGCGCCGCGCACCCATCGGCGACGACGGCCGGCCGGAGCTCGGGGATCTCGCCGCCCGGGCCGAGCACCAGCGGCTCGCCGTTGAGCAGCACCACCTGGCTCTGGATGTCGCCGCCGCGGGGGCTCAGGTGGTACTCCTCCCTCCGCCCGCCGCACGGCGCCGCGCCGAGCGCGCCGCCGGCCACCGACACCTCGAACGCCGTCGAGTTAGACAGGTTGATCAGGAGCACCGTCACCCCCGGCTTCTGCCTCGAGCAGTGCGCGTACGACCGGAGGTACGGCGAGCTTCCGCCGCCGCCGCCGGTGGTGGTCGCCGCCTTGAGGACCACCGGGCCCATCAGGCGGTGCCAGAGCAGCGCGCCGTAGTAGTCGGGGTTGGGGACGAAGGTGGTGGTGTTGAGGAGGCAGTAGTTGCCGCCGACAAGCGCCTGGCGGCAGTACACCTTGGTGCCGTGCGCCGCCGACATGCCGAGCTGGTCAAGATACCAGAAGCCGTTCACGTACCTGTCCGACACGTCCTTCCCGCCGCTGTTGTACGCGCCGCCGGACTCGCCCACCCACGGCGAGCTCCATGGCCCGGCGTCCCGGACCGTGGCCGCCATGTCGCGGAACGTCTTCTTCACCTGGTCTAGGTACCCCGGGTCCTGCATCTTCTTCATCAGGTCCCTGTCCTTGCCGGAGCCGAGGTTGTAGATGTGGTGCGTCACGCCGTCGACGGCGCCGCGGCCGGACACCCGCAGCATCTCCGAGAACCACGCGCCGTCGTAGAACCCGCCCGGCGCGAGCACCTTCGGCACCTCGCCGCCGCCGCTGTACACCCGCTCCACCACCTTCTTCAGCAACGCCACGTCGCGGCCGTACTGCGCCGCCGCCACCCTCGCCGCCACGCCGCTGCCGGACAGCTCGTTGCCGAGCTCCCACGACTCGACGCGGTAACCCTTGCCGGCGGTGTACCGCATCAGGTCGAGCGCGTTCCGGGCGTCCCAGTCGCCGGAGTACAGCGTGTCCTTGCCGCCGGCGGCCTTTCTCCGGCCCTTCAGCGCGTTCAGCCCGAACGTCACCGTCGTGCTGCAGGTTAATCAAAGATATTAATCATTTAATCTTCCTTGAAATGACGATTAATTTATTAGCCGATAATTACAATTTAATTACTTGGTTCTTTGGAAGAAGACGTTGAGCTCGTCCCATCGGTTCATATGGAGGCAGCCGTCGGTGAATCCGAAGAGGCTGCGGTCGTCTCGCTGGAAGCTCCGGCAATCGCCGTAGTTGCTGCCGACTTTGTACGTCACCCGATCCTGCAGAGACCCTCCAAGCCTAATCCTAAGCGAGCTGAACGCTGCAACAGCACATAACCCTCTGCTTAATTTCAGTATAAAAAATAATCAAACTTTGTTAACCAAGTGTTAATCATCGTCACTGCCGATAATTTTGATAGATCATTGATCTGTAAATTAATTAGTTACCTTTGATTGCATTGTTCAGAACAGTATTGTTCAGATCCTGCGAGGGAAGAAGAGTGACGTACTCAGCAGTGCCGGTTAGTAGTAGATTGATCCATATGAAATGGAAGTAATACTCATATATAAGATGGTGATTAAGGTTGGCTAATCAAGTTTCAGGCGAGCTAATTACCAGGTTAATGATGGAGGCGTTGTACCAGGGGCACATGCCGTAGTTGCACTTGTCCCTGGGCCACCAGTCGAGCGTCGCACAGACGAAATTGTCGTCTGTGCGGGAGATAGCCGCCGCCGCCTTGACCACCACGGTCGCCGCCTCGCCGCCGCCGGCGGCGGGATGCAGGCCGGAGAAGAGGACGAGGAGGGCGACGGCGAGCAGGGGAAAGATGGCGGCCATTGTTCCACAGTGTTAGTTACTGCTCGTCCAGAGATGGTAATGGAGTGAGATCGAGGTATATATAAAAGAGAGAATTTGAAAGGATAAAGATTTCGGTGAGATTTGGATTTGTTATTAGGGGCGGAGTTTATAGGGATGAGCTGTTACTCATGCATCCATGCAAACGGTTTTTGGATTTTTGGATGCAAATCCATCGGCTTAGCTTACGCAAGAACACCTATGAGTTAGGGAGAAGTGGTTGGATCTTGAATGAATGGACAGATGGATGAATCGATACATGGATTGCTGTTCAGTGGAAACACAAAGAGAGGCCGAAGAAGGTTGGCGAAATATCATGTGAAAACATGAGTTCGGTGGAAGTTTTTGCTTCACTTCAATGCGTCTGGGAAACTCTCAAACGATTGTGAGATGAGCGTTTGTTATACATATGTGCAAAATTAAGATCAAAATCATCTACATTTGAGTGATTTTGGCTCTACGATGGTTATAACTCAAGCAATATAAATATTGCATAGAATCCCAGCAACATAACAAGTTCACTCAGGTACTCAGGTACAGACAATGCTACCAGAGCTACTGTATGTCAGATAATATCTCATTTTGGTTACCATCCCCCACCCACATTCTCCTAAAAAAGAAAAAAAACTAAGAGAAGAAGAACTGCAGCAAGAACAAAGTGTCAAGGCAGACCAAAGAGCAGCCTTGAGAGCTCGTGAAACATTATCTTCTTCATCATAGAACTTACACTGCATCTTTAACCTTCTTTTCTTCTCTCATTCGAGCCCTTGACAAAGCGTCAGTCATATCTGAGTTCATTGGCACAGCAGCTTTCAGCAGATCAACGAAAGTTTCAATCTCCTCGACATCACCTTCATCTCCAAGATACTTAAGTATCGTCTCAATCATCCCAGGCCTAGGGATCCAACCAGTATTTGGAGCATATACACAGAGGGCATTCTTTGTCAGCTCATATGCTTTCGCAGCATCACCTTTCTCCGCATAGCCAGCTGCCACAATCGCCCAGCTGGTTGAAGGAGGCATCTTTCCCTTCTTCAAGAAGTCATCAAGAAGCGCCTCAGCCTTGTCCAGCAAGCCCTTCTGGCGGTATCCAGTGAGCAGGACATTTGGAACTTGGAAGTCAAATGCATTTCCGCTCGACTCCCACTCTTTCAGCAACACTTCAGCTTCTCCAATCTCATTAAGTTTCACGAGCACTGCAAGCATTGTAGTGTAATCCTTATTAATATGCCTATTGCAGTTCGACATTTGGAGCGCCCACAGCCTATTGACCTCTGATTTGTCCCCCAGATGTCCATACAAGGAAATCAGGTGGTTATAGGAATCTGAATCTTTTATATTTATTTTTGCTTCTGCTTTCTTTAAGGCGGAGAATGCTTTCTCCCTTATGTTGCCCTTAATGTAGTTGCTTGCCACGACAGCATAGGTGTTCCAATCAACAACAATTTTAGGTTCACACTCCATCTCTTCAAGGGTGTTCTCCATCCCGAAAAGATCTGCCCTTGTGCCATAAGAGTTAATACATATTCTGTAGCTGAAGTTGTCAGGAATGATACCATTGCTTCTCATCTCTGCGATTACTGAAGGAACCTTTTCATGCTGCCCTAGGTTCGTATAAAGGCCCATGATGTTGTTGTAGGGGAGTGCAGAGAACACAAAACCCAACTCTTTCATCTTCTGAAAATGAGCCAAGGATTTGTCAACCAGGAGTTCCCGCGTGTAGCAGTTAAGAAGTGCTCCATAGGGCTTCTCCGTCTTATCTTTGTCTGGCAGGTTACTGAAGTAGGTCTCTGCTGCGCTGCTTCCATGAATTTCACCAATCAAATCCAGGTGAACAGCATGATCCTTTGGCAGAAATTTTACATGTCCCTTAGCATTCATCCATTCAGAGACCTATGCAAGTAAAGGTACAAAGAAATCTAATTAAACATGCCAGCTAGAAAGTGATTATGAGTATTAAAATAAGCATCTCATTGGCGATAAGCTCTGGATTCAGGAAGTTAAATTATAGAAATGAATCAGCATTGCCACCATAAATTGATGCACAGAACATAAGTAGTTTTGACTATAGAGCAGGTTGAACACATTTCTTGCAAAAAGGCGCTACTTCCCAATTTCGCAACACATAAAATTAAACCAAAGACATTAGAGCGATGGAACATGCCATTCACTTCTCCATGTACCCTGTGTCTACTGGTTATAGCACTTAGTAGCAGTTAGCAGTCAGATCCTCTGATTGGACTAACACTCCAAACTCCTCATGATGTTCAGTACCACAAGTACTTTAACTGTAGAGTAGAACACAGGTTGCTAATAGAAATGAATCATCATTGCAACCATAAATTGAAATTAAAAGAACACAAGTACTTTTAACTATAGAGCAGGATGAACCTGTCATTTCTTGCAAAATCTCATCAAAATACCTGTCACAGAAATTAAACCAAAGACATTAACACGATGGGACATACTCGGATCCTCTAATTGGACGTAACTCCTAAATAACAGAGAGCTTTCATGCAATCCTCGTAATGATGTTCACAACCACAGGTATATTCGGTGGAAAATATAGCATATGGCATTAGAGGGAAGCCAATCGCCAGTTCAGAACGCCCTAACTGCAACAACGCGACACTGCATCTCTCTCAATCATAATCATAGTGCAGCATTACATCATACACCTCGCATGCATAGAGTGAGGCCAGTAATTCGACGAGTGCAAATTGAAGCGGGGCTCGTCTTCATCGAACGCATACTCAAGAAACCAAACAGCAGCTCACGCTGCATCGCATCGAGAGCCCCGTGAGAGCTAATTTTTATTTTTTCTCACCTCGAGGGCCTGGCGGTGGCGGCGTCGCTTGCGGAGCTCCTTGACGATGCGCTCGAGCTCGACGTGGCGGAGGCGGTTGCCGGGTTTGGCCGCCCACCGCTCGATCTCCGGCACCAGGAGCGTGCCCGGGTGACCCAGCGGCCACAGCGTGGACTGCAGGCTCGGGGGCCGCGCCGGAGGCCTCCCCGCGCTTTGGCTGCGAGGAGACGAGGAGGCGGCTCGAAGGAGGACAGCGGTGGAGCCATGGGATCGCGCGTGGCCGGGGAGGAGGAGCCTGCCGCGGCCGAGGCGGATCAGGCGGCGCCCGGCGGCGAGGAAGGACGAGGAGGAGGGCATGGGGTTGGTTATCTGGGGTTTTTTCCCCTTTGGGCCTCTTGGGTTTAAGGGCTCCTTTGGTTTTCTTCGAGATGCATTGGTACCTTAAATCCTACTAGCAGTAGACTAGTAGATGAAAAAACACATAAAAACTGCCAAAATAATACTGTTTTGGATTAAACAAAGAAAAACAATCAGAAGAGAAAGACAGAAAAAAATTATCCACAATAATATTATTCAAGATGAAACATAGGAAAACAAATGGATCAAAAGAGAGAATTTTTTTTAAAGAGGTTAGACCTCATGCTAGAAATCCTCTAAAATCTCTGTGATTCGAGGAAATCATTTCGTAGTATTTGAGTGTCCATTTTTTTGCTCTAAATGGACTTGTAGGAGATTTTTTCGTACTATAAACTTTCTCCAAAATTCCCTTTTTTTCGAAGGAGCACTAAGGAGATGGTGTGAACTTATGGAGAAATTTCATCATGTGAAGGTTGCTCAATTTGTGGCTGTGCAAATTTCTTAGATTTGGGAAATTGTTTATGCGGTGATAAATTAGCAAAAACTGAATGCTAATTTGTTAGACTTGTAGTTGTAGGGCATGGTTAATTTGAGTTTGTAATCCAAAGGAGTTAATTTGAATTAGGAGGCATGATCTGCTAGTGTAATTCCTGTCACAGTGAAAAATCTAATAGAACAATGCTGAAAACACACACATCACCAAAGTGGTCCGACTGCTTAAGATGCATGTTCTTTCTAGCATTATCTGAGAAGGAAAAGATGCAGCATTCAACTTGCTTGACAAATGGCACACCCTAAATTTCATGAAAAAAAAACATTAAGTTTAACATACATTTTTCACTGCTAATTGGAGCTCAACACCAGAGAAAGCTAGAAAAAGTAAATCGACACCCAGAGAAAGCTAGAAAAAGCAATCTGGAAAAGAAAACAGCTAACTAAGATTTACAAATGCATGTGCATTTAACCCCATTTACATAACAATGTTGGTACAAAGAACTATCTACAACAAGTGCACGCATGAGTGCAGAAGTGATCATCTAGCACTCCTAGCCGGCTTCACCATCCGCATCTTCATCAGGACGCCATTCTAGTAGAGCTTGGTTCTGTGGCTTCTCATTGGAAGATCTAACATCAACTGGTCCTTCGATAGAGCAGTTAGACAGCTCTGACAACATCGCGCAGAACCCGCAGGAGCAAGATCTGCAAACTGTCCCATGGTTCAACGCAGAGTTAAACCTCTGGAATGGATGCGTTAGATATCAGTATACCATGAAGCTGATGATGGAGCATCAGAGGAATAATGTAAAGACTAAGAAAAGATGATGGAGCACTAGGCCACTATCGCCCTGGCAAGCACATACCCCTAAAGAATCCTTCAATTTCTTTATCTCCATAGATTGCTTCTGAGCTAGTTCATGTGATTCCTGCAGTTTCCTCAGGGCTCCACTCAATTTTCTCTGCTCTTTGGAAACCTGTTTAGTACATCAGGAATAAAAAAATGCAAGTGAACCAGATAAGCCATGGATACATCAAAACCAAGGTATAAGTCAAATTCACTTATAGTTATACACTGTAATATACTTGGTTTATTAAATCATGGGGCAACCATTTCACGTAGTCTATACTTATGTTTTTCTAGCTACATTTATACACATCTAACTTTTTATTTATTTATCAGTACCTGAGCCTCTAGTTCCTGGATTTGTTGGATAGCTGCCTGCTCAATGCAAGATCGACGCTTGTATTCTTCCTCAAGCATGCCAGTTATTTGGTACCTTAGTTCAGCCATTTCTTGGGTGAGGTCCTCTGCATCCTCCTTTGCCTTCAGTTTTTGTTCTCGAAGCTCTTCCTAACATTTTTATTGAAAAAATGCTTACATTACACCAAACGATTGAAGCTATTCAAACAAAAAAGTACGGAACAGGTAGATCCTCAAATTTGCTACTTTCAATACAGTTAACACACCAAAGAATAAGTGGTAGGATGTGGACGCGATAGAGGGAAGGAAAGCAAAAGCACTGAAGTACATTTAGTAGACAACAACTAACCTTGAGCTGCTCAATCAGTAGTTCGGATTCTTCACTTCGCTTTGCCATATTCTCAAGTATTGCACTGCCCCTCTCATAGTCTTGACCATCAATCTTCTCAATTGTTTTGTCAAGTTGCTCATCGGATGTCAAAGCAGTAGCAGCTCCTCCAGGGAACAACAGTTTTAGTTCTTTGTTCTCAAGTACAAGATGGTCAATAGTATTCTGTGCCTCTTGCAGCTGGAGCTCATACTCCCTCAGTTTATTATCTGCTATGGCTTTATCAGCAGAAACATGCTGACCAAAGCTGTCAGCATCAAACAGTCTCTGTTCAAGTGTAGTTAAATCGAGTTTTAAGCTCTCAATCTCACATTGTGAATCCAAATTTACATTCTCAAGTTTCTCTATTTGTAAGGCTGCCTTTTTCAACTTCTCTTCTTGGCGTCGAACTTCTTCCATCAGAAGCCAGCACTGAGAATCAGACCGCATCAGCTCATCATCTATAACTCTGACTCTTTCAGGAAATTTTTCAAGTTCAGTTAGTTTCAGTTCAAGGCTGTGGATATGCTCTCCCATGATGTTTGCTTCAACATTTCGGATATTTAGCTGATCCTGCAAATAGTCTGCATTTGAAGCCAACAAAAACGGTTCAATTATTTGTGTTAACAATATCCAGACTAACAAGAAATAGAGAGTAGAAACAAAGGAATATACCAATTTCTTGATAGCAATTTCTCAGCTCCGTTTCCAATTTCTCGATGTAATGCCTGTCCTTCTGACAGGCCCTAAAAGCTGCATTTTTGTCTAGCAGTATTTTCTGCATTAATTAATAAAACAATTAGCTCCATCAAAGTGCTAAAAAATCAATAACACAATACTCTCTTATGTTACTTTTTTTTTGGAGAACATGCGCGATACTCTCTTATGTTACTTTTTTTTTGGAGCACATGCGTGATACTCTCTTATGTTACATTGATTTGGAAACATATCAAAATGTCACATGATCTGGAGTGTCATTTCAAACTGAGATGGAAACATTATCACACCAGTACATAGAAAATTCCATGAATGCGCTTGCACCTTACAGTTTGTCATAGTAATGTTCAGTTTACATGTTTTAGAAACACTATATGAGTATTCTATTAAAAATCTATTTAGCTAAAAAAATCCACTTTACAGTGATATATTGACACATATACCAGGTGGAAATATCCAAGATTTCTCACCAGCTTAACAATAACAAAGAAACTGTTTTCAGAGCACAGGAACTAGTTTCTTGTTTCTAGCTCATGAAGCTACTTATGTACCAGGAGGAGTACTTAAGTCCATATGAATCATATGAACTGACACTTGAGTGTAAATAACAACCAAATCCTCAATGCATATCAATAAATGGTTGGGTAATTTGGTATCACTCATTTGACCAAGTGAGTAGACAATAGGCTGAGAAGAAAGTGTTCTGGAAATTTGAGAAAATCAATGTTTTTTTTGTGTCAATCATTAATTTGCAGGGTAAGGGAGGAAATCTTCCAAGTGCCAATATCAGAGTAACCATTGAACAAAAAGAATGTCAGATTAGTGGTTTCTCATGACACTAAAAAATATCAGTGCTCCCAAAAAAATAATTTTTACAAGGAATAAATCACGAAACACATGTCAGGTACCTCTTGATTGTTCTCTCTTTTTTGCAGAACCTTTGCACCATTAATAGGATAATGCCCATTGCCATTGGAGCTACTAGACATCTGCAAAGAAACCAACGGATAAGCCCTACTGACAAAGGATGCGAGGAATTCATTAAAATGACATTATCCTGCGATATCAAGCACAAGAATATAATAGTTACTAGTTACTACGCTGCCATATCGAAGCTAGATATTGGCAATTAGACAACATGGACTGTCATGCTACTACAGTTGCAAACCAAGGAAGCAAAGTGCGGATCCAATATTTACATAGCATATCGAAGCCGTGCCCTGAATGAAAACAGTGTACCTCTGAATAGATTCAGCAATGGATACAGTACACCAGGAATCACTATGAGCCTCCCACCACTGCCTCCGACCTTAGCTCCGGGAAGCAGTCAAGCAGGAGGGTTCGGCCGGCGGCGGACTGCGAGGTCAGTCGCCGGCCGCGGGATTGACGTCGGGCGGCGGCCGACGACAAGCCCGCCGGTTAGGTCGGGCGGCTTGGATGAGGCGGCGGCGGCGGCGGAGTGGGAGAAGGCAAAGGGAGGAACGGCGAGGGCGGCGGCGGCCGAGGGAGGGGGCAGCCGCGGCCTCGGGGTGGGGCCTGGTGGTGGCGGCGGTTGCCGGAGTGGGGGGGGGGGGGGGGGGGGGGGTGAGACGCGAGGGTGGTGAGGACTTGGCCGCTGCCGCCGCTACGGAGTGGGCGCGCGCCCTATAGAGAGGCTTTGCCCACCTCTCTCGAGAATTGGCCACGATCACAACATGCACGCCATTTTGCTTCTCTCAAACTCACCTACATGGCAAAATTTGTGAACCAAACTTCCAAATGGTTCAATCAGACAGCATCCAATTGTGAAAATTCATCAAATTTTGGCAAAACTGCTACTCAATTCAGTTACCATTCTATAGGAAGGGAGGAACTTTCAGGGACAGCAGCTGCAAGAAAGACATATCCCAAACTTGTGTGTACCCACTTGTTCCAGTGCTAAGCTTGCAAACAAGGTTTTGTCTCACACTGTCACACACAGAGATCCTCCTGATTATCAATAGATAACCCCAAATAGCTTATTACTGAATACACATAAGGTTTGCCTAATGCCTATCATTGTAACTTATAAGTGAAACATGAGACTAGGGCCTCTTTGGTATGGCTTTGGCTTTAGCTCCAGCTTCATCTAAAATAAGAGTGAAACTAGATGAAGTGTTCTCACCAAATAAACTAAAGAGGTGGATCTGGGTTTAGACTGATCTACAATTTCACTTTAGACCCAACTCCTGAAATTAAATTGAGGAGTTAGAGCTCTATCAAACAGGCCCTATATACCAAATTCTGAACTTTTCATCATCAAAACGAGATGTTGATATTTAAACGGTCAGCTAATAGAATAGATATGATCAAAATAAAAAATCAAGGGTATACAAAGGAACAGGTAAAACTCATGGTAATTTTCTATTACTATTACTAAGGGTGTATTTGTCATTTGCTACTCAATCTGTCAATGCAACTGCATTGTGCATTTTGTGTTCCTTCATGAATGCAGCTCATTAGTTAATCTAGTACTACTAGTCCTGTTCTTGAATGTCTCACAAATGTAGGCACACTTGTCCCCACTTGTTTCTTCACTATGACAGCATCACCCCATCCGGGAAAATCATTACCCAGCACTTCTGGTCAACAGGTTAAGTACGCAATGACTAAAACTCACTAAAGACGGTATAAGTACAATTTGACACCTCTTTGCTCAATAGCTCAACACAAGGTTTTTGTTTTAGATAATAGCTCAACATACACAAGTAGCATACTAATAAAAATGGTTAGTTATAGATTTCATACCTCTTATCCCAGTATTAAGATCGTGTAGGAATTTAATAAAGTTGCCAATTGCCAACCATGCCAGGGACAACTACTCAACTAGTGCTAGATTTCTGAATTTTCTTTTTTTTCTTTTCAGGTTGATCAGTGTAGCCTCTATGCACTGCCAGTGATACTTCTCCCTTTATTTTCTTCAGAAAGGAACAGAAAGTCACCTTCTGGAGTTCTTGTTAATGCTCCTTCTGAAAGAATTAATCTTGCATGAAAAAAATTGGCTAACTTGCAACGATGGAGAATTAATTAATTGCAGTGATCGATGTGTGCACCCAAGGGAAAAAGCCGGCCGTATCTATGCAAGATAAGCAACAAGCAAAGCAAAGTTGATGCCTTGATGGCCATAGTAAAGTACAGGGAGGCATGCCAGTAGAAGATGCAGCAAATGGGGAGGCTGCAGAAAAGATACGACATGTTTGGATGTTCCAACAACTCCACTGAAACAGTTTACCAATCCCTCGCTGGTCATCTCACACTAATAACTAGTTTTAATTTGGCGCCACATAATGCTGGTCCATGCAGATGCAGGCATGCAGAGCGTGATGATTCACTGACCAGGCATGTGGGTGCCCGGCCATTCTACTAGTCTTGACTAATCCACTTTGTTAATTGAGCAACTTTTGTTGTTTCAGTATTTAAACACAGCAGCAAAGTTAGTTGTTTATGTGTTCAGGACTGGATGAAGGTTTTACAAGTTAACAAAGGACTTTGGGCTATTAATCTCCTAATGGCTAATTGACAGAAAGTGATGTTCATATTGATACCTACAGTTTATCAAGCAGTTCTTTATTATATATGCATTCAGTTAATTACATACAAGCTTTGCATATTGTACTCCCTTTTGAAGAGCTGCACAGCTATTGGCAAAAGCTTGATTAGGTTTGTTTGTGATGCCCAAAAAAATGTCAACATGAATCACTAGTTTATTCAGCTTGCTGTCCTGTAGTTCAATTTAGTGGACTCAGTGTTTCCCATGACTGGATAAGTTCCCATATAATTTGTTGCTTGTTCGAAGCAGAAACAATTTCTTTCTTCTTCTTTTTTTTTTGCGGGGAAGAAACAATTTCTTAATAAACAGTTTACAACCTAGTAATTAACTGTGTCATTCTATCTTCCTTATGCCTAGGTTCATAAGGAGAACCTATTTACACCTTAGTTAGCCTAGCCTGAATATTATTTTTTTTCTCACCTAATTCTTCAATTTGAGTTGCACACCAAAGTTGTGTTACTCACCAATGTCTTTTGGTTGTAGAAATCAGTATATGCACGTTCTCAGACAGCCAGACAAGTAAAATTAAAGTGCCATATTGATAGAAAATGTTGCTCCATTCGTATGAGATTTTTATGGTTGATGGATTATCTCCTAAACGTTATGATTGTTACGGAAACTTTTTTCATGAGCATTTCTTATAACAGAGGCCTGGAGTGTTCCAGTATAATTATATCATCTTGATGTAATTGATTAAGTTTAATAGAATCTCTCATTATCTTAAAAACAGAACATTTGTTTAAAAAAATGATCTTTTTTTACTTTGTAATAGCTAATTCATTTGTTTAACTCAGTTTCATCCATCATCCACATTCAAATGGACCCCTTACTATCTTGCATAGTTGCATGCATTGAGAAGTAAGCACAGCACTCAACGGTAGAGAAAAATTCCATTTCTTCATCTTTCTTGTTTCCTTTTGGAGTCTTGGACAAGTTTTCGATGGGTGTGATTGATCACTGAAGCTACATACTACATGACGGCCAAATCTGCCGACATCCTTGTGAATAAAAAACTGACAGACTTGGTTAGCAACAAACAACTGGAAAATTAAACGGCATTTGGGTAATTAAGCAGCTAGACTGATTAAGAAAGAATTAAAGTGCCATAAGATTTGCAACTATCCAGGAGATCATCCATATAAAACGCATATATGTGCGTTTTTGCCGTGGCACTGTGCAGTAGTCACGTACTGTACATTACTAATACATTATTATTGAATACAAAGGTACCAGAAAACGATGAATACGCATGCAATTGTTGCATAGTCCAGTACTATTATTTAGAAAATAATCATTTGGTATATCTACCAGACCATTTCTTAATGCAACCTCACTGGTAAACTACGTTGGAGCTTCTATCGTTTACCTTTCGGTTTACAAGCCACTATCAAAATTTGAATTTTAAAACTTAAGTTTGAAGTTGATGTTGTGATTTTTTATTTTAGTTTATTTTTCAGCATTGATTTTAGAAGTTGCTAAAGACACATATAAAATTTGTACTCATAAATTATTTATTTTATCAATAAACAGTAAAACGGCTTATTAGTTGTAGGCCAAACGATAGGTAAAACTCGGTGGCAAACTAGTAGTGTTATGAATAATTAAATATATCCAAACAATCATGAAAAAACTTTAATTTCTTTCATACCACTTAGAAAAAAGCCTGCAATATATAATCTACAATAATCATAAAAAAGAAGTCCAGTGGATGAATTTATCAGCTGGCAGCAAACAGACAAACATCCACTACTTTATTAAGACGATATCTGCGATGTTACCATATATCACGCCATTCTATCTCCAATGAATATTGTCGGCTTACACTATCCTACCCTGAACAACTAGCGATGCATATGTCATTGTAGATAGATAGACACCATCTGATCATCGCCATTACTACCGCATATAGATAGCTATATACAGTTGCTCGAGAAAATGTGTCTATTTATCACCATGATCAGGGTTTACAAAGCCCTTACCAGATCAGAAACGTCCCCTTGGTGGTTTTCCCAGATTTCACGAAAACTGATTAAATTATTGAAAAAATGAAACTCAGTTTGACTTTTTTTCTCAAAAAAATATGCTCAATTTACCGAGCGGTTTGTCAACTCCAGCCAACTCAAAACCTAAAAATTTCACAAAAAAAGAGAGATGACTTTCATCGATTTTGTGAACACTCACCATGATACCATTCATACCAAAATATATCAGATCGGTTTTTTGGATGTGTTGACAAGAATACAGTGTGCGTTTGTGTTCATAGGTTAGGGGTAAGTTGCTATATTTATCAAAAAAAATTTGTTCTCGTGGGCTTAACACGTCATCAAAGCAGCCTCCACGTCGGACCAGCTTTCTCTCTCTAAAGTAACCCTCTTTCTCTCTCCTCATCGTCCCATGTGACTCTCTCTTCTCCATCTGTTTTTAACTTTGCTTCCATGCATGGATTTCTCCTCTCCCCTCAACCGCACCCGCTCGCGTCGCCGCTCGCCATCTGCAGCTTAACCACACCACACCACCCTACCCTACCTTTCCTCCCCTCTACTCCTCCACCTCCACTGCGAGCTCAGCTCGATCCATCTCTCCGAATGCTCGCTGCCGCCTCAGATCGTCCTCCTCCCGCGATCGCGTCCAGGTCGGTTTCTTGATCCCCGGATCCTGAATTCCTGGTTTCTTGAATTCTTCTTGGTCGGCGTTTCCGCCATGGATGCGGTGCGAGTGGAGCTCTCTGGCGTGATGCATCGGTGCAGGGTGTGCGGGAAGGGGTTCTCTTGCGGCCGCTCGCTCGGCGGCCACATGCGGTCGCACATCTCGTTTGGGGAGGCGGCGGCGGAGGTTGATGGAGGCGGTGGTGGTGATGGTGGGAGGTGCTCCAATGGTGGTGTGGTTGGGTACGGGTTGAGGGAGAATCCCAAGAAGACGAGACGGCTGTCTGAGTTTGATGGTGATGGTGATGGTGATGGTGAGGAGGAGGATGGTGGCGATGGCGGCGAGCTCAGGGCGTGCCGGGAGTGCGGGAAGCTGTTCTCGTCGTGGCGGTCGCTGCTCGGGCACATGCGGCGCCATGCATCCGGTGGCGGGAGGGATCACGACGACGACGACGACGTGGATGTGGAGGAGGAGTTCGGCGGCGCGGAGGAGGCTGAGGCAGAGGAGGAGGAGGAGGAGGTTGTGGCGCCGGCGGCGGTGACTGTGATCGCGGCGCCGCCGAGGCGGAGGCGGCGGTCGATGCGCGTGGCGGCGCCGGCGCCCGTGCCGCCGCGGCCGGTGCTGGGCGGGTTCGAGAAGGAGCAGGAGGATGTCGCGCTCGGCCTCCTGATGCTCTCGCGCGACACCGGTGTGTGGCGCTCGCCGGCCAAGGCGGAGACGTTCGAGAAGCCGGAGCAGAAGAAGAAAGCGAGGGCGAAGCATCCGCCGCCCCTCCCAAGAAACGGCTACGGCGACGGCTACAACTCCGACGAGGATTCAACTCTGCTCCAGTACGGCGGCGCCAAGGCCAGCAACGGCGGCGGCGGCGGCGACGTCGCGAAGAGCAGGAAGCGAAGGGCTATCTACTACGCTCCCAATTCCATCTCCCCGAAGCAGCAACGCGCGGCGGCGCCGGCGAAGCGGACCAGGTACGAGTGCCCGGGGTGCTGCAAGGTGTTCAGCTCCTACCAGGCGCTCGGCGGCCACCGCGCGAGCCACAAGCGGATCAACACCAGCTGCAGCGTCCCCAAGGTCTCTCGCGCCGCCGCCGCGGGGCCCGCGCCGGAGCCGAGCTCGGAGACGTACGCCTCGCTCAGCACCCTCTCCCCCTCGGCATCGCCGGACTCAGTGGCCGCCGGCATTGGCGACAGCAAGGCCAACAAGTCGTCAGCGGAGGAGAAGTTCAGCGGCGCGTGCTCCGACGAGCTCTACGCCAGCTCGAGCGGCAACGCCGAGCTGGAGCTGGAGCAGCGCTCGCCGGCGGCGGCCGCGGGGTTTCTTGATCTCAACTACCCGCCGGCCTCATCGGAGGTGGCGTGAACTTGGCCGCGTCAGCAGCTGCACGGAGCCAAGATTTCTTGATCCGCAAATCGAGGTGATCAATGGGGAACTGTACAGATTCAATTCATTCCATTCATTCCAAGCTCCAAGCTTTCCAAGATCATATTGAGGAAAAATCGATAAGTGATCAGAGTTTTCTCAGGTTATTCCAAAGTTTTTTTTCTTCTTTGTTTACATTTCCTTTATTTAGTTTTCTCTCCTTTTGAACTTCTTTGAAGGGGCTAAATCACAATAAACCTATGATGATCAGAGCTCACAGTATCTAGACCGATTCAGTTAATAGCTTAAGATTAGCTCAAAGCTACTGTTTTTAACTCTGTTATCTGCTTGCTTTTAGCAACTATCCTTGTGTCAGTAAACTAACTGAATCCCCCGTGAATCTCTGGGTCAATGCTAACCTTTGCTCTGCTCCTACTTTTGCTGCACTAATCCGAGATCTGCCTTGTGGGAGGCAGGCAGCAGCAAGCCAGCAACAGCTTGGTTGCCTCAAAGTAACCACTTGCTTCAGTTGCTGCATGCTTAGTACATCAGTACTATCATGCCATTGGTTGGTGTGGCTGTGAGTGACATTGGGCAGCAGAGAAGCAAGCAACATTAGCATTGGACCCCCAAGAACCAGTAGTACATTTTTCTATCTGTGACAGAAAACACAAGAATGCAATGTTGATAAAGAATCAAGAAAGCATTGTGCAAGCAGTAAGGTGAGTAGAGAGTGATGGAAGCAGAGAGAAGCTACAGCTTAGTGATGAAAATGACTGGTGAGTACAGTGTAACAACTAACAACAAGTCTCTATGAAGAAGCAGGTACTAAAGAAAAAAAAGAGAAGGATTTAAGCATGCATGTGTGTGTGTGTGATGGCATGTGGTATCAATGCTTCTGGGGTTGTTCACTTGTCCACCAGAGCAACCAGGACAAGTCTTCTCACTCTACCATTCCGGTGTCCTTTTCTCTCTCAACCCCTCCTCTCCTCTTGTTGCTTTGGCAAGCCTCTGCAGCTTAAATTAGATTATGTTTTTTTTCCTCACTAAAGATTAATAGTATTGCTAATCATGCCATCTTTCCCTCACTTGTTTCTCTCTCTAGATAGAGGAGGAGGTGGACAGGCACAGACAGCTCACACAAACATTGTGTTGTTCATGTCTCTTTCTTGCCTACCTTTGTTGAACTGGTTTGCCTTGGGAGGCACACAGGACACTTGAGGCTGCCTGGCTGGCCTCTTTGTCAGGGAGAAACCTGCTAATCTGCTATAATAGTGTTGCTTATAATTCTATCCATCACAAAGGTCACAGTATAGCTGCATCCTTTAACTGCAGGCCGTATCACATTGGAGTTTTTGGCTCTTCTCTTGTTGGAGAGCCTTTTATCGTCTGCTTGTTAGCTTATCAGCCACAACCGAAATTTGAGTACTAAAACTCAATATTAGAGTTGATGTTGGTTTTCTTTTCATCGTAGTCAATTTTCTAACATTGGTTTTTAAACTCAATTTTGTTACTCTGCAATAATATATTTCTTGCTTCAGTTTGAGATCTTCAGTAAACTATGCTGCTGGAAAACAATGTTTTGTAGGCCCATATGTGTTATGGTGTTGGTTATCATGTAGCTCTTGTCAAAAATTGAGGTGTCTGAATATAATGCCAAAAGGCAAGCAAAACTGCAATGCTTGATAGTTAAGAATTTTGGGACGGCAGAGGCTAAATAGGGGGTGTGATATCAATGACAATCAGATGTGGACCATCATTCTTGTGCTGTTCTTCTGCGGCCAGATGTGGACCACCATTCTTGTGCTGTTCTTCTGCGGCCCCATCCTTATTTGGTGGAGCTCTCGATGTATGTTGGCGATCCACTTGTCAGGCAAAGTCTAATTCTTTTGTGGTGCTAAGTTTGGATGTTAGCCTGAATTGACCACAATAATCTACTAGCATGTCTGATCAGTGATCAGTTCGTGGTTTGATAGTAAATTAAGAAGCTCAAATGTGCACAACATAGTTGAACTGAATTATGGTTGATCTGGTACTGTTCTACTGAACTCAATTCTCAGTTTAGTGAGTGATTAGGCACAATTTGTCCTGATGCCAGACATGATTAGCTTCCATTTTGCTTTTAGAGAGCACATGAATTGTGCTACAATCTTACACACACTCATCATCACCTTAATTTGAAGTAATTGCCAGTGACACATCCATTTGCAATTTTTGCATTGACTTGAACTGAAGGACCCAATCAACAGAACCTTTGGTTTTTCCTCAACCTCCATCCCTGAATGAGTTACTTAACAATTCCAATTCCAATTCCAATCCAAACCAAACAGCACGACCCTTGACCAGTAACAGCAAGTCCCTAGAATAATAATGCCACAGTTTTTCTTTTAAGTTTCAGAACGAGCATGCAGTCCATCACCTCTCCTTGGAAGATCAGACACCACAGGCCAGAATCTAGAAAAGAAATGAGCTGTCACAAAGCTTTTGCATCTAATCTAGCCAAAGCCTCAGGTCACAGTCCAACTTGTGAGAAAGATATATGTACACATGCAGAGAAGAAACAAAGATCTCCCGGGTTAATAACCATCATTGCAAGAAAAACAATGAAAAGATACTGCATCAATAAAAGCCATGGAGAGGTCAGGTGATGTGCAGGCCACACCTCTCTCTGTGGCTCCCACAAATGTGTGCAGCTTAACCAGCAGGAGCCATTGTGCTCTGCTGCATTGCATTGCAACCACTTAACCAACCTTTCTTTGGTCACAAAAAAAAAAGAGAAAAAAAATCTTAACCAACCTTTCTTTGGTCTCAAAAAAAATAAAATCAAATCTTTCTGTAGCAGTCAGCACAGATCCAGATCTGCCTGCCTGCCTGCTTAAGTGATCGGTACAATGTTGCTAAAATTAGCCAAGTGAATGCTCTGAAAGATAGGAGGTCTAATTGGCTATGTGAGACCAGGTAAGTAGGCAACCACTAACTTAAACTGCCATTAATTGTAGCTAACTATTTTTAGCTTGTTAGTGTTTTTTAATCTTGTGGCCTAAAAGATACTATGTCCAAATTAATAGTTCTCGCTACATTATTAGATGATATACTGGTCTACCAGAAACAAAGGTAGACTCCACTGTGAATTCAAGAACATAATAATTGGGAGAGCCGATTAATTAGTTAATGACCAAGATCACACCAGCCAAGCTTGGGGGTTACTATTTCACAGAAAAGCTGAAGCTTTTTACATGCCCTGAAATATGTGACAAATCATAGCTCTATCTCACTAGCAAGCAGCAAATGCGGCTCTAATCATTCATCATCTCATGCTATGCTACTTGCTTTCAGTCAGAGTAGTTGAGAAGATTAAAGAAATAGAATTTATTTCTGCATACTTAGGGAACATAAGCTTTAGATTCGTAAGAAGATGTTCTAGGGTAAATCAAAACAAACAGACAAAAATGATTTCCGTTTTCTCTGTTCTTTTTCAACTTTTGAGATAGCCAGATGTGTTATCATATCGGTAGGCTATGATCTCTTGGTTCTAACCTGATCTCACCAACTAATCACCAGCAACACAAGTTTTCAATAATATTGCAGGAAAAAAGTGCCGAACTTCATGTCGATTTCGGTGCACTGTAGTATGTTACAGCTGTTGCCATCAACTTCTTACTATGTACGACACGGTCCCAGAATTTTTTTATATTTTAGACCTTTTTTTAAAAAATTTAATAATAGACCTATCAAAAACTTATTTTCAGAAACGAACCTTTTCGTCACGCCAGTGTAAGTAGTGTGGCCAATCTAAGCTCATTAGTCGTGACGTGGCAAATGTTGCCCTATGACAGTCGTTGCCATTGACAAAGGTCAATCCGACGTCTACGTGGCACCACTGCCACGCCCAGCTCCTTGGTGTGGCAGGTGGAGTCTGCCACACCCGGCTTGTTGGCGTGGTAGGCTAAAGAAATATTATATGATAAGAAATTTTCATGTGTTAGGATTTTTTTTATTAATTTCAGGACTATTGTGATAGGAATTTTTTATATGATAGGAAAATCTCATGGTACTAAACGGGTAAAGATGGGATAAGTATTTGTGAGGTATTATTAGAAAACTTCGTATGGTTTTGATGGACTTAAATTATGTGTTGAACATATGAATGGTTCAAGCATTGTCGATTCCTTGGTCCCTGTTTTGACTGCAATTTGGAAGGATGGAAATGACTAAATCTGTTGTAAGTAATCACCTGAATGCTAGTTGGAGCAAGATCATGATAGGATCATGATGGAGGAGTAAGAACACAAGTAGAAAGAAGACAACGCAGTGGGACATGGAAGCAACTTTACTAATGAAAATGAAATAAATCCATTAGTTTTCGATTCATGAACCATACAATAGCATAAATCATTAGGAGCATATGGTAATAAAGGTAATAAAGTCCCATAGATGAATGATACGAGTTCGTCTGTGGCGATGAATCGAGCTTGAGCTTGCCTACAGACCCCTTCTACGTCCTTCAACGTGTATTGAAGGTTTGTGCTCCTTCATTCGCATGTACTCTGTATGTGTTTCAGCCTCAATTATTTTTTGGCCATGATAATTCGGATTGACATTGTCGATCCACATAGTAAATCTGTACATCCTTGGATTAGCCTGAGAAATAAATATAGTTAGTTTAACGAGGGTAGGTATATTATCGAAACATGAACAGAAATGTTAAAAAGTAAGCTTTTGACGTACAACGAAATTGTTATCTATCTTGGGATAGATGAAATATCTCCTTTCAAATGTCTCTTCTGTAAAGGATGTAGCCACCTGGCAGCGAGTTCTACAACCGCATTTTGGACGCTCAGACCATTTAGGTAGACCTAATGGATTGTTTCTCCAATCCAAGCTAGCAGATTGTACACGACATTCATACTCCATCCATGCCTGAATGAATTGTGTCGTCGTTTCAGGTTGTGTTATCCTTGCACCGGCGGGAGTAACTCTCACCGTATCAATCCACTGTACGAAGCCACATTTTCTTTCTTCTTCCATTTCATTAGGACCGATAACATAGATATGTGCATGAAAGTAGTGATCGGTGTTATTGAAAAATGGAATGTACTTACAACGAAATCGTCGTCGACAATGTTAGGACACACGAAGCATCTTTGTCCTAGAGTTCTTTGTCTTACAGATCTTATCACGTGACAACGGTCACCACAACGACACTCTGGATGCTCCCTCCATGTGGGGAGTCCGCGAGGATTTAGCTGCCACTCTAAGGCTTCTGTAGCAACACGTCGTTCGTGTTCATCCTTCGTCCTAAGGTACTTTGATCTTGTTTCACTATGTGAATATCAGCGTGTTCCATCGTACTATGGATTTTTCGAGTCTACCCACTCAACGAAGTTGCACACTGGATGATATAGCTGCGAAAGATGGTATGATTGTGCATAACGTAGTTAACTTGTATGTATTAAATAGAGTTGATTGAAGTAGGAAATAATCATACCTGATCAATGTTTGGGCATCGGAAGAATCTCCTACCCCGAATTTCTATACTCAGGGATGTCACGAGTATGCATCGGTCACCGCAAGAGCACAACGGATGGTCACACCATGGTGGAAATAGACCAGCGAAAGGATCCCTTCGCCAGTCAAGATGCTTAAGAAATGGAGCTTCTATGTTCTTCAGATCCTTGTGGATGCGAAAGAAAATATGAGTAGGTTGTGTCTGGTTTGGGGTGTTTGAGGAACCTTCGTCTATTTATAGTGGCGCATTTCTTAAATGTGAACTCCACTACAGCCGACACATGCATTGCTCGAATCCCACACAATACATTGTTCATCACCTCAGCAACATTTGTGCTCATCATCCCATACCTAGCACCGCCCTCGTCGTATGCTTGTGCCCATTTTGTCTTCTGTGGCATTTGATTCTTGAGCCATGCCCTGCTAGGCTTGTTTAACACCTTCCACAGTGCCTTGTACTTCTTTTTGAAATCTTCCTTCTCAAGAAAGTAACATAAGCCCTTCAACTTACCAATGACGTCCTTACATCTATGTTTCTTCCAAAGATTCACAGCGAAATGATGCACACACCATCGATGAATAAGATCTGGATAGCCATCTAGCTTCTCATTTACCGTATTGATTATTCCTGCATGTCGGTCCGACACAATGCATACTTGACGTCATGTACCAAGGACCTGTAGCCATAGTATGCTCATAAACCAAGACCAACTATCATTGTTCTCTCCCTCCACAAGAGCAAAGGCAATAGGAAGAAGCTGATCATTTGCATCAAAGGCAATAGCAGTGAGCAAGGTTCCCTTATATTTTCTAGTTAAAAAAGTCCCATCTACAGCAACTACAGGCCTGCAATGCTTGAAAGCCTCGATGCACGATGGAAACGTCCAAAACACCCTAAGAAGGACGTGCTTCATAACACCACCGTCCATCTCCATCTGGTTACCATGGTATATGAAGTACTTGGTGCCTGGATTGTAATGTGATATTGCATTCAGGATCTTGGGAACCCTGCCATACGCTTCCTTTCAATCGCCCCATATTAATTCCATCGCCTTTTGCTTCGCGCTCCATGCCTTCCCGTATTTGACTCGATATTGAGATAACGAAAATATGGATTCAATTAATGAATAGACAGAGGTGTCGGAGTCACGTTGCACAATACCAACAATGCGCCTTGCAAGGTATGTCGTTGTGGCTTGGGAGTGTTGACCTGACGGCTGAGATGTGCCACTTGTGTGAGGTTGCTCTACATTGGTGATCTTCCAGGTTGCCTTCCTGTAGGATCGAGATGTAGACTAGGGAGAGGTGAATAGGCGATTTTTAAAATCAATGACACCTAATCAAAACTAACCTAAGCTGTTAGGCTTGGTGAGGGATGAAACTAACTAAGCAACTAGATTATGTTTTGTAATCCTATGATGATATGGGCTCAAATATGTCTCTACGAATATAAATTGCACAAATGTAAATGCAATAAGTAACTGAGGCAAGAGACAAGGAATTTTTCGCCCGAGGTTCGAAAACTCTCTGGTTTCCTACATCCTCATTGAGGTGAGCCCAACTTCACTGCTCAAACCACGAAGTCATCGCAAACCCCCTTCATCAAGGGGTGGGCAAGGTGGGAGCTGGCCTACGAAGCGGACTACCCAAGTCTCGGTCACTAGGGTAGTTCTTCCTTCACTCCGAAGGTAGTGAACTCCAAACCACTCACAAACTAGCACCGAGCCTTCTCCACAATCTCCTTGGAAAGGTCACCGGGCAACACCTCCACAAGCGTTCTAGGAGGCGGCAACCTCCAAGAGTAACAAGTAATGACCCGGCTCGGAGATGATCAAGTGTCACACTAGCTCTACAATGAAGCAATTCACTTGTTCTTGGCTCAATCAACTCTCCAACACACCAAATGGATGAACACAAGCTCAAGCGTGTGTGAGAGTAAATGCAAGGGATGTATGTAAGTGAAGCAAGTGCCAAGAGAGCCTCCTTGCTGCTGGTGAGGAAGTATTTATACCCCCACATACCAAAACTAGTTGTTGGGGTCAAAATCATCCAACTCAGTTGCCTGCTGGTCAGACTGCCATAGGGTGGCCGGTAAGACCGCTCACCAATGTAACGGCTAGTTAAAACTAGCCATTACAGTGCATTAAATGCACATGGGCAGGCAGGCCGGTCAGACCGACGTTGGCCAGCCGGTCAAACCGCCACCGGCGTTGTTAGACTACCGAGAACTTGGTCAGACCGGCCACGGCTCTGGATCACCAAGCCATCGACGTCCAACTGGCTTAGAGGGGCCCCGGTAAGACCGAGCCAGGCCCGGTCAGACCGGCCAGGGCATGCCAGTCAGACCGGCTTGGAGCCCACGGTCAGACCGGCCAGGGTCAATGAAGAAGGATATGAAATGCGAACCAACTCCAAATGCAAATGACCTAATGTGGCATTTTGATCAACTCTAAGTTTAGGTCATTACCTCTCTTGATAGTACGGCAAAGCTATAAACAAATCTAGAGAATTTGATGGCCCAACGCCTCGAACAATTAAAAATTAAAACGCTAATTTACCATCTTCATTCCATCGCTTTGCGCCATCAATTTTAATCCTTGGTGATCATCCATGGCATATGTATCATGTGGTCCTAACTCAAATACAAATGTTAGTCCACAAATAGTGCTTGTCATTAATTACCAAAATTAACAACAGGGGCCTAGATGCTTCACTCCCTAGTCTTTCTAGCCCGAACCTTCCATTTGCATCCTCTCTGGCAATGTACAGTGTATCTCTTGTTCACATCGGATGATATCACCACATAAGGCCTATGATGACGAACCACATAGTCTTGCAAGAAAAGTTTCAACAACTCCTTTGTCTCAAACGTCAAACCCTTCCAAATAATAGCCTCCTTAGCACGTGGAGCACAATCCCTACTCCGAAGACCGCTCTCACAAATAGCATGAATAGTATTGGAGATGTCTTCTGAAATAGGAACATCCGGCAAGACAACTTTCGCCCTCTTAAGATTTTGCAACTCTTCCTCAGTACAAAATGAAGCTGGGCCTTCATCGTCCAAGGAAGACAACGATGAATAGTCATCAATATCTCCCTGCCGCCCGTCCTGCTCCAAGGACCTGGGGTCGAAGTCATCATTCACAACTGCAACGGTACCATTCAACTGCACCACACAACCATTTCCTTGCCCATTGTCGTGCCCATCATTTGTAGTGTCATTGCCGTTTGAGACACTACTAGGTTCAACCAACAATAGTACACCCTCGTTACCATGTCCAGCTATCTCCACTAATGGGGGCTCTTGTGTCAAAATTTCCGCTATTGGGGGCTTCTGTGTCAAAGTCTCCGCTAATGGAGGCTCCTGTGTTAAAGTCTCTGCTAATGGTGCCTCCTGTGTCAAAGTCTCCTCGAGCTCCACTATCGGTTCATGATCTGTCTCCAAAGAATGACCACAACCTAAGGACACTAGGTCTACTGTACTTCGATGTGCAGCACAAGTTGTAACCACCACATCCATATCACGAACTTGCAAACTTGACATACATGCAACATATGTCGATCACTCCAACTCACATGATATAGGCATCATCACAAAGTGTTCCCTTGATCCAACCCCTATATCGTATCGCCCTTCCATTCTCACCATGTCTGTAGGTACGATGTGTTCCATTTTAGAATGGATCCGATCACATAATTCTACCCATGTAGGACTAGCCGCAAAGACTAAAACATATACTTTCATCTCATCAAGCTTTCCATTTGCACTAATGGTTTCACCGGAATATACACACACCACACGATCCATCTACATGCACAATATTCACATGCAAATAAAATACTCGTTATGGAACGATACGACGGCAGAATACAACTACTTCTACACCAAAATAAGCATTGCATGCACGTCCTTATCATCCCTACATAATCACAAAAATCTAAAAATATCATGTTCGTGCTCTCCTATGTCTAACCCTACATGCAAATCAAATAGTCGTTATGGAACGATACGACTGCGGAATACAACTACTTCTATACCAAAATAAGCACTGCATGCACATCCTTATTATCCCTACATAATCACAAAAACTTAAAAATATTGTGTTCGTGCTTTCCCATGTCTAATCCCACTTTTAACCATATCATTCAAACAAAAAAATGTATTTTCCGCATAAATAACGCTAACAGAAACAAACACAACTCCATAATGCACCTCGATCTACTCCGATCCATCCCCATGAACCTCATTACCAATTATTCCAACAACATTATATTCAACCCAAAACATTATAAATAGAAGCAAAAACGAGAGATAAAACCACAAAAAAAATATAGATATACCTCACGGGATAGGCTCCCACTCAAAAGGGCTTCAAATCGAAGCAAAAACACCAGATTTTAAGTGGATTTGAATGGATTTGAGGAGGAGGCGCCTGTTGCTTCATGGCTGGGAGAGAGAACAGCGGGGAGAGGAGAAGAAGCAAGGAAGGAGGAAGAAGGGGGCGGCGATGGCAACTGGGGATATTTTTCCCCGCCACGCCAGGCGGGATGGCGTGGTGGCGTCATGCCACCGAGCCTGGCATGGCAAGCCCAGCCTCACCCACCGCCACGTTGGCGTCTGATTGACCTTATCAACAGCAACGACTATCATGGGGCAACATTTGCCACGTCACGACCAATGGCATGGTAGCTCAGATTGGCCACACCGCTTACACTGATGTGGCGAAAATGTTCCTTTCTGAAAATAAGTTTCTGGGAGGTCTATTATTAAAATTATTTTTTAAAAAAGATCTAAAATATAAAAAAAGGGTACTCATTTAGCTTTACCTGAAAATCTGAAACCTTTCAGGTCACATTCTGCTTGTGAATGCTTGCAAATTTGACATGAATTGGCATGCAAATTTGTTGTCAGACATAGTTCCTCGTATAATTGAATCCGTATAGTAAAATTGCAGAGGACAAAGTATAGATCAAATCTATCTTGTCGCCTTTGATGAAAACGCATCATTTTCACTATAGAGCAAAAGATCGGCAGTTATAAAGGGAATATCATGAAATCTCTGATCGGCAAATAGGATTCGAACAGCTCTGATGGAAAAAGGGGAGGCAAAGATTGATTTAGAAGCAAAGTGTTCCCCACTAGCATCTATCAAGGAAAAAACCGTCAAATCAAATTCAACTTTATTTTTATCTGCTTGATTTGGCTACGAACATCCACGTTGAACGTAGAGATCGAGTTTTAATCAATTATTTATAAAGTTTAATCTGTTTAGATTTTTCTGAACACCAGGATGTGTATCTCTGGTTTTGACGACACGTGTGACGTATAATATTTTGAATATTTTAACTCACGAGATACCCAAATACTATTTTCAATCCTAAAATATTGAAGTTTCGTAGGAAAAAGTGGATCCAATAGACCTCCAATCAACATAAAAAAAAACTAGAAACCCCAATCCCATGTTCTCGATCTTCACAAGTAGGAGGACCGTGAGCTCCCATTTCGTTGATCCCTGGAAGTTTGCGCACGGGAGAGCGATCGCGCTAACGATGTGCGGTAGTTTGGGGGGTGGACCTACTTCTAATTATCGGGAATTTTTTCAGTTATTTCTTGGAGGGAAGAATTTATTCGCCTCTAAAAACCTAATTAGGGATCGTAAAAGCAGAATTTTAGGAATAATTTTTTAGGTTTATGTTGGACATGCTCTCGGCAAACACATCAAAATGCTACTCTTTGTAACATACAAATTTACTTCTCTTATCGGAGGCTCAATTTCAAACATATAAATGAATTTAACAGAAATTTAGAGGAAACAATTTACTCCGAAAGAATTAGTGACTGAATTTTGATTTTTTTATTGTTTGAACTTCTAAATTTTAAAAATAAACCCTTTCGAAACATCTAAACCTTTTTTACCACGTCAGTCAAACTGACGTGACAAAATAACACTGTCACACCGGTCTGACTGGTGTGATAACGTTATTTGGCCACGTCACCCTAGCTTGCGTGGCAAGACAAAATTGTCATGCCCGCAATGTGTGGCATGTCAGTGTTGTTTTGCTACACCAATCGGACTGGCGTGGCCAAAAGGTTCAGATTTTGGAAATAAGTTTTGAAAGGATTTGTTTTTAAAATTAAAATTTTTAAAAAGTTCAAAAAATAAAAAAATCCTGAATTTCAAATGGAACAAATTTACTACTCTTTGTGACTAATTAACATACAAACAGCTCTTGATTTTCGAAAGGAAAAAAAGGTTGTCTTGAAATATTTCCAATTTTCAGTGTGTGACTTCAACTGAGAAGGCAGAAATCTAAGAGTATCCACAGAATAAATTTCATAAAACCTCACCTATTATGGTTAAAATTTCATAAAACCATGTTAACTTTGACACATGGCAGATAATCTCAGGTACGTATTATGCTCCTGACATTTCACGAAAGTACATCACTAACTATTTTGACTTTCATCTATCCCACCTTTGAGTTCTATAATCACATCTTAAATTTATTGTGGCACCCCAAACTATACCAGTCCAAGAACAGGAATCGGCATAGGCTGGAGGTCACATTATTACCTGTGATAACAGTACCAGTCCCAGGATACACAAGCTGGTACTCACAGAATAATTATGGAAAATTAGAAATAACAAATATTTATTACAACCCTGAGGAAGATCTCATACATACTACTGTCATGGACAAACCCCAGACTGGTAGAAATATAGACAGGCAGAAACGACAAAGGTGTAAGCATAGAGAACAACGACGGATAGTGTAGAGTAAAAGACACAAAGAGAAAAACAGCAAACATAATCCACAGGCTACGTTTGGGAACTAGGCTTGAAACCCCGAGAAGTCATACTCAACCTGCTCCTGGAAGTACGTCTCAGTAGAAGGGTCGAGGTACCCTTTTGCTAACTCTATAAATATAAATAAGCAAGGGTGAGTACTCAATGTACTCAGCAAGGCGGGAAAAATATGACATGTAAGGCTATAAACAAGAAGGAGAAGGGTTACTTTCGAAAAACAAAGTTTTAAATTAATTTGTTTTCAAAACACTAGTGATTCAAATTTTAGTTCGAAACTAGGCCTACGCCTCGCCCCATTTCCCAGGTTGCTTTGCAACAGCCTGTCATAGTAATCATAAGTCCCATGCACCATTCAACACCATGCCATCTCAGCACAAACCAATACCGTGCCGTCTCAGCACAACCAAACCTGTGCCATCTCAGCACAAAACCAACAACGTGCCGTCTCAACACAAAACCAATGCCCTGGTGCCAAATGACACCCCGAGTCACACAGGCTCGTTCCCAACCACGAAGGTTGGCCGTTCGCCACAAAGGCCAACTCTGGTAACGGCTCCCTTCCCACAAAACCATTTCATTAAAGAAGTTTAAAAACAAAACTACGCTATGAGAAACACCTCACAGCCGCCCATGACCATAGGCACGGCTGTTTAAACAGTTTTACTAAACTCTGCAAAGATTGCACGCTTTACCCACACGTCGTGAACTTCTCACATTACCGAACACAAGTGGATTAGACATGGCCGACAAAGGAGAGCTCACTACAAGACTTTTCTGTAACCAACCCATAGATGTCCCGTGTCACACAGATGGGCGGAATCTCTCCACCAAGTATCAGGCCAGTCTCAGGCCCTCATCTACTCAGGCCCCACCATATGGACCCCACGACATATCCCCATTGCAGGAGATTGCCGTAAACTCCACCATACCAGTGCTCCTCACTTGCCAACATACTAGACACCTACGCTTTAGCTACTTACTCAGCTAGGGGCATCCCATTCTACCCGTGTGGTCGCACTGTCTTATGTTTGGATGAATTTCCCAAAGGAATTGGTCCTTACGGATGATGCGTAGCCAAACCACCCAGGTACTGACTCCCACACCATCAAGTTTTAGATATCATTTTATCATCTTAAAACCATTCCAACACCTCGCTGGGTTTTTAAATAACAAAGGTGTTAAATATCCAAAAGTTTCCCAATCGACAGTGCAAACGTTACCTATAGGCAGTCTACTGTGGCATGGGTGAATACCGATGAAAATATGGTGGCGTTTACAAATCCTACATAATAAAAGTGCGACTAATAAGAAGGTTCAACGAATCGCATTCGCGGCCAAAACAATGCGCCCTAAAAATAATGCAACTTGGCAAACAAAATAATTAGTTCAAAAATATGGGTGCAAAAAGTGGTCAATGAGGCTTGCCTTGATCCTCCACGAAAGCCGAAGCATCGGCCTCCTGAGCAAACCCCCGATCGGTCCCGGACTCTACACGCAACAAAACAAACAATACATAAAACCACTGCTAGAAACAAAATAAAAACATGAAATGAAGTGCTGATGGGTAGAGCAGAATTTTAGAAAGATGATGGAACTGGAATGAGGTCAAACGGAGTTACGGATAAAAAGATATGAAATTTTGAAGTTTGGAGGATTTTCGCGGGATGGAAAAGATCGAAACGGAATATTCCCGAAATATTCCGATGGCCCGACTGTCAGTAAGTCAATAGGAGGTCAAAGGGAGAGATAGAGGTGGGGCCCACGGGTCCCACTCTTTCTTTTTTTCTTTTTTTTCTTCACTCCCTCTGTCGCGCCCTGAAAATCACCCTAAAATTTCACCTTGTAATGTATTTCTAGAAATTGTAAAAATCAAATTTAGCCTTCAACAATTAAAAATCCCCAAGATCCAACTCGAACCGGAGTGTGGGAATTTTTGTTGAATTCCTTATGCTTCAAAATATTTAAACAATTTTTCCTTGAATTTTCATAGCACTATAAATATTTTTAATGCAACAAAAACAGTTCTCTTATTCTCTAAAAAAGGAAAAAAAATTAAAATAAACCTCCCTCCCTCTCTTGGGCCATTCTCGACCCACCCCGGCCTGCATGGCCCAGGCCGCCGCCTCCTTCCCTCGGCCCAGCCGACTCCCTCCCGGCCCAGCCAAGCCGCCAGGCCGCTACTTCCTCCCCTCTCGGCCCAGCCAGCCTGCCAGCTCGCCACCTCCTCCTTCCCGGCCGTGGGGCCCACCTGTCAAAGGTGTCTTCAACCTCCAGCCGGCTGTACCGTAGAGACGCCGCCGCCACCGATCGATCTCCCTCCACGATTGATTTCCCTCCGATTTAATTGCGAAAATGGATTCCTCACATCCTCCTCATCAGTTCCCCCAACAAATCCCACTCAAATCGGTATTATTTCGTGGTGGATTTTGAAAGCTTGCATCAATGGTGAGCTCCACCATGGCCGGCGTTGATCTCCCTCCCCGGCACCCGTCTCCCTTCCCTCCGGCCTATAAGAGGAAGCCCTCGGCGTCCTCCTTCCTCCCCGCACACCGCCGCCCTCCTCTCCCACTCTCCCGAGCCGCCGCGCCGCTGTTCTCTTGCGTCGTCGCCGTCGCAACTCCGGCTGCCCTCGCCGATGGTCGGGGCCTCCTCGGAGCCCGGCATCGCTGCGGTTAGCATCGCCACCTCCTCCTCTTCCCCGTCCACACACCCGTCGAGCATGAGGACCACGGGAACCACGACGACGCCGACGACCCGAAGCTTCTCACCGGTTCTTCCTCGCCGCCGGCCACGTCCTCTCGCCGCCGTGACCGCACGGTGAGAATCGTCGCCTTCTCCTCCCTCTGTGGTTTCCCCTCCCGTACCTCGTGGCGCCACCACTGCCAGCGTAGGCCGTCGCTCCTGCCCGGCTCATGGTGGACTCAGTGCACCCTGTGGCCGACGCAATAAAAGGAATTTCCTTTAGAAAATTAATTTACTAAATCACAAAATTCCATTTAAACAACAGTCGAAATTCAAAATATCATATCTTGACTATTTGAACTCGGAATCGACCCGTTCAAGTTGCTAATTTCTTCGTAATTACTAAACAACCCATTTGTATGTTTTGTTTTTGCATCTTATATGGCTTTTATTTATCTTTGGCCTTTTTCCTTTGCGTATGTCGGGTCGACACTGCAGATCCGGAAGAGCCGCTCTTTCTCGAGGTTGACCTTGAAGACTTTGGTAGCGAGCAAGGCAAGTCGTGTCATTTTGAGCATATTGCTATCCCAGTTTACAAAATTATGTTTATTTAAATTATTGCATTTCGCTTTATTAAATTCCCACGATTATTACCGTTTTATTTAGCCTTACCGATTTCCCTTGTTACGACCTTACTATTTGTATTATTTTGATCCTTGATAACCCTAGGAAAAATAAAACTAGTAAGGACTGTATATATGTGCTACTTACTAGAAACTTTAGGAATATGCTTAGCCTTGCTTACATAGAAACAATTAGAATTAATTTTTAATAATTAGAATTGTGAATAATTTATAATGATGGTAATTTTTGCGGCTGTTTAGCCATGAAGTGATGTTTCCCCTTCAAAATTTCCCCAAACTTGTTTTCGGCTGGGCTCGGGGTGCTTGGTTTTGTTAGTCGCACCTCGGCCGTCATAAAGATCGGTCTTCGGGCCTCTGTTGCAAAGCATATTCCGTACTACCACTTGTCTAATGGGTAAGGCTTAACACATCGTCTAGTACGGTCATGAACAGAAAAGACACGGATAGGGATGGATGAAGCCCTTGGTGGGGTTGACGTCTCTGGCAGTACGCCCGAGGTCATAGACTGTCCGCTCGACCCAGGGCGCCTGGCGGGGGAAGTCTATGTCGGTCTTCTTTGTTTAGGGCAGTGCTAAACGACGAGTTATGTCATGACTTTCGTCCGTATGCCGTGGTGGCATGTGGCACGTCGCAACACGTGAGGAAGACATGTCTGGTGGGTAAAGATGTACACCTCTGATCAGAGTTTAATCTATTCGAATAGCCGCGCCCTCGGTTATGGGCAAGCTGAGCAATGTACCCAAGTTAGAATTTAATTCTGTTTAAAACTAAAATAATTGGAGTTAGCACTTGTTGGCCTAGGTTAAGGCAAGATCGCGTCGGTGCGCGGCTTGATGATAATTTTGACTAGAGATAGGTTCGTGTTGGATTAAAATGCGTTTAAAATATTTCAATATCTTGAAATGCTGGTTTTATGCAAAATATCCCTATATATAAATCCTTTGTACTCCCTAGCATTATATTTGCATTTTTCCCGGCATGGCTTGCTGAGTACGGTGGTTGTACTCAGCCTTGCTCCCTTTTTCCCCCTTCCAGCAGAGGAGTACTTTGGAGTTGAAGACTTTGGTGTCTAGCTCATGCCTACCGTCAAAGTGCCTGTGGTGGTCCGTCGTAGCCGCCGCCTTTTATTTGTTTATCTTTCAGTGTTGGGCCTTTGGTCGCCCATGTAATAAAGTACTCTACCTTCGTTTCCGCTTGTTTACTCTAATATTTACCAACTCTGTAATGTGTACATTGCCTCCTGGGACAAGGAATTATGCACTCACAAACGGAACATAGTGTTCTATTTTCCGGGTGTGACACCCTCTCTCCCTTATCTTTTCTCATTCTCTTTCCTTCTTATCCCATTCTCTCTCTCTCTCTTTTCTTGCTCCTGCTTCTCCTGAGAGGGGAGCTCGATGGAGAGGGAGGGTGGCAAGGGCGATGGCGCGGCGCGTGGGGAGGAGGCGGCAGGGTCAGCGTGCAGGCGGCGTGGCGGCTGCAGCCAGCGGCGTGGAGTGGCGGTTTGGCTCAGCTGGGGCAGTGGCGCGGCGAGGGGAGGAGGAAGAGATGGAGGAGGAAGGAGGAGGCGACGGCGGCTGGTAGCACGTGGGGAGGAGGCGCGGCCCCTCGACCGGCGACGCTGGGGTGGCTCGGCGCAGGCGGCGGCTCGGTGCCGGTCTGGGCGCCCGGGAGAAGGAGGGGAAGGAGAAGGGAGGAGGAGGTGGAGGAGAAGGAGGAAGGAGGAGGAGAAGGAGGAGGGAGGAGGAGGAGAGCCGACGGCCTCAGTGGGCTTGGCAGTGGCTCTTTCGGGCGTTGCAAAGACTCGGCCAGGAGCAAGAAGGAGAAGGAAGTGACGCTGACTACCTGCAACAACTCCGCGGTTTCGGCGACACCTTCCCGCAATGCAAATCGTAGTGTGAAACTTGTAGGGAGTAGTGGGAGGGATCAAAGGCTTGGTTGTGGGGGTATTTATACTTTGCTTGAGATTTCGTTGATGAATGCCATCATTTTTGCAGCTGTGCAAGAGTCTCCAGCTATAGTTTTTCTTTACTTCCTCTGTGATGCTCAGGTGTTTGTCCTTCGTGAGTGAAGGAGCTGCTCAGGTGTTTGTCTTGCTTGAGTAAATGTAAAACCAGAGCAGAGATGCTGTCGGGGAAGGGGATGGGGCGGTGACTAATTTGGCAGCCGTCGTTTTGTGGTTTTAATGATAGAGAGAATTTTGTGCATGCATGGCTGGGTCGATGATGACTTAAGAAAGATTAGAGAACGGTGCTTTTAGTGACACGAATTTAATTAGAGGTAAAAGGGACCGATAATCGCCGGTTGGTAGAAATCCAAAAATAATGGAGATTAATTGGATTGGAACGGAAGTGGTAAGATAAGGCCGGGAAAATTTACGAACGACGATTAAAATTAACTCTCGAATTTTTTTGGAGATCGAAGTTGGAAAAAGGACAACGCTTTGATTAAATTGGGGATTTTAGATTAAAAACACGGGTGTTACATTTATGAACATTTTATCCATCATAGAAATGTTACATTCAATTTTTTCTATGTTGATATAGGAGTATGTCAAAATGGTGTGTGATTTTGTGAAACTTTAAATCATAATATCTGAGATTATGTGCCATGTCAAAAATATGCGTGATTTTATGTAACTTGGACCATAATAACATAGGTATGGTTTAATGAAAGGAAAAAGTACATCTTAGATCCCTCATCTTGTCACCAAATTACAAAATCGTCTCTCAACTGAAAACCAGATATATGAGATCCCTCAACTTACAAAACTGAATCAGTCTGGATCCATAGGCGGTATTGACTCCAGTTTTGTCCGACGTGGCTGTTAAGTCAGCGTGGGACCCACGTGAACCCCACATGTCAGGGTGACCACGTCATCACCCTCTCTCTTTCTCCTCTTCTCTCTCTTCCTCCTCTCTCTTACTTTTCTCGTCATTCCCAAGACGGGCTGGCTGGCGGGTGTGGAGGAGGTCGGCAAGGCGAGACGGGGGAGGAAGTCCGACGGCCGGCGACAAGCGACGCGGCGACGCTGGGTGGAGGGAAGCGACAGGTGCGGAGGAGGCTGGCAAGGCGAGGCGGGAGAGGAGGCAGCCCACGGCGGTGGCGTCGTGGAGGAGGGCGGCAGCAACGACGAAGAGGAGCTGGGCGGCGCAGAGGAGATGGGTGGCATCGCTGACGGAAGAGTCGAGAAGCTTGGGAGAATGTTAACAGCAAATTTTGATAAAGATATGCCAAGATAGAGTAAGATGGAGTTAGATCCGAAGCAAATTTGAAGGAATAAGGTTGTTTTCAAAAACAGAGTAGCGCATTGGCTGGGGGCCGTATCGGCCGATACAGAATCAGACTCGATTAGCCGATACGGGCAACCTGATTTTGTGTCAGATTCATGAAGGAGCTTGAAGATATTGTCAAACAAGGATTGAGTCCAAAGGAGACAATTGTATCTATTAATTAGGAATAAGAGTTAGTTATTTCTTTTTACAATTTCATGGTAAGAGTCCATCTAGGACTTATTTGTTTATTTTATAATTAGACAAGTTTTGAATAGTGTCCGATATGGACAAGGTTTGTATGTTCGAGTATAAATATATGTCAGAGTCTTGTAAAAATAACAACAGTTCAATACACTCTCGGTGCATCGCCACAATCTTACTTTTACTTTCGACGAGTTCTTGTTTCGAGTTGGGTTGCATCGGTTTCGATCTCCAATTAGAGGTATGGATTGTCACAGCGACTTATATCGACGGATTAGCTCATCGTTTTAGATGTTCTAATCTATCTTGTACAACTGCTGGTTATCATATATCTTAGCTAATCTAAATTGATGGCTCGATTTACTTGTATCGACCAAGCCTTATCCAAGATTTTGTCGGTATCGACTAAATCATCCTGTTGGCTTAGATTAGCTAAGGTATCCACTACCCTGAAAATCAGTCAAAAGCTTAATTGTCTAGATTTTTATGCTTTTTTTCATACTTTGTGCTACATCAGCCCTAGTCATGCTTAAAATCATAAAAACTAACCTGCTTCTTGATTGCCAATAAGGGTAGAATCGAGGTTTCAGCCAATCTTACCTGATATAACTGTTTAGCCTTGTTTAAATTCTTTTGATCATGCTTTTCATGTTATATATGCCTCTTATATAAGCATGTCATACTAATTAAATATATCAAGCTTGATCTTGATATATTTGGCTAGATTGACATTCTTGTATAAGGCTGTATTGGAGTATTAGCCAATACAATATTTATTTTAAACCTAAGTATGGTGTCATCGGTTATGACTTAATTAGATATATGTTCTTTCTTCATAGATTATATGTTTGATTACATCTACAGCCGATGGAACATATTTTAGGTTTGCTTAATTTTACCTATCTTACATCTTACAACCGATTCAGTCAGATCACATGGCTAGGTTTAGTATGGTATGTCATCGGCTCCTCGGCTGATCGGCTATCGTAAATCTAACTCGTTTGATTGTATATCTTGTTAGTTGCAAGATCAAACCAACTGGCACGCCCTAAATCCGAAAGCAAGATTTGGACCTGCACTGGAGATAAGCAAAACTCCCAGGCCACCGTGTTTTCTCATCAACAGAGAGAAATGGGAAAGGGCAAGGTGCATCCCTCGTCATCGCCGCCAACGACGGTGGGTGGTGGCGATGGCGGCGCTCAGGGCGGAGAGGAAGGAGGTGCTCGCATCGATGCGGTCATCGTCGTCATCGTCGGCGAGGTAGGGAGAGGCGAAGGAGGGGAAGGAGAAGGGCGGAGGGAGTGGGAAGGGCGACGATCGAAGGCGAGCGCGTGTGGAGAGGGAGAAGGCAAGGAGGCCAACGGTGAGCGCGCGCGAAGAGGGAGGAGGCGGGGAGGCCGTCGAGGGGGACGGGGAGGCCGACGACGAGGGCGCAGGGAGAGGGAGGAGGTGGGGCCAGCGAGGAGAGCGAGGAGGCCGATGAGCTTGCCCACTCCGCTGGGCCGGCGTCGACGAGGGCGAACAGCACAACCGGGACACGCCTGTTACGACGCTCTTGGGCCGCCGCGCATGGGCCGTCTCCCTCCTCTGCCCTTTCTCCTGCTTGACGCAAGAAAGAGAGGAAGAAGAGAGAAAGGAAGAAGGGGATCCGACTAGTGGGCCCTAGCATTTTTTTTATTTTTAATTATTTTTTTTAGATGAAACTGTCACGTAAGCGCCAAGTGGGATGAAGACATAGTCAAAGAAGCCACGTAGGCGTCATGTCAACCAAAATCGCGAACAATACCACCGAGGACCTTGTTTGCACTATTTGGAAGTTGGAGGATGCTTCGTATCTGACGAAAAGATTTTGTAATTACAAAATGAGAGATCTTCGGTGTACTTTTTTCTTAATGAAATTACTCTTATCCACGAGATAAATGATGTGGGCCAAGTGTTAACGAGGACGCATTTTGGGCCATCAGATTGGGCTTTTCTGGGCCGTCACATGTAGATCGGACAGCGAGGCTCGTCATCTACGGTTCTCTCTGGCTATACGGCCCAAAAACACCTACGCGTAGTTCTCGAACCTTCAGTTTCATCGTCTCGCGGCGGCGGCGGCCATGGAGGACGACGAGGAGTGCCCTCCCCTCGCCGTCGAGCTCTCGCCGGAGACGCCGTACAGCCCTCCACCGCCCGGTCCCTCCGCGGCGTCGCCTGTCGGGGTCACCGTCATCACCGGATACCTCGGCGCCGGCAAGTCCACGGTGAGGTTTTCTCCGCAGGCTGTGCCCTTACCGCCTCCGCACCCACTGCCATCTCTGGAAAACAATCTGCTCGGAGAATTGGGGCCGAAAGATTGCTGGCGCTAAGTAGGATCCGGATTGCTCAATGGAAGGTTCATGGAGGACTGGAGCCTGGGGGCTCTTGTGACTGGAAGTTTGATCCGATCGAGTTGCTTGTCGTCATAGCTCTTGCTGTTCTCTTAAGTTTAGGTAGTTCGCCACATGCTGGGTTGGTTGGAGCAGTGCCCGTATCTATTTGGTGAGCGGTCGTTTGAGTAGAACTTGCGTTTCGAGGGCTCTGTTTCTCATATGAGCTCATTTTCAATTTATTTGTAGTTGTAGTAGTATAAGAAATGGTTCATCGATCTACATGTTGAACTAGTTACTACCTATCAATTTTGACCTGTAGTTGAATGTTATATCACCAAGTGTTGCGTAACTAGTTCTCTCTTTCTTTCTTTTTTAAACAAAACTTAACATTACCGAGTTACTTACACGTGTTTACTATTTTATCCCGTGCTTTTTAGCAGAATGAAGCCATATGTTTAGGATATATGTCTTATCTCACAACATAAATCCTTGTTTGATCTATCTTGGCCCGTATCTTGACTTCAAATTCTAACATCAGACCATTAGTCCTTCTGTCAGTGGTCGTTTACTACTTAGCTTATGTTGACATTGCTTCTACTATGTCTCACCTTACCATTCTCCTAGCAGCACTTGTACTTATTGACCAAGTGTTCTGTGAACTTTATAATCCAGTTTGTTAGTTCAACTAATTGGTATGTTATGGGATAACTTATCTCCCGCACATCAAATTTTCAGTTAGTCAACTACATTCTAAGTGCGCAACATGGTAAGAGAATTGCAGTGATACTGAATGAGTTTGGAGAGGAAATCGGAGTTGAAAGAGCAATGATCAATGAGGGGCAAGGTGGTACGCTTGTTGAAGAGTGGGTAGAGCTGGCAAATGGATGTGTTTGTTGCACGGTGAAACACAGCCTGGTTCAAGCACTTGAGCAGCTTGTGCAGAGAAAGGAGAGGTAAGTACGGATGTTGCTGTCTTGCATGGATATGTAGCATACAACATTTGATCCTATAAGTATGTGTCCTACTATTATGTTTTATTTCCTATGATTTTCTGTACAAAGTGATGTCATGATGTATAAAGACTTAGTGGTATGTTCTGATTTGCTATTGATATTCTGATTTTAGCTCAAAAACTATGTTTAGACTCTGGCATTTTTTGGTTAGTCGACATGGTTGTTTGTTTGTTCTTGTTTTTCTGGAAATACTAAAATTTTGATTCACTTTCCTGTGTATGCTATATACTGATGCAAAAATATAAAGTGGATCATGCTCTTACTTTGATCTTTCATTAAAGAAGATTGGTGTTTTTTTCTGATAACATTAGTAGTTATTATACTACAGTGCCTTGTAAATTACGACGGTATGAACTGAAGATACTATGTGCTGCAGAATGGATCACATATTACTAGAGACAACAGGATTGGCTGATCCTGCACCTCTTGTCTCTATTCTTTGGCTAGACGATCAGTTGGAGTCATCAATTAAACTAGACTCTATCATTACGGTTAGTTCAACCTTATGTTCTTATTTGTTAGTCTGACTGTATCTTACAAGTTTGGGAAATGTGCATGCTTCTTTGCTCCTTACTTTGGATAACAATTTGAAGGACTGCATTGTATTGGACAATTTTCTTATATATATTTTTACTGGTCAGGTTATCGATGCAAAAAACTTCAGGCTGCAAATTGATGAGAACAAAAAGTCGTCATCATTCCCTGAAGCATTTCATCAAATTGCATTTGCGGTAACTTGGTCCTCAGTGTTATCCTATTTGTACCATTTTGTCTTCCCTACAGAATTTGGAATTCTTTGTGCTGATTTTGCGGTGCTAAAATTTGTCTTACTTGATGAATCCCAAAATGCAAACAACCATAATAGCAAAAGTGTCAAACTTTCTTGTAACAGGATGTTGTGATATTGAACAAAATTGACCTAGTAGAAGACAATCTTGAGGATTTGGAAAGGCAGATTCATGAAGTCAACGCTCTTGTTACAGTGGTGCAGTCTGTCCGCTGCCAGGTTGACTTAAATAAAGTATTTGATCAGCAAGCATATGGTACCAAGGTCAGTACCTAGCTCAAAACTTGCATTTTGTTATTTCTTCTTTGTATTCAATGCAGAGGAATCTATCTTTGATTTTGTTTTTGGACAAAAAAAAGACTTAACTTTCATTAGTTAATTGATTAAGTATGACATCAATTAGTCATGTCAACATATGGGCACTAAATCTAGTCATGCCAAGACATGGAAACTAAGTTATTCTCAGAAGGTCATTAAACTCTATGGCCATAAACTTCTTAACAAAAGCTCGACTCATTCAGCACGAAAAATCAGTGTTGGTGAGCTGTTTTTTCAGCATCTGCTTGCTCATGCTAACTAGCAATACAGAAATTGCTTACTTGCTTTTGGTACTTCTTTTGTGGTTATTGCTTTTGCTGGCGATGGCACCTTGTGCTCAACAAAATCTGAACACCTTATTCAGGGATTTGATTCTGACATGTTTTTAATTTATTTTCCATAGAATTCATCGCAGCTGCAAGAACTTCTGGAGTACAGTAAATCAGTACCACCTAATCTCCGTCATGATAACAGTATTTCTACCTTGTGTATTTGTGAGCAGGATCCAGTTTCCCTGTCTAAGGTACTCTTCCATTAGATGAACTATATGAATAGAGTTTTTTTAACTGCAGTTAACATTTAGAAAACATTTCCCTTAGACAACTTTGAAAGGGTATTTATTCATTAATCTTAAAAACATAGATTTTAGTTGACAACTACATCATTGGGATTTGGTATATTTAGTTTTTTTTTTTTGTACTCACCCGTTGTTCTGTTAGTACTTCGAAGTATGTGCTCTTATGTTTCATCTACTTTTCTAAAATATGTCTTCACATTCCATACTGCTTAGGTTGATTTGAAAAGTTACAATGAACAAGTGATTGTAAGCTCTACACTTACTTTTCCTGGTTGATGCTACAGCAACAACTGGAAACATTATTTTATTAATATTGCTCCTTTAAGTCTTCATGTTGAGATTGTTATATGTCATGATTTCAAAGATGATCATTTATGGGCATCTGTGAAGGATGCTCCATACTCTACTCTACTATAGAGAAGAGTAGAAGACTATTTAATATTCAAGCACATACACTGCATTTCCTAGGTTTCTCCATTCATGACCAATGTACATCGATATACAATTGTGAGATATATGCATTTTTGTCTGATGTAATTTGTTCTAAAGGTGGAATCATGGCTCGAGGATCTTCTTTGGGAAAGGAAGTCAGACATGGATATTTATCGTTGTAAAGGGATTTTACATGTCCATAACTCGGATCAAGTTCATACCTTACAGGTTGTTGCATCATAAAAAGTATTCGCAAGAACCATATGTGATGAGTTTTCAAACAAATTTTATCCCACCTATTTGCTCTCATGCAGGCAGTGAGGGAAGTTTATGAAGTTCTGCCAGCTCGAGAATGGTCCAAGACAGAATCTCGCACAAACAAGATAGTTGTCATAGGTATATTTTGTAACTCACTAGTTTAGCGATGGAAACTTATTAATTGGTTATTAATTATCATATGCCTGTGGTGCCGCAGGTCGCAACTTGGATATCAATATCCTTCAAGATTCATTTAGTCGTTGCAAGCACTGATATTGAAGGGTTTGATCATCCTGTACCCTGTAAGTTACATTCTGTTTTTTGGGGTCGTTTGTGTGTATATATATATGGTCTTGCAGTCTTGCTGTTTGAGGTTCTGTCCCATCATTATACTTAGGAGTATTTGCTGCTTGGTACTTGCAGCTGACAAAAAAAATGCTGTTTCTGCTATCTTATCGGTATTTAGCATTTTAATTTTGTTCCTGCACTCAACAGGTACCCTCCATGCAATCAAATACTGCAAGTTGTTTCTATGGCTCCCTGAAGTAAGGTCACAGTGCTGGCAGCTTCTTGGCAATGAACTTCTGCACAACGGCTGCAATTATCCGACGCGCCATGTTCAACTTTGGAAGAGGAACATGCATCCAGTTACAAGATGATGAAATACTTGTGGAAGATTTAGTTAAGAGTAGTATGAAAACTGATGATCGGCAACATTTCTCGTTGTATGAAACTGACCGAAAGTAATCTTTTTGTAAGAAACTGATTGGCAACAATAACATACTGGGAGGTGAAATCTGATCCTCAAATTCATGCCTGTGGGAGCAGCAGCTCTTCTGCTTGTAAGTTTGCTACTCTGTTGGAAGAGCTGGTTCTGCAAAATGCAAAACGCAACTAGTACGTGCTAAAGTTCTTACAAAGCCCCATCTCTAACATTGGTCTAGTATAGACAGGAGCCCCATTTGCATCGCTCAAAATTCAGGCAAACTTCATAGAAATTTGACACAAACAATTTCGAAATTCTTGGTCCGATGTAAATTCCGAGGTTAAACCGTTTTATCGCAGTGATACACTGTCATACTGATGATAATGCAACAGTCGCACAGAAATTTACAGATTCACCCTCGTAACAAGTCAAAATATGCGAAAACACCCTCCATTCTCCGCTCATCCCCATCCCGTTCCATTCCATCTCCGATCTGAGCCGCCGCCGCCTTCTTCTTCTTCTTCTTCCCTTTCCTCCCTCTCACTCCACCACTCCAACCCCCACCTCACTAAAACCCTAGCCCAAACCCCACCTCCTCGCCCGCCCCCCGCCATGGCTGCCGCGGCGGCCGCCGCCACCACCTCCCGCCTCCTCCGCCGCCACCGGCCTCCCCTCCCTCTCCTCCTCCGCTCCTCGATCTCCTCCTCCCGCCCTCTCCTCCAGCAGCCCGAGCTCTCCCCCGACTCTGCCCCCGCCCCCGCCCCCGCCCCCGCCGACGCCGCGCCGCTCCGCCGAAGCCGAGCACGGGGAGCCCCTTCTACGGCGAGAACTGGCGGAACCCCGCCGCGGCCAACCCGTCCTCCTCCCTCCTCCCCGCGGTCGTCGCCGGCGGCCCGCTGGGCGGCGCGCAAGCCCGGGCCTCGGCGTACTCGGCGTCCCCGGGCGCGGCGGAGCTGAAGGAGACGTTCGCGGAGTGGATGGCGGAGCAGCGGTGGGAGGAGATGAAGCAGCTGTTCGAGTTCTGGGTCAGGTCGCTCGACCCGGCCTCCGGGAAGCCCAATCGCCCCGACGTCGACCTCTTCAACCACTACCTCCGCGCGCAACTCATGTCCGGGGCGCTGCCGATCGAGATGCTGGATCTCGCCGAGCAGATGCGCGAGTTCGAGATCACGCCCAACACGGCCTCGCACAACCTCGTCCTCAAGAGCATGGTCCAGGCCCAGGAGGCTGATGGCGCCGAGAAGCTCATTGAGCGGTGAGTTTTTGTTTTTGTTGTGGCTTTGTGGAATGGGAGATCGCCATTCCCTGGTTCATTATCTGACATGTCGTAATGTGCCTGTACAACTCAAACCATGGAACCTCGTAGGTCGTTTGCAGCAAATTTAAGGCCTTAAATATCAGATTTTGTTGCATCTTGAGTGATACGACTAGTTTACTAGACATGCACGCCTTTCATTCTTCTGATGCTTAGCGGGTAACATAGATATGATGTAACGTTTTATTTTATAAGGGTCATGGTCCATTGCACTCACGGTTTCTCTGATGTAACATGTCTCAGATGCTTTATCAACAATGCATACATAATTTATATGCAATTAGTGCATAAAACTAAAAAAATGCCTTGGAGATTGTGTATAACATCAGGAACTTAAATTTTTGCTTGCAGCTGTAAGAACGTTATTATTGTCAATGAAGTGTGCAGAATATTGTCTGACTGGCAAGGCTAGTGTTCAAATGATATATGATAGCATTTTCATGTATTATGCTTTTAAGTGCTTGCATTTTGTTTTTGTCTATATGTTGCCTATACTGTGGTCACTACTGCTACAGATTTCACATTGAAAATGATTGTATCTGTTGAAATCAGGATGTTGCAAACAGGAACTCAACCAGATGACGAATCCTACAATTTGGTTGTAAATCTTCTGATTAGACTGAACCGTGTGGACTCAGCTTTGAAATATTTGGATTTGATGCTTAAATCAGGCTACACAATATCTTCCGCTGTTTTTGCTGATTATGTCCGGGCATGTGTAAGATCTGGGAGATTGGATACATTGGCATCAGTCATAGAGAAGTGCAAGGTATTTATTATTCTTTTAGACTGACAAGTCTAGTGTTTACTGTTTATATATTAGTTAGGACTCCTAATTTCCAATGCTGGAAATTTTCAACCGTTATAGGTTTGTGGGCTACCAATGGGCCTTCAACATTCTTCATTTTCAAATATACATTTCAATCTGCTCGGTGTATGTACTAATGGCGCACTTATTTTATTTCAGGCAACAGATCAGAACAAAGTCTTGTGTCCACAATGGTCCTGGTGTGTTGAAATAGCAGAAGCTGCTTTTGATGCTAACAACAGCAAGCTAGGTCTTTTTGCTTTGGAATATCTTGCAAGATGGATTGCTCGTTCTGAGCGTGTTATTCCTCCTCTTCATCTTTCAGTTGATGAAGGTTTAGTACTCTCAGCTTTAAGTGCTGCTGGAAGAACTTGTAGCACTGATCTCCTGAATGCTGCTTGGTCAATATTACGTAAGTCCTTGCACCAGAAAAGGGCACCGACGCCAGAGGCATATCTTGCCAAGATCTATGCTCACTCATCCATTGGTCAACTTCAGCGGGCTTTTGGTACCTTACGTGAATTTGAAAATACCTATGGGAACTTTGAGGATATTGATTTAGAGCTCTTCTCACCGTTTACTTCCTTGCGACCACTTGTTGTTGCTTGCTGTAAGGATGGGTACACCACACTGGACTCGGTATGATCTCTTTACGCTATGTATAATGCATCAAGGCGCAAAATTCTTATTGGGAGATCATGTTTAAAATTATCCACGATGAGCTAATGATGAAAACTCTGTATGTGTAGTTCCATTAGTGTTATGAATTTATACATTCTGTCTTCTGTGGCACTGAATTATTCTTTGTTGAGGTTTACCTAGTTATTCACTTATTTCTCTTTTCAATATAAAATTGGTGCTCTCTTTCTTCGCCGTTGATGTTTTATTTAGTTAACATTACCACCAGAGTATTTGAGACACATTTTCTCTCAATGACAATAATTCCTCATGGCTATGGTAGCCTTTTGTAGTTCGATTCCCCCCTGCAAGCATAAGGCCCAGTTTCATATTGACAGTTCAAAGAATCATTGACACAGTCCTTTTTCAGTGTTATTATGAATTCGTCATAGTATTGTCCCCACCAATTTGTCTTGACATTATGGGAGGAACGTTTTATTGCCCTGTTATGCATTTCTTTCACCAAATATGATGGAATATCCTAACACTGTAGGCTCCTGCCTGCAGGTCTATGTGCAATTGGAGAATTTAAGTTCTGCAGATTCACCATACAAATCTGTTGCTGCTCTTAACTGTGTTATATTGGGCTGTGCAAACATTTGGGATCTTGAGCGAGCATATGAAACTTTTGAGGCAATAAAAGAAAAATTTGGGCTTACACCTGACATACATTCTTACAATGCGCTTTTGCATGCATTTGGAAAGCGGAAAATGGTATTATTATTACCTAATGGGTTTGATACTTTCACAACATTTATCACCTTTCTGCCACTTACCCACAATCCATTCAACCTATGATGCTCATGTGTATTATACAGACTGAAGAAGCTTGCAACGTCTTTCACCATCTAGTAAGCCTTGGTGTTAAGCCAAATGCAACAACTTATGCCCTTCTTGTTGACACGCATCTTTTAAACCGGAATGCAAAAGCTGCTCTTACTGTAATTGCTGAGATGGTATGGTCAATTTACTTTTGGACATTTCCTATCTATCTATAGTTTCTCAATATGATGTCTGGTTCAGGTTGATGCGGGCTTTACTCCTTCAAAGGAGACACTTAAGAAGTTCCGAAGACGCTGCTCCCGTGAATCAGATTTTGATAGTGATGAGAAAGTGCAATCCCTGGCTAAGCAGTTTAACTACCGAATGGGTGGTGAAAACCGCAGGGAGATGCTCTTTAACATTGAATACAGCGCTGAGTTCGCAAGTACTAGTCCTAGGTACTGGGCTAACCTTTTCTGAATCCAGCAATTTCTTTATTTTTTGTCTCGTACCAACAATGGCTGTTAGTTTCTTGCTTTATCTAATGCATTTGCTGACTATGTTTTGCTTGATGGTTTTGTTTTGCAAGTTGATTTTGATGATGCTGGTGCGCTCTAGTAGACGTAACGTGTACCTTTGCTCACTTTGCTGGTACTTGAAGAGCACGGAGGCTTTAGTCTGTAAATTATACTTCTTTGTACCAACTTTCCTAATTATTTTCAAGCATCTCAAGCTATCATTTTTGTTGGCAGAACCCGTAACAGGATTTATGTTAGGATTTCAGAATAAGGGTCCAAATAGATTTTTTTGCCTGCTCAAAGCACCATGTTTTACAATCAATGGATGTTTACTCAACTTATCTCTCAGTTCCAGCCTTTTTTACGGCTCTCGTGTTATTTATTCCTATACCGCATGCCATGTCAATTAGGTATACTGTTGATGCATATTTTTTTGGGAATTGCTATAGTTACTTCAAACGAATTAGTACTAAGCACATTGCATTGGAGGACTATATTGTTTATTACTGAAGGTAATAGTAGACCACTCATCGTGTAAATGCATCATGGTTTACTGAAGGTAATATTGTTTACTTAAAAAGACGGCTCCGTGCAAAATAAGAGACGCAGTTCGTAAGTCGTAGATCATGATTGGCTTGTGCACTGCTCCATTAATTTCCTTGAGTACATAACCACAGGAAATTATAAACAATGATCTATCTGTCTGTTTTATATTATAAGTTGTTTTGTCTTTTTTCTAATCAAGTTTTGTGAAGTTTGATCAAATTTATAAAAAAGTTTAGCAACATCTAAAACACTATATTAGTTTCACTAAGGCTCTGTTCGAAAGTACTACAAACATAGGATAAAGATAAAATATTCGTGACACGTTTTTCAAACTGCTAAATGAGGTGTTTCGTGCGAAAATTTTGTATATAAAAGTTGTTCTAAAATATCAGATAAATCCATTTTTCAAGTTTGTAATAATTAAAACTTAATTAATCACATATTAAGGTTATCTCGTTTTACGTAAAACACTTAATCTTCATCTTTATCTTTCTTTATTTTCAAGAGTTCAAACATCACCTAAATCTAATATGAAACCCAAACAATACCATACAACCCAAATACATAATTTGAACTCAATAAGAAATCCGCATTGTAGTACCTTGCCGCCATGCTATGCATCACACAAGACATGATGCAGCTTCTGACCGCCAAAGAAGCAGCGTTTGATTGTTGAGGAGAAACTCGACAATAGCACCAGATCGAATACAGGAGAGACTCAAGCAGCAGACGTTGCGGACACAAGAAGCTTTACCCCGCCTCGGCATCAGAGACCAATATTCTCTTCAGTCTTCGTCGAAAGATGAAGATAGTAGGTTTCCCATGTGATCTAAAGGAGGATCCGTCCTTGACCTCATCGGCACCCACTGTTTCTCCTCGAAAGTGACGATGGGTTTGTTGATGTTCTTCTCGGCATTAGCCATCAGAGAGGTAGCTATCTCTTCCACATTCACGATATTGTTGTGACAAGCACGAACTGAGACTTCCTTCAGACTCGGAAGAAACTCTATGCCAGTGATCTCTTGGATAGAGGCTTCTTCGAACAGAGACAGCTCTAGCCTTGCTAGCTTTGGTAGTGCCCCTTCTTCAAATCTTGCCTCCCAATCTCTAGACATGTCGAGATGAATGACAAGCAGTCTAAGAGATGGGAATTCCCGTGCTAAAGCAGCAAATTCCGTTCCTATGTATGCATTGTGATGCAACCTGAGGTATAGCAGGCTAGGCAACCTCCCGAGCACCTTCAGGTCTTCCTTGGCGCTTAGTTCGGTTGCGCGAAGGGTTAATTCGGTGATGTTGGAAAGCAAAGGAAACCACCATGGTAGTTGTGTTAACTGACCTCGAAGGTTCATGCTTTTCATAAATATCGGTGGACTGGATAATGAATTGACAATGTCGAAGTTCATCGCGCCATCAGGTCGCCAAAGTAATAACGAGCGAAGGCTGCCACTGAGCTTCTCAAGAGCAGAGATCAAGGATGCCCAGGTGCTGTCATCATCAACAAACATCAATACTCCAAGTTTCCTCAACCGTGATAGCTTCGACAGCTCGCTGATATAATCGGATGTAGAGGCCGTAATTTCTACCTGTGCAAGTGTTGTAAGTGAATCCATTTTTTGAAGTTCGTTAGGGATATGTAAACCCCAGAACTCAGAAATAGGCCACCGCCCAGTGTGGTTATAGGATCTTCTTCCTCCAAGTAAGTTTGCTAAATGTGGAAGATTGGTTATGCCGGGAGGCAAATGCTTTATGGCTGTGTCCCTTATATCCAGAGTCTCCAACTTCTTCAGGTTTCCTATTTGTGTAGGGAGTTCCGTAATATGTGTTCTTCTCAGATTAAGGTATTCCAATTGAAACAGCCTGCACAAGTCTTTGAGATCTCCATTTCTCAGGAATTCGTAGCCTTCTAAGTCCAATATTCTCATTAATTTCATCCAACCAAACTGCAATGTTTCTCCATCGGCAAATATGCTCAAGGATCGGACATGGCATAATATTTCTCTTGTGGCAATATATTTCACACCTCTGCTATGAACAGTTAGCCGCCTTATCTTCTCTTGCGGAAACAAAGTGTTCTGTTCGCCTACTAGAGTGATAAAATTATCTTCAAGTGACTTTGACACAATGATCTCCAACATCACATCATGAACTCGGAATGTTTTAACCTTCCCTGTAAAGCTAGTGGTCACTGGCTGAATAATGCTCCGGTTAAGGAATTCATCAAAGTAGCTTTCTGCAACCTCAAAAACACTCAGTCCACGTTTGCCAGTCACAAAGCGTTCTGCTATCCATCGCCTGAGTATAGTTTTCCTTCTGATATTATGGTCCTCAGGGTAAATGCTTAAATATAAGAAGCAAGTCTTCAAGTGGTAAGGAAGATCATTATAGCTAAGCTCAAGTATTTTCTTCAATCTATCAAGTGATGGATTGGTTTCAATCTCTGAACCAAGAGAGCTATAAATCTTCTCCCAAAGATCTTTACTGTGCACAGGCTTGCTAGCCAAGAGGCCTGCTATACTGACTATGGATAAAGGTGTGCCACCACATTTTCCCAGAATCTTAGCTGAAATTTCTTTTAAGTCCTCAGGACAAATTGAGCTGCCAAATATTCTTTTGAAGAATAAGTCTCTGGATTCACAATCAGTGAGAGGTTTGATTTCGTAAGCTCGGTCATACTCATGGAAACAACAGGTGTGTGCTACAGCTCTGATTCGTGTAGTAACCACTATTCTGCTACCATTATTTGAGTCCGGCAAAGAAAACCGAATACCTTCCCACGCAGTCATGCTCCAGATATCATCAAGAACAATCAGATATCTCTTATTTTCCAATTGCTGCCTGAGGATGCTCGCAAGTTGTACCACATTCCATGCTTCCATGCCCTTGAGTAGGCCTTCCATGGGACCTTTGCCAGCTCCAGTTGATGGAGAACTTGGTTGATTAACTGGTTGAGTGATTTGAAGAAGAATATCTCTCATCAAAACCTTGACATCAAAACTCTGGGACACAGTTACAAAAGCTTGACATTGAAAAGGTCCATTTCTTCCGGATAGACTTTGATATGTTGTCATAGCAAGTGTTGTCTTGCCCAAACCACCAAAACCAAATATAGACACCACCCGTAATTGTTGCACGTGTGCCTCCAATAACCAGTGCACAAGATTTCCCTGACGTGGTTCAATGCCTACAAGCTGCCTTCTCTCTGGAAAGAGGGCAGTAATGCGAGTATCAACATTTAAAAGATTAGCTTGGCTATCATATGCAACCATGCTATTCCCAGCAGCTCCAGAGATGAGATGATTGGCACTATACCTACATGCAAATACAACTAAGTAATTTTGCTGGGTGATGAAATAGTACTACAGAAGTAGAAAAGAGATAAAAAAAAAACTGTATATGCTGAGAAACTGTACTTTATAGTAATAATATGGAGAAATTGCTAAAAGAAGTGGTTTCTCTTTTGATGACATGGGTCATTCATGGGCAAATTGCACAATCGCGGCAACAACCAAACCTCTAAGACTTCGATACAACTGCAGATTGGTGCATAAAGCTTGCTCATACATGCAAAAGGACTGGAGGCGTAGATTAAATGGCCTAGTGATTTACACTTGTTGCCTTGTTGGAACACTTGGAAGGAGTGGAACAGGCAAACTTTTCAAGACCAGAGACTTCAGCCACAAGATATCGTCTATAAGAGCTTTTCTAGCATAGTTTGTACGTTTTTCACTTTTGTGTTGCTCCTTTCTTCCCTGCTCCTTAAACTTCTATTTTATCCTCCTCTAATGCAATAGGCAGAGCACCTGCCTTTTCGTTCAAGAAAAAGAAGACGTGGGTCATTTCAAGAGTAGATACTTGAACATGATCCCCACCTTCACAACTATGTGCTCTATCACTAGGCTATATGGGTCTCCCCAAACGTTTTTGGCTTATTGGTGCAACATATTTTTCAACATATAATTTGTGGACAGAACAGAAAAGTTCATAATCAAGCCTATTTACACAAGGGACAACTATAGATAAATAAGAGAAACTTTGCTGTCTTCTGTACCAGATTGTTGCTTTCCTGCTAGCACCTAAAGCTAGCAAAAAGCAAAACGGCAAAGTCCAGAATTTGAACCCTCATTCGGGAAAGAGGGACAGAAATGGCACAGAAGTTACCTTGAATTTCGGGCACTGATATTGGTAGTACGCCTTTTTAGTTCTTGGATTTGTTTGGCAATCTGATGCCTCACTCTGGTGGTCTGCAATATGTGAGTAGTCCTGCGGAAAAAAGCTGCAGGGCCGCTGCCACCAGCACTACTGCTGTCACCAAGTTGATGTTTGAACTCATCAATACAATCCTCGATATCATATGCAATCTCACGCACATGCTTCTTCCAAATCTTAACTTGCTTGCCGCATTCATCTCTCCCAGAAAGGTCCTGAAGAAAGGCTGTCATGCTCTCCAGTTCATCCTTTAAGTATTGCAGTTCACCCCGGACACCTCCCAGAAGCTGGGCTTCTTGGAGGACGATTGTGCCAAGCTTTCCCAAGAGAGTGTGGATCGCACCTTCCGCGGCACTAACAACAGCATGCTCCATCTATCTAGGATAGAAGATGAACAAAGAACCAGAAATAAGCTCTACCGCTCTTCTGACCTCAAATGAAAGCTGGGAGAGAGAAAACACAAGCTTAGAGTCAGCAAAATGAGTTTCCCTTTTTGAATCCTTTCCACAGTCCAAAGTCAATAAAACTGTAGCCTACGTCACTCGAGTAGAAAATGGAGGCTGTTTCCAGCTTTCATTTGAAAAGGACATTGTTTATAGCCTACTCAAAGATAACCTGACCAGTTGACATTTGAGTTTTATATTGTTCAGGATGGAAGCTTTCTTGACGAAGTTAACTTAGTTTACTCACGAGTGTATTATTTTACTGTTTTCACTTTTCAATATAACTTGCAGACAAATTAATATCGGGAGACAGTGCTGTAGTCATGTTTGACCAAAAACCTCAGAGTAATGCTAATGAGTCAAGCTCAAACTTGCAAATCTTCAAGCAACATAGCATGAATATTACATCTGAAGGAACCCTCAGATTCTCAGACCATGCATGATACTGTGCAATGGTAATCTATCCAGCCCCTTGAATCATTATCAAAAGTTCAAAAATGAAGGCAAGAATGGACTATTTGGCTATTTGCTATACTTCACTAAAAAAAACAATTTGCTATTCCTCTCACAAAGTCCTCACTACATGAGCAGGTCATCTACACAATTACCTTGTGGTAAAAAAAATACCAAGCTCCTGAGATGATTCTCATCAAGTTTAATCTTGAACCTCTTTTAAATGCCCATTCATTGCTCTTCTCCTCCTATCCCTTGTGGTCATCCTCTCGCCATAGGTCAGAAAGATGTCCCCAAGATCAACATGCCCCACATCCTTCAACCTCCTTCCAACTTCCTCAAACATTGACACCCCCTCCTCATTTGAAAAGTAGTACAAGAACTTGTTATAGTCAAACCTTGGCACGTCGACTCCACCCCACATAGTCCTCTCCACAAACTTAGTTGCCTCCAATGTCCTCCCGGCCTTCACCAACCCACCAACAAAGATGCTCTCAAAGTTCACCAATGGATCCCTCCCCTTCCTGCCTCTCTTCCCCAAGTGCCCCTGAAGCAGCATAATGTAAGTGTGCATGTTTGGCTCACACCCCCTAGCAACCATCTCTCTGAAAACCTCCGTCGCTTCTCGAGCTCGCTTGATCCTGATCAATCCCTTCATCAACCCATGGTACAGTGCAATGTCCTTCTCGTTAACACCATGAAAAACCCTGTACCCTTCCCTCACCCTCCTCCTCACCAGCAGCCCATACACCAAATCCCCCATCACCTCTCCGTCCACCTCGACCCCTCTCTTCACCATTTCGGCGAGCACCATGTACGCGCCCCACATCCTCCCTTCCTTGCACAGCCACGACACCACTGCCCGGTAGCACCCGCCTCTGCCACCGTCTGAAACTCCCCTCCTCCGCATTCCGTCGAACACCTTAATGGCGTCCGCGACACGGTTATTCTTGAACAGCGTCACCACGATCTCCTCGTACGCCGCGGCGCCAGGCTCGAGCCCGCGCCTCTCCATCCCGTTCCATACCCTGCAAGCGTCAGAGAACATCCCCGCGCGGCAGTACGCGACGACCAGCAGCTCGCAGCACCTCCCAGTCCGCGACACGCCGTACCGGTGCTCGGCCTGCTTGATCACCTTCTCGGCGACGTCCGGCAGCTTGCAGACGGAGCAAACGACGTCGGTGATGAACGTGAGCGTGCGGGGGTAGTCGGCGTCCGGGAAGAGGGCGAGCAGGGAGGAGACCTTGCCGACCTCGCGGGCGGGGGCGAGGCCACGGATGGCGGCGCGGAGGGCGGCTAGGGAGCGGAGCGCAGGCGGGAAGGAGACCAGAGTGGAGTGGAGCAGGTCGATGTTGCGGGACTTGGCGAGGACGTCGACGAAGCGCGCGGCGGTGGCGGGGGAGTGCGCGAAGCCGTGGGCGGCGGTGAGGTGGTCAAGGAGGCGGTGCACGGGGCGCCAGGAGAGCGGGAACCGCGCGGAGGCCTGGAGGAAGAGCTCGCGGAGGTCGTGGGGCGCGGAGGGGAGCGGCAGCGCGGAGAGGCGCCGCCGCAGCGCGTCCTCCGGGGCGTGCTGGTGCTGGTAGAGCACCGTGCAGAGGCGAAGCAGCAGCGACGGGTCGGTGGGGCGCCCCGGCGCGGGGGCGGGAGCGGCAGTGGAGAGGAGGCGGCGGCGTTGGCGGCGGAGGCGGAAGAGTGGGAGGAGGAGGAAGCGGGGCGGCGGCAACGGCATGGATCGATGGAGGTGGCCGCCGTCGCGCCGATTCGCGGTCGCGAGGTGGTGGCGCGACGAGATTGAGAAGAGAAAATTGAGATTATGTCATCGTCAAAACTTGGTTTCGCTTAAATATCATTCATATAATATGTTGCGTTAAAATATCATTCTCAAAAGGTGGCTTTGTCCCTGTCTCTACTCTTATTTCACTTCCGTCATTCCCGTTCCTCGCTGTGGCTGTTGTGGCTCATGACATCCTTCTGATTCATCTCCATCCTCATCGGCTCGTCCCCATGGCCTCGTTCTCGCTCTCGACGTCAACGGCGCACGCTCCCGACCTCTCGAAAGCACTATCGCATTATGCCCACCACCTTCTCTTCCGCCCCTACCACCTAGAGCGTTGGCCACAACCTCCTCCGCCCCAGAGCGTCGGTCACCGCCTCCTTCACCCCGAGCCCCCGTAACCACCCTCTCCATAGCTCTAGCGTTGCCTCCTCCGCAACCAAGCACCTTTCGTGTCCCCAATCACCGGATCTGGTCAATCTGAGCTCGGGGACGCTGGATCCAAATCGCTCTTCGGCTCGGGGGCCAAGGAAGTGTCACCGTCCCACGCGGCCCTCTCCTCAACCATGGGCACTACTGCCTCCTCTTTCTCTCTGGCCTCCTCAGCGTCACGCGTGTCGTTGTGGTCGGAGCCGGCTATTGCGCCGTTCATCGCGGCAGCTTCGATAAGGCAGGGGAGAGGTTCAAGGAGTCCGCTTATATCTGCTCCTCGTCTCGCCTCACCACCGTCGAAAGGAGCTCGCTCAGTTCATCCATGGTGCTGAAGGAAGGTGAAAGATGGAGCAAAAGCGATTTTGTCCAAAGTAGCATTCTAGCGTGTAGCCTTTTATTGAGAGTGGCATTTTATCAAATCCCTTTTGCATAATGGCATTTGGACGAAACCCATTTTTGAAGATGGCATAATCCCAATTTCATCGATTGAGAAAGAGAAGCAGCACAAGCGAAGAGTGGATTCTAAACTCTCCATAGAATATCCATGGTTAACACCTCCAGAGTTCAATCATGAGTGGATTTTAAATGATTATGAAAAAATTAAAAAAATTAAAAAGATAGATTAATATGTGATAAGTTACTCTACAAATATACAAGGTTAAATTTAACTTCTATAAGTTACAACAAAAAAACATTGCAACTTGTAGAAGTTAAATTTGATCTTTCATGTTTGTGGAGTGGTTTATCACATATTAATCTATTTTGTTATTTTTTTAGTTTTTTCATAACCGTTTGGATAACATGGAAATAACGAGGGGATGTCCACTTGAGAGTTCAGAATAGTTTCCCGCAGAAGCATAGGGAATTTGGGCTTTTGTGGGCCGTGAGGTCGCCTCAATCTTCACAGTTTATGACCACATCGCCGTTTGGAATAAGTCCACTTTACATCCCTCATTTTCCTGGCAAGTTTAAATCTTATACCTGAACCGTAATATCGAAAATCTTGACCCTCTAACTTGCAAAACCGGGTTAAATTTTAGATCCTATGGCGGTATAGATGGCTAACTTCCATGAACACCTCCATCCGTCGTGGCGGCTGGCGGCGGCGCGTCCGTGACCTCCATGAACCTCATGTTCCACGGGAGTCAATGCTCCCCCTCCGTGACCTTCATGAACCTCATGTTCCCCTTCTGCAGCTGTGTAATGGAGGTGGCGATGGAGAGGAATGAGAAGGTTGATGCCGGTGCCGCAGCCACGAGCGCCCGCACGAAGGAGAGGAGCATTGCAGGGTGGGAGCTAAAGGGGAAGGTCACCACAACGACCTGTGCCATCACCGGAGTGTGTGTGTGTGTTGGGGAGGGGGGTCTCGGCGGCGGGTGTGCGGCTGAGATGCAGAGGCGAAGGAATTTATATGGCGGTAAGGAGGAGGAGGCGGTAGCAGAGGAGAGGTGGAGGCGATGGTGGGACCGGGTGATGGTTGCATCTTAGATGAGCAGCCGCCGCCGCCGCTGCCGCTGCCGGAGGCGAAGCACATCGACCGTCCTGTCCGCGTCTACGCCGACGACATCTTCGATCTCTTCCACTTCGGCCACGCCCGCGCCCTCGAGCAGGCCAAGTTGTCAGTCATTCCATCCTCTTTTCTTCCCTACCTCTCTTGTATTCAATCGCGGGCTCCATGGATGAGCTTGACAGAATCGGCCACGACAATGGTAGTGGAGCGGAAGCAGAGGCAGTGGCAAGAAGAATAGGTGGCGCAACGATGGCCTTCCCTCTCACCGCAACCGCCCATCCTCGCTCGTGCTTCCTCCCTGATGGCGGCGAGCGAAAGGGGGAAGAGAGGATGGTGGTGGGAGGGACGACGGCACGACAGCTTCCGCCGGAGAGGAAAGTGAGGGGAAAAGGTAAGGAGAGAAGAAATATAAGGGTTATTGATGGGTGGGCTCCATAGGATGACTTAGCAGGTTGGACCAAGTCAAAGCGTCATGTCAATGAAACAACCTTTCAAAACCACTGAGGATGTCAAATTATACCGGTTTTAATAATTGGAGGGTGAAGATATTCGGTAACCCTCCAAAACCACTGAGGATGTCAAATTATATCGGTTTTAATAGTTGAAGGGTGAAGATATTCGATATTGTGGTTAAGGGATATAAATTAGATTGAACATACATTTGAGAAAGTCAATGGACTTATTCCTTTTATTCTCCGACCCCCACCAAAACCATTGTTTCCTGTCCCCTGCCTGCCTAAGCTTACCTGAACGTTTAGCATCATCGCGCGCTACGAGCCTAAAAAAGAGTGGTGAGACTGCATTCATTTCTTCATCCCGTTCTTGGTCGTCCTTGGCAACAACGAACTGGACTGCATATAAGGAATATGAATTCACAAAACAAGTTCAGTACGTATGTGATTAGAGAATTTCTTGTCAATGGTCGTCTTCGTCAAATCCCACAGCAAAAACACAAGTCAACAGTCCAAACAGTATTCTTATCCACGTCACAAATCACGCTTCCATTACTGAACCTCCGCATGCTGTGGACGTCCATCCGTTTCTTGCATGCATAATAGACAGTTATAAAAAAATTTTAAAAAAATTGACAAAATAGATTAATATGTAATATATCACTTCATAAACATGTAAGTTCAAATTCGACTTGTATAAGTTGTAAACAAATTAAACTCTCACTACTATACGTATATTCATAGTCAAGTTTGTTATTTTTGTTATAACTTGTACAAGTTGAATTTAAACTTATATGTTTGTAAAGTGATATATTGTATATTAGTCTATCTTGTTAATTTTTTTTAAAATTTTTTATAACCATTCAGTTGACATGAAAAAATGGATGGACGCTAATGTGAGTGTTTAGAAAAGTTTCCCCTGTAGGTTGAAGCAATCGTATCAGTGGCCGTCGCAGATTAGGTAATCGCGCGTCAGGCTTCCAGTGACCAGGCTCTCCCAGCGGCGCGGCCGAAACGACGCAAACACCAGTTTTCTCTCTGAAAAAGAACTAAACAAGTTGGTTCTCAAAACTTATCCTATAAAAAAACGTTTTTTTAAAGATACTACCTCCCTATAAAATCGGTTGTTACAATATTGGGTTCCGTACGATTCCGTTTCGTTTTTGTTGCGAATGAGCGAAACCGCACCCGAGTGGTGACGTGGATCACTCGACTTAGCGCCCACGCCCTGTAACCTGTGTGCTGTACTATATAACTTCACTGCTGCCGCCACACCCACAACACAATCCCCCCTTCTCTCCAGCGGAGCAAAACCCTAGCAATATCTTGCTTCATCAGCTAGCAAACCCTAGCTCCCTACTTGCTTGTGTTGCTCGATCGATCGGAGAAAGAAGAAGGGAGAGCCGATCATGGATGGCAATAAGAATAAGTCCAGCAGCAACGATAGCCATCGCTGCCGTGCCGAGGAGATCGAGGACGGGGAGATCAATCCCGGTGGTGGTGGTGGGTGCTACGCTTTGGGCTCCGACACCAAGGACGAGGAGGGCACGAGCAGGCCGGCGACCTGCAAGCGGAGCCGCCTCGAGGACATCCTCGCGCTGCCTTCGCCCACGCCGTCTTCTTCCGGTTCGGAGGGGACAATCAGCGACCACGGCGGCGCCGGCGACGACGCTGCCCCCGTGGCGGCGCGAGGAGATGCGCCATTCCCGTGCCACTTGTGCAACAAGAAGTTCAGCAGCAAGAAGGAGGTGCACGGGCACATGAGGGTCCATCAGGCGGAGAACGATAAGGAGATGCCGCCGCAGCCTGCGGCGGCGCCGGTTCAGCACTTGGCTCCGCTGCCCGGAACCTCACGATCAGGTGGGCCGTACAGATGCAAGTACGAGGGTTGCGGCATGGAGTACAAGACGCACCAGGGGCTGGGTGGCCACGTGGCTGGCCACATCAACAGGGACAAGTTGGCCGCCGCCGGCGGCAGCGGTGGCGGCAAGCCGGAGGGCAAGCACCCATGCAACGTGTGCGGGAAAGAGTTCCTGACAGGAGTGGCGCTCGGCGGCCACAAGAGGAAGCACTACAAGAAGGACCTTGACCTTACCCTCTCCCTCGCGCCGCCTGGACAACTCGCGGCGCCGCCTATGCCTGCTCCCGCTCCGGCGGCCATCGCCGCGGCGGCGGCATTGCCACCAGCTGAGACAGAAGCGGAGGTGGCTGAACATGGAGATGGAGCAGAGCCAGTGCGAGCGCCTCCGACAACCGGAGTTGCGAGAAATGTCGTCGTGCGTATTTTGGGCGTTGATGTGGAGAAGCCGGTAGATGATGCAGAGGAGCAAGACGGTGGCAGCGACTAAAGAAGATCAAAAGGATAGCAACTAACGAAGATTAAAATGATAGTAGTCAACAGTGTAGAGTTGATTTGGATACTTTCACGTTGCTTGATGCAACAATCTATCTATTATCTATTTTATATTATTATAAAACAGCATTAAAAACAAGCACCACGTTCACTGTGTGAAGGTTAGAAATTCTCACATCTATCAAAAAAAAAAGAAAATTCTACACCGTTAAGATCATAATATATCTAGACTACAACAGTCTAGATTTCCTATAAAAAGATAAATAATTATTGAACGGCAAAATCTATTTCATGCATGTTCTCGATTTAAACTTATCGAGCGACATATACGTGGGCCATCCAATTGAGCGAGCATGTGTGGGTTCGTACAATCTGTCATACCAAAACGCCTATTCATGGGTTGGGGCCAACACCAACCAATCCACTGGCCCTTCCTTTGTACTAGCTTCTCTTTTTGGGTACAAAACCTTTGATGATTTATATCTTTTAGGCCGTGTATTATTTTTAAAATCTATTTGAACCATTGCACTTCACTCAAAATATATATGACAAAATGAGTCTAATATTGAATATGTTTAAACATCCAAAAGTAATTTACTTAGACCCTAAAAGTAAAAGTAACTTTTCATTGTATTGAAAGTAAACATAGTGGACGGTGTTGAAATAAGAAACTATATGAAGCAAAATATAGAGAAGATTCACGAGTAAATGAAATTGTTTTCTTAATTTTCAAAGTAATCACTATATTATTTTTTTAAAAAAATAGTAATATTCTGTCAGTGTTATGGATAAGTCATACCCAGTGATTTTGGATTAGGCTCGACGGGGCCCACCATATACCAAGTCTTATACGAAATCATGTCTCATATACGGAATGTGTTCCGGATAAGAAAGGAGAAGCAGAGTTCAAGTTAGAAACTATAAGGACTACTCGGATCGTATCCATATTTGTCTCCCTAGTTATACTTGGACAAGAGGACATCTGTGGATTTAAATACAAGACCTCCTAGAAGGAGAGAGGAGGCCCAGTCAGAACACAGACCAATATACGCCGCCAGACATCAACATCAGAGACAAGCCTAGACATACCCAATCTGTTTCCACGGAGGCCGACAAGAGGAATCTAACGCTATCTCTTATCTCGCCGAGTTTATATTTGAGGAGGAAGACTACCCCGTCGTCAACTACGAATGGTGTTCCATGCCGCCAAGTTGATGACGACTAGATAGGTTATCCCAAATATTGTACTTGTGTGATTTTGATAAATAAGAGTAACACCAGTTTCGGCCAACAGGAGTAGGGCTATTACTAGTCAGTCAAGGGGCTCGAACCTGTATAAAATCCCTGTCTCCTGTCTCTTTTACTTCAATCTCGCGTATAGACTAGTACCAACGATCCTCATACTCTACAGATACCGTAGTCGCGATATAACCCGTCGACATATTCATCGTACAAGAAGTAGAGAATAGAAGTAATCCTTGACGATTAGAAGTAACTATACAGCAAGGGAAAAATAACTTTAAAAAAATTATAGTATTACAAGTACACTACTAGAGAGAAATGGAAGTAACTCTAGAAGAAAAATAGAAGTAACTCTTCATGATATTAAAAATAATTCTAAAGAAATTGAAGTAACTCTTCACAGTGTGAGAAGTAACTATGCTGGTAGAGGAAGTAACTCTTTAGAGAAATAGAAGTAACTTTTCATATATTAAAAATAACTCTATAAAAAAACTAGAATTAGAATACCTATATATTGCTAGATGATTTAAAAATAAGAATAAAATTTAGAAGTAATTATGATTTGTGTAAGTTACTTTTAGGCATTATTGAATTTATTTTCATAAATATCTAAGAAGTAAATTAATCAAATCTAAAATAATTTATATATGTGATAAAAATAATTTGTGTATATAATAAAAGTAATTTACAACATATATATTTCTTTTTATCAGAATATAATCATGTAAGATCTTGTTATAAAGATTTAATTACAACGAATACAATGATATAATCGTATTGTAGATCGGATATGTAATTTGAAAGAAAATTTGGACTATCTTGTTGTTGCATGCTTGCATACTCACCACGTGGCAAATAAATGAATGCTAATTAAACATGTCGACTTTGGGAAAGCACAATCGGCTGAACAGGGTACTAATTATGAAAATGATTGAGTCACGTGTTTAGGCTATTATGAGAGCACGCATTGTGTAGTCACGTCCTTGTAGAGCTTACGAACCATATTAAAAATCCTTGTCCGTTTAGAAAAATTCAGTTGGATTACTATACGGTACCGAAGATCCAAGTGAGATACAATACGGTACATAGTTAGTTATGATTCTAAACAAGCAAGCATATATGCATTGTCACCCGCACATATATAACGAAGATATGAAGCCAGTACGCTTGGGCTGCAACGGCAGAATAAGTGACAAGCAAAGTTGATTATCATCTCAAAGTAACACATTGCCCCCAATAGGTATAGCAAACAAAGCAAAGCTGCAACCAGCATTCCAGCAATGCAACGCACACACAAGTGTCCGGCCACAGTGGCAACTGACAACAAATTATAATCATAAGCGTGTAGATTTATTTCAAAAGTATTCAGCTCGGAGCATAATTTAGTGTTAATTAATGTAGTTAAGCCTAAAATATAAGGCTTATACAGGTTATAAGTTTTACACGGACCATGTAGAACGTAAAATGAGATTAACTAAATTTAAAATAAAATATAAAATAAATTTCAAAATTGGATTTTCAATACGGTTCCAAATAAAATTAAAAAATATCATTAAGATTCATTAAAAAAATAAATATCATTAAAAAATATCATAAAGATTCATTACATATCATTAATAAAATTAAAAAAAATAAGTAAATACTATGTACCAATAAAAGTCCATAGCAAAATACAATCTATAAATATCCAAAATTAAGATTCATTAAAATTTAAAATACAAAATAAAATAAGTTCTAAAATAGTATATTAATCTCAAATAAATAAGTAAAGATGACAAACCATCAAGAAGAGTACATAGTAAATACAATCATTAAGTAAGATTGTTTAAAATGATAACAATACTACATATAAAATAACATTGAAGTGTAAAAATATAAAATCAATAAGGAAATACAATTTATAAAGAACAAAAATTCGGAATAAAAATTAACGAATATTAATAGAAGTGTTTGTCTAAAACACCACTCAGCATTACTTAAAATTTGAAATAAAAAATAAAATTGGATTTTCAATACAAAATCCAAAAAGGCTTTAAAATCATTAAATTTCGAAAAAAATAGAGTAAAAAAATTAAATCAGTAAAGACTATGTACCAAGAAAAATGCATAGCAAAATACAATATACAAATATCAAAAAGCAAGAGACACTAAAATTCGGAATAAAAATAAATTAAATTAAAGTAGGAATATATTTTAAAATAACCACAGTTTGGAATAAAAAATATATTAAGAACACAAAACGTGTTGTTGTGATTAATATATAACCCTAAAAGAAAGCACCAATGTGCAATTGGATATTTAAAAATTACCATATTAATTGAAGAAAACAGAAAAGGCTACACCATATGATTAAAATAGATTATGAGATTGCAGATTAAGAACAAAATTATACAAAGAGCTACAAAAGAATTGCAACTCTATTTTTACATCTAGACAAGGGTTACATATGTGTTCTATTTTGATTGCCAAAATAACAAATTAATTAGGATTGGCAATTGAAATGGCACATTAGGCTCTTGAAAAGGTTTTCGTAAATTAGTCTTACTGGGCCACGGGAGGGCAAGCTGCTCAAATGATGAATATTAGGAGTAGCGAGAAGGCAACCTGTTGGGTGGAAAATGAGTAAGGCAGGGGATGCGGTGATGACAATAGATGGTGAAACTTCTAACGTAATCACGGCAACAAAATGCTTTGATTTTTTAGGCACCGACGACCACAAAGAAGAGAGATAGCGGGCTGACGAGTTGATAGGCAACAAACGAGTTGGAAAACAGTGGTAGCCACGGGAGAGCGAGCCAAGGAGTAAATTGGCGGTAGCAGCATCTAAAAGCTAAAAGAAGAAACCCAAACCATGATGAAGCTAAAAAAAGAAACCCAAATCATGATGAGATTCAATTTTAGAATGTATCGACGATAACAAAGTGTTGACCAAAATCTGCGTCTAGCCGATAGCGCCAAATCTGCGTTGATGCAAACCGTGTCGAAACACACGAAGGCCTGAGAGATATGCTTAGCTCCAGTGCATGTCCTAAAATTGGTAAGATGCGGGTGTGCCAGTCAGTTTGATCCTGCAACTGACAAGATATATAAATTGAAGATCGTAGAGCCGATCGGCCAGCAAGCCGATATAGTAATTCCAACCGATGTCGATACCAGCCGGTGTCGATAGGATAGTTCCTATTACTTGAGTAAATAATGATATAAAAAACGATCGGCTAATAATAATGTAATAAAATAATAATATAATCCAATAGAAACCAATCGGTCAATAATGACATGATAAAGTAACTGTTGATCCGAAGGTTAAAGCACAGATCGGCTGGAGATCCGATGTCGATAAATCCAAATGATTAGATAATCAACAAAGCCTTTGTTGTCATCGGCTAAAACCAACTTGTATGTAATCCTTATAAGCCGATGGAACGTCCAGATAACTTATCAGTTGAAACCCCGATGAAACTCTTTGGCAATCAAAGAGCAAGCTAGTTCTTATAATTTCAAGCACGACTTAGTAGGTCAAACTCAATTAATGCAGCACTAAGCATGAAAGGAAGCATAAACAATCAAGTCTTTGATTGATTTTCAGGGTGGTCATGTATTAAATTTAACCAAGACAATAAAATCATCAAAGAAAAATTTAATACATCAGATAAGATCGGCTAACCCTCCGATGAAACATTAGCATGAACCTATCGGCTTAATAAGACTTAGATTATCAACAACAATCTAGTAGGTCGAACCTAATCGATTCAGGACGAGATTGTATATAATAATCTAATGCTCAATGAGTCAATAAATCTGTCTAATATGATGGATATAACAAATCTATCTAAAGCATAATTGTGATTATAGACAAATATTGGCTAAGACAGAAGATCAGACCTAACCAAGACAGTCCCAACTAAACCAATGCGTCTCTAAACACAATGCTATTAAAGATAGAATCGAAATATCAAGTAGGCAAATATATCAACCGAATTAGAGCGATCCAAGAGGTCGAAGCGCTGCAGCTTTGAACAGCACCGATGTAGCCGATACATTCACCGAGGCTGGCGGAACGTTGGATTTACCCCTTCGCTGGAGATCGAAGCCTATGCTGTCCCGCGTCAGGTGCCAGGTTTCGCCAGTCGATAAGTAAAACCTCATAAAAAAGGGTGGCGATGCGTCGAGAGCAGTTGTATTGATCGAGAGATAGATTACATGCACCCCGGGTGTACGTATTTATACCCATGGGTAGATACTAGTCCTTATTAGACAAGACACAAACTTTTCTAAAGATAAAGTAAAAGATACAAATCATGATCGGACTCTAAACAATCTTTCCTAAAAATAAAAGAAAACTAACTGACTCTGCCTAATTAATAGATAAATTGCCATATCGCATCCTCCTTGAACTCGGCTTCTTCTAAATAAGTTTTCTTTAATTGAATAATTTCCTTAACCGAATCTATTAAGAATCCAACTGCTGGCAAGTGATAATTCCCATCGGCCGATTCCAGGACTCTGAAGCCGATATTGATTCTAGGCCGATGATGACTTCGAGCTTTACCAAATTTTGGTGTTAACACAAGGATGAGAAACGTTGGAGTATGCAGATAAGTAGATAGGCAACAAAGTAGCAGGAGACAACGGTTGTCATGAGAGAATAAGCTGAGGGGTCGCAAAAGACAATAAAGAAGGGGACAACAAGGCGTAAAGGAGTAAGGTGTCGGCAGGTGATGGTCATATAAAAATTGTAAAGCAGAACCCTAATGATGATTATGTTCACATTGTAGAATCCCAATGATGGTAGGAGTAGTGTCGCGGAGGTTGATCGGAGTTATAGGAAGTAAAAGAAAAGAACCCTACAATAATCATGTTTAATGTTTAAAATCCTAATGACAATAAAGAAAGGATGGGGACACCAGACTAGTCATAAACAAGTAGGGTGACGGTGTTTGACAAGACTTCTAAACACTATAAAAACAGAACCCGACGAGACAATAAACTCTAAAACTATAAGTTATGGTCTTTTTTAAAGCAAGTAAAAGGGTAGCAGCTGATGACTTTTAAAACTAAAAAATTGGAAATTCGAGTAATGTTTTATTTTTTAAATCATATGGCAACAAGATGCCTTTTTACAAAATTAAAAAAAAATCATGTGAAAATATGTTAATATCGACGTTGTAGATCACGACTACGGTATTTGCAGAGTATGGGGATTGTTAGTATCAGGGTATATGCGAGATTGAGGTAAAAGAGACAGAGACAAAGATTTTTATACAGGTTCGGGCCCCTTATCTGTAAGGTAATAGCCCTACTCGTGTTGGCCGAAACCGGTGTTGCTCTTATTCATCAGAATCACACAAGTACAATATTTGGAAAAACCTAATCTAATCGTCATGGAACTCAATCTTGGCGGCATGGAACACCACAAGTAGTTGACGACGGGGTAGTCTTTTTCCTCGAATATGAACTCGACGAGACCAGAGATGGCGTTAGATCCTTCTTGTTAGCATCTGTGACTCAGATTGGGTATGTCTAGGCTTATCCCTGATATTGATGTCTGGTGGCGTATATTGGTCTATATTCTGACTGGACGTGTCCCCTCTCCTCCTATGGGGTATTGTATTTATACCCACAAATGTCCCCTTGTTCAAGTATAACTAGGGAGACAAATATGGATACGATCCGAGTAGTCCTTGTAGTTTTCAACTTGAACTCTGCTTTTCCTTCCTTATCCAGAACACCTTCCGTATATGAGGCATGATTCTGTATAAGACTTGGTATATGGTGGGCCCCGTTAAGGCCAATCCAAGATTATTCGGTATGCCTTACCCATAACACTGACAATTAGATAATTTTGTATTGATACTAGCCACGCAATTGCACGGAACACCCTGCTAGTTACTACCTAATTTGTTAGTTTAGATATTGAGGGTTCAGTTTAGTTTAAACAATGTAACGATTTCATAGGGATATTATTTACAAAGATATATATATATGTATGTATGTATGTATGTATGTATGTATGTATGTATGTATGTATGTATTATTTACGAAAGAAAAAATATCTATCGTTTAAAAGTTCTAGAGATTATGTTTTGTTTGAGAGAGAAAGTGTATACACGCGCACTGTCTTGCCGAGTAAGGAAGAGGATGGATTTATCTTGCAAATAGGATTGCGTGTGTTTGGTATTCGTGGGCCTCTCGCGGCGTAGTAGCGATCCAATGTGGGCCATTCAATGGGCTGAAATTACCGTCCTCGCCGTCGTATCGATCCAATCTGGACTGTCCAACGTGGGCCCAAAAGCTTAACTGGGTCGCGGGCAATCGAATTCGGCCAGCCCAGCCACGTCCTCTCGCTGGATGGATGGGCCTCGGAGCTTGAGGTGTTGGGGTCGTAGTTTTCTCCTCCGAACCCCCGGATTCCTCAGGCTACCCAAAAGTTAGAGTTAAATTTGTTATTTTATTATAAATTATAGAGATCGAATTTGTATGTATGTTTGTTAAGTTATATATCACAATTAATTTATTTTATTATTTTTAAAAATAGCTATAATTATTTGAATAGCATGCAAGAGCAGGATTACCATTCATTTCTGTGTACATAAGACAAATCTTACATCGTCCATGGACTTTTCTTTTTGGGACAAACAATTAAGCTATGATAGATATTCAGAGAAGTACTAAGATGCAAACGAGAATTCAATTCATTATTCGTACATACTCATCCAAATAAACATACGTACAGACATAAGTAGGTCCGGTACACCGATCTATCGACGAAACAAATCAGTACAATATACACCATACGTACATACATCCATACACCGCGCTGAACAAATACTGAAACATCATCTCTCCTAGCTAATACTACAAATCATGTCATCATCGATACATATAACTGTACACATGTATATACGTGCGTAGAATATTAACCTATGTATCTTATATATGCATGTATGTAGAGACCGTAGACGGCGACAATCATGGCTGCTTGGCCTCCGGCTCGGGGTCGTGAACCTCGGGCTCAGGTGGCAGTTCCGCCTTGGGCAATGGCGGCAGCTCGGGCAATGGTGGCAGCCCGTGCTTTGGGAACTCCGGCACGACGGGGTGCGGCATCTCCGGCACCTTCGGGAACTCCGGCACGACGGGGTGCGGCGGCAGCTCAGGCTTGGGCAACGGCGGCAGCTCGTGCTTTGGCACCTCGGGCACGACCGGGTGCGGCATCTCCGGCAGCTTCGGAACCTCCGGCATGGCGGGGTGCGGCAGCTCCGGCACGACGGGGTGAGGAAGCTCAGGCTTGGGCAGCTCAGGGAGCGGCGGCAGCTCGGGGTGCGGGGGAAGCTCAGGCTTGGGCAGCTCCGGCACGGCGAGGTAGTGCGGCGGGTACTCGGCCTCCTTGGGCGGCGCCTTCTCCTCGAGGTGCCTCGCCGCGCTGCCCATGGCGCTGCACGAGAGCAGCAGCGCCGCCATGAGCAACAGAGCCGACGACGACGACATGGCGTTCTTGCTAAGCTTCTGATGATCTGATGTAGCTAAGCTAAGCTAGTGCTTCTAGCTAGCTTCCTCGCATGCAGTGATCGATGGCTAGAACAGAAGAGAAGCATGATATTTATAGCATTCAAAGTGAAGTGAGATGATATCATATCAAACCATATCATCGATTGATTCGTGTTGTTTGGTACATGGCAGGTGAACTGCTGCATCACATTCACATCTCTGATCCTTCTGGTTTCTGAATGCGTGATCGAACTCTCCTGATCTCTCTCTGTTAACCGTGATCGAACTCTCCTGATTTCTCTCTGTTAACCTTCATGTTACGGTTCAGGTAGTTGGGAATTCCGAAGCTTGTTCAGAGACAGATCAGTGATCACCTAATCGCTAGCTGCATACATCATTAGTGCACCGGCAACCAGCAGCGTCATTGTGAGTAACACGTGTTTCATCACGACATGTTTATGAATTCCGCTGCTGTTTGGCCACCTGAAAATGCCTGAACTCTGAACTATCTCGGTCCATGGTGACGAACTGCTTGACTTGCTGGTTACAGATAGGTTGAAAACGAACATTGTTGTACTGTCCGTACACGGCAACTTGCTTAACATTGCAGATTGCAGTGTTGATATGGCCAATTAATTGCTGCAGTATAGAATATACACGGCATTGTGAGTACGTACATGACTACGTGGATATTCAGTTGAGCAATCAGGTGCAGTGCAGGTTAGCAGCAGCTATGTGCAGAGAGTAGGTAGCACATCTTAGGCTTTGTTCGTGACAGCGAGTTGGGAACTCTTTCCAAACACGCTAAACGAAACAGTCCATGTGATTAATTAAGTATTAAATAATTTTTTTTTAAAAATAGATCAATATGATTTTTTAAAGCAATTTTCGTATAGATTTTTTTTTTCAAAAAACGCACCTGTTACCAGTTTGACAAGCATGCGCGTGAAAACGAGAAAGGTGAATTAGGAAAGCCTTCAAACGAACTCAGCCTTAGTTTCTTGATTAATTGATTTTTGTGCACATTTTAGATAAATATGAAATTAAAGCAAATTTACCTGGTCTGTTATGCCTTAATAAATGAGGATTGTTTGGGGATGACATTCCATCCATGCGATGGGATACTTTACAATGCTGACATCATTTGCACCTCCGCTTTATCCTCGCGAGTCCGCGCCTCCATCTCACCCCACGCCACGTGCTCATGATCCACACCATGAGCAGAACACATTAGTCGGTGGAGGAGCGTGGCGAGGTAGCTACACCGACACCAACGGCTAGGATGTTTGGAGGTGGCGACACATGTGACAACGTTGGATGCAATAGTGCGACGTCCGCAGGAACACTAGGGAAGGAAAGGCTGAAGCCAAGGAAAAGCGTGGAAGGGAAAAGAGGCATTGCTGGCAGACGGTTCGCTGACCAACCAAGCGACAGTGGTGAGTGTCCTCTCGCCTCAACTTGATACCTGGTACTAATAGGTATCTACTGGTACCTATCGGTATCAACTGATGCCCGAGGTACTAAGCCTAATACAATCAGCTACTAGGCTTGATACCTATGGGTATCAGCCATGATACCACTAATCAAACCTGGTACCTATGAGTATCAAGCGAGTATGACACGCTACATGACGTACATGCGCACAACATCAATGAGCAGCGTGATAGGATATGGCGAATAGCACACCACGTCGGTTGCCAATCGTAGCTCCAGATCTAGCACCTTCGTCGGCCTTTCCCTCCATCACCATCGATAGTAGCCTTGGAGGAAGACTTGTGCCAAATGGCGTCCTCCCAAATGGCATAGTACGAAGGTGGAGGCCGTGGGGCCAACGTCGTCCATCACCTTGTCGTTGACATGCTCTTGGGATGGATCCAGCGATGGGGAGGATCTAGGCTTCTAGATCTGGGAGAGGGAGGAACAGTGGCTGGCCAGGGAGAGAAGGATGAGCGACGAGCTATTTCTGGACAGCACGGGCAATGAGGAAGAGAAAAAGGAGGAGGGTGATGGCAATGTGTGGTGCACAAAGAGCGATGATTGAATGGGGAGCGCTTGGGGTGGATGAGGAGCACTCATTAAGTATACCGTCCCTAACTCCCTAGACGGGACCATAGTTTTTCTGTTAATTAATAGATACACTAGGAACACTACCATTTTTTAGAAAGAATAGTAGGATCCTTGTTATCCTAATTCTAGTGGTGAAAACGGGGTGGATATTTCTCAATCTGATTCACCCTAAATCTGGTATTTTATAGAATTTGATAGACTATGATATGGTATTCATAAAATCAGGCGGATATACATTATCTGACTTTTTATATGAATTATTTGACAAAATGGGCCTTTTTATATAGGATATGGTATTAATAAAATTCGACGGATGTAGATTATCTAACTTTTTATGAGGATTATCTGACAAAGTGCTTTGGATAATCCGACAAAGGATGATTCTACTATGTAGGGAGCCAAATAGTTTGATGCACATCGTCTCTTCCTCTTTTTCAAATGGAGAAGCTTTTTAGAGTGTAATCCGGCCCACCAACTATGGACCACCAAGATCATATTGGGCTTGCTCCACAATAGGTCCAACCGAAGCCACAACTTTATATTTTGAACCTACACAATCCAAAAGACTAATATGATGGATACAGATTAGACGGTCGGTGTGGTATAATTCATTCTTGCACACAACAAAGACCTATTGTAACTGGGCATTCTAATTAATCATTTGTTAAGAAACTAGAAACAAGTGTATCTTCCGAAGCACATAATAATACAGACCACAAATAAGCATTATAGGAAGATAGCTATTTTATTGATTTATGAAGAATACAACCATAACTCATATAAATAATGAAGCATGTTGTGATACATGTGTAGATCGTGTCTGCATACACAGACCAGCACACACGAGTAGTCATACAAGAACAAAGAAAGCTGTAACAAACAACACACCACTGAAACACCAACACTCCCTAGCCGATGAGAACTAGCTACCTCAACAGGGACAAGATCTCAGGCAAACAACACAGTCTACATGATCACTCACACAAGTACAAACATGTAATAATTTCAGATAACTACGGTGGTCGATCGATCTCCTGCGCCTCATGGCTTGGCCTCTGGCACCTCAGGATAATGGCTCTCAGGCTTTGGCGGCTATTCATGCTCCGGCATGACGGTGTGCGGCACCTTGGGTTTCGGCAACTCTGGCACAGCGGGGTGTGGCATCGTCTCAGGCTTCCGCAACTCCGGCGCAGCACAGCAGGGTGGGGCAGCTCCGGCACCACGGGGTGCGGCACCTCCGGCATGGCAGGGTGAGGCACCTTGGGCTTCTGCAACTCCGGCACGACAGGGTGTGGTGGCTCTTCGTGCTTGGGCAGCTCTGGCACGACGGGGTGTGGGGGCTCTTCATGCTTGGGCAGCTCCGGCACGGCCGGGTGCGCGCGGCAGCAGCTCAGGTTTTGGCAAGTCCGACACGACGGGGTGTTGTGCTATTTTTTTATTGGAATCCATTAACTTCTAAACGTGTGTGTGCATGTGTGTTTTGATAGATATATTGTGTACATCGATCATCTCCTCAAGTCTATGTACATCGATTAATTTGTTCTTTTTCCTGTACTTACTGTCAAGTCTCGTATTCTCCGGGTGCGTAGACCCCATGGTTCCCCGAAACACTGGTGGGGACGGAGATGGGGACGGCAGAAAAACAGCCCCGACCTCAGGTGCAGGGGATTTCTATCCATCTGGGACAGGGACGGGGAACCTTAACCCGTCGGGTATGTACCCGTTACAATCCGAACAGTCCACTCAACACACGAAGATCAGATGTCGAAGAAGCTGAGGCACCCTCTATCTCCTTCGATCTCTCCTGCTAATGTGCTGCTGTTGCCTGGCCGAGTGGGCATGTGGATTTGACGAGAACAGGAAGGAGGGTTTGATGAGAGTGCTGGCAAGCCCACTCCGGCACCCCCGAAGCTTCGACTGCTCCCTCCCTTTATGGGTTAGACGCCTCCGGCTAAGTCGGTCGTGGACGTGAAGGAGCATAGTGCGGCTTTTATTTGGGAACTCATCAAGCAAAGGTTCGTAGGGTCGTGAACGCCATATTCGGCTCGATTTCTCAGTTCTTCTCTTTCCGTATCGCTGCATGGACGTCATATTCGGCTTGACTTTCTTTCCGTATGTATCGCGTGGGCCTGAGTTTTTGTTGGCATGGTGCGAAATAATAAACAGGGGCCCTTAATATATCATCCAAATAATAAAATGTATATATATATATGCGGTAGCACTAAAGAGCGCGCAGTGCGCTCTCGGCTTGGTAACGCGTCTCTAGGCGCATCTGTCCCCTGTTTTCCTATTTCTTCTGCCCTCTCTCCCACGGTCCCACCCAGCTCCTCTAGTTTCTTCGGTTCTTTTTTTAGGCGCGGTTCCATCCCTGCTTTTTCTAGTTTCAAATTCTCTCTGTTGCTTTCTACTCATTGACCAGTAAAAAATTTAGAGAAAAACTAGTGGACAGAATCCCGTGGGACAGGATACTGTTAATAACAAACACCTCATATCCATTTTTTCATTCCCAGATCTGTTTCTTCTTTCTCTCTGACTCATTCTCTTCATTCTCTCTCTCTCTCTCTCATCGCCGGTGCTGATTTCAAGCCCTGTCGCCACCGATTTCAAACCCCTCCGCTGTCGTTGTTTTCCTTGTGCGCCACCGCCGTGGCCGACCGGAAGGACACCACCATCATCTTTCCTGGCCCTCCACCTGCGTCGATGACCAGCGTGTTCCTGCTCCATGCCAAACTGACCGCTGCCCTTTTGCCGTCATCGTCGGCATCATCGCTCGGGCCTGGCTCCACTGCTCCTCTGCGTCATGTGCTTCCAAATCCGAGAGCTAAAGCGCTCTCCCCCTTCTCTCCTATCCCAAAGCAGCAAGGTGCCAAGCTCCCTTTCTCTCTTCTTTTTCTCTTTTTCCTCCGTCGCCACTTGTCTTCTTGCACAGGAGACAGCGTGCCACTGACGTCGACCGCCAGCTCGTCGTCCTCTCCTTGATCGCGCCAGCTACCCCTCCCTCGAGTCCCTTCCCCTCGAAGCCAAGCTGACGCCTATAAATTCCCTCCTCTCTCATTTTTGGCCTCCATTTCCGCCGCCGCAATCGAGTCCACAAAACTGCAACGCCGTTGCCTTGCCATTGTTCGTCTGTTGAGCGCGCCGAAGGCGTCGGTGCTTTTGTCAATGTGTGACGTGGACTCCGAGAGCCGTCTCCTTCCTCTTCCTCAACCCTGGGCCGAAACGATCATGTTTCGTGTCGCTGGTCGCTCTTCATGGTGCTCCTCCCCCTCGCGGTACTCCCTTCGTTTTCGTACGTTTTGTCCCTCCCTAGACCGCTAGCTAGCTCGCCGTCGTTTCCCCGTGCGTGAAGACGATGTATTAGCATTGCCATCGCTCGCTGAAGCTCACTGTGCACCATTGTTTGTCGCTCCGGTGTGCTCCTCTTCGTTGTTGAAAGTTCAAGTGTCACTAATTTGGTTTTGGTGATTAATGATAAATCCAATTATATGAGACTAATATTTTTATAAGCATTTTCTTTGTCCTAATCTCATGTGGATATGGATGTGGAAATTGTGAGAGGTGATTCCCGGACTTCATATGAGTTGAGATAAAAACGTTCATTGATGATGGACCTAAATCACAAGGATGAAATGCATGAAGATCAAGCTATATATATCACTCTTTCTCTCCGTGCACATACTAATATATTAATATATAATATTTTCATGTGATTACATATGCATGTGAAACTAATATTTTGTTTGAGCCATATCTTGTTTAGTCTTTATACATTGAGAACATAAAGATGATGAAAGTATGTCTTTCTTTTATTGTCTATATTTGATAAATGCCTTTTATTCTTGTATAGGATAAGCTCCTAATGTTTCATATCTTTTTATGCATACTTTTGCTTCACACAAACATTTTGTATGCATACATTTAGGGGGAGCAAATCCTATACTTAGTTATGCATGTATTTTATCCAAGTTATTCACTTTCATTTAATTAGGATCTTTACATTCGAGCATATATTTGAGTATATGACACTTGTGGTGTTGATTAATACTCATCATTTATTCATATCCTTTTATACATGTAATCGGTTGGTCAACAAGTAAAGGTTGACAACCGGATCATTGGGACTAATAATTTCATTGAGTTGAATGAAAAAAAAAGGTTCCAAGGATTGAAAATGTGTTGATGCTCAAGTGATATGATTACATCTAAAGATATCAAGGATAACAAATCGAATATATTGAATATTTGCGATACAAAGTGACTACTATGGCAAGACGGTGAAAGGCAAGCGATGCTCGATCGCGATGGACCATGCGATGGTGAAGGGCAAGCATGAAGCTTGACGCCGAAGAACCAAATCTGGTGGTGAAGGACGAGTGATGGCTTTGTCATGATGCACCGTGCAAGGTCATTTGAAGCTATAAGTAATCGCATCAATCATTTGAAGAATATATGGTGAAACGGTTTTGACATTGGCGTACCTTAAGACAAAGAAATGAAGATGGAAAGAAGGCATTCCTATTAGTATAATTCTCTTCCTATTTACTTTTGAGTATAGGAATGCCGTACTATCAAGAGGGATGCAACGTCGATATGTTTGTGTATGTCTCGGTGCTCAAAGTGACCTATCTTAGTGCTATCTTGAGAGAAACTTAAGTTTTAACCTATCTTTTGAGTGGTTTTAGACCTTACTTTTGGTTGAGTTGGGTAGTTCTCTGAGTGAGCTTTCCATAGAGTCCAAGTTCATCAAAAACGGATTTCCGAGTAAAAAGTTATGGCCGTTTTTCTGGTGTTTTTCGGAAATTCCGAAAAAAATATCGGAAATTCCGAAAATATTTTGGAAAGTCCGAAAAATTTTCAGAAATTCCGAAAATGTCTGCAAAACTGAGATTGTCTTCTGTTGATTTTTGGACTTGTCTGAAAATACTTTTTGGAAATTCCAAAAAATGGAATCTTGGCCTCCAACGGTTAGTTTTGAGAGGCTCAGGTATATAAACTCCTCCACCCCTCCTTTGAGTGGCTGCTGTTCTTGGGCATTATTAGACATATCCAAAGCCAAATAGCCTTCCCCATTTCCCTACCTTTGTGGTGTCTCTTTATGAGAGGGATTTGAGAAGGGAAGAAAGTTGGATTGAGAGATTGAGAGGTTGAGAGCTAGTGAGCTTCACTCCATACTTCAACATGGGAGCAGACAGGATGCAGATCGCCTTCAACATGGGAGATGCCCTTGAGCACATCGACGCCTTCTTGGTGGCATTGGCAAGGACGAGCGCTTGGCAGCGGTGGCGCCACCGGGGCCAGCGACGAGGCGTAGATAATGGAAAGGGCTGGGTAGGAAGACCACACACAGAAGTCGTCATCCTGACATGGTGGCCAGTGGAGGAGCAAAGGGGAGGTGACCTGAAAACACGCTTCTCTGAGAGCACGCCGCCCCGAGCACAACATCCACCCGTCCACTCCCAAGATAGTCGAACTCAAGACGGCGCCGGACGAGAACATGGCTACCGCTCGCTGCATGGATACACAGGATGTAGGAGTGCCTTCCTCCCGATGTCGTCGCTTGTCGCCTGGAACGGTCTCCGTGGGGGTGGTCGTCGTTCACCAGTACCCCCGACTCCCTGAGAGCCACCTGCCACCTCACCGCCTCTGGCTACCCCGCCGACGGGGAGGGAGGCGATGAATCAGCCTCGCACTGGGCTTGGGGGCGCGCATCCTCACCACCTTATCGACCTACCAGCCACCCAACCCTAGAAACCATCGCCTCCTCTGCTGGGAGCCGTCGCCGCCGTCCCCTTTCTCTCCTTTGGATGCGCCACCCTAGTGGGCGACAGGGAAAGGGATGTTGCGTTGGTTGCTCCTGCATGCGGTGGCCACCGGAGGTGATGAGGTCACCGCTACTGTCGTCGGGATGCATCACAGGATTCACGACGGTTGCGGTGATGAGCGCGCCCTGATCCGGAAAATATGCACATAGAGGACATGAAGAGAATGGGTGGTTATTGCGCCTTGTAAAAATAGGTATTCTCTTTGTCCCAAAATATAATAACTTTTAGCACTCAGAATTTGTTTCAAAATATAACAACTTTTTCACTAATATTCTCTTTCCAACCAATCACAACCTTCACCATTTATTTTTTTCCACCTACCTACACTTCTCGACCAATCATAACTTCTCTCTATTTAATTTTACCTAATTTCTTAATAATCGTGTCTAACTGTAAAACTTTTTATATTCTAAAACGAAGGTAATAGTATAAATAGGCAGGGCAAAAAATATATAATACAATTACTCGGACGGAAGAGGTGGGTAACAGGGTAAGTAATTGTTTTACTGTGTGGAGGAGGGAGCAGTGCGGAGGGGCAAAAAAAGAAATAGAAAACACGAAGGGGGTATGGAGGCGTGTTAGAAGCTACTTGGCGTGTGACGCTTCCGATAGTAATTTGCGCGTTAGGAAGCTACTTGATCCGCTGCGCTTCCGATAGTAATTCTAATATATATGAGCTGTTACTGTAACATGTGAACGGCATAAAAAAATTATATGAAAAACTTCATAATTAACTTAAAAATGTGCCTGTCGCCCCTTGTGTAATTCTATCAACTCATCAATCATTTTTCTTTTCTTTTTCTTTTTCTTTTTACGTTACCAATGCATACTTTCTAGATGACTTGATACTAAGAATGAGCTAATAATTAAAAAAACAGCATTATGGTTGAACTCATATAAATTACAAAAATAAAGAATACAAATCTAAATATAAATCTTACCAATTAATCGATCGCGGGAGCGCATAGCAAGTGAATCGGCAACACGCGGTCGCCGCAGCTTCATCCAAGCTCAAGCTCTGATCAGAAGATAGAGACCAAACAAAACCAAAAAAATGTCTTCGCATCTCACTGCTCACTAACAAATTACGGCAAATTGGTAATTCCATAGCAAGGATGTGTGAACGTGGTGTATGCATGGTGTACTGGTGTTGCTGCTGCTCACCTTCTCTTGCACATGCATGCAAATATAGCAGATCAACACTTAAGGAGCCGATGAGCAGATGATCGCCATCGTCAACGTTTAATTTCCTGCAGTTGCAGATTTTCTGCCACGGCGGCCGGCGGTGAGGCGCGGATGTGGCTGGCTAGGGGGGAAGCATCGAGCCATCGACATGGCAGATGGGATCGAAGGAGTCGACATGGCAGATGGGATCGGATCGCTAGTTCGCTAGCTACTCGTCACGCGGAAATCTCGCGCGCATCATATAAGCGTATCTGTGGAACCTGGAGGCTGGAATAGGGAACGACGCATCGCAAACTGTTCCAGTTCCACCCACCACCGCGGGCGCATCGGGTAGGGAGCGATATAGAACACCATATACCCGTATATTATTAATCTGTTGTAATTGAGCTCAGAGCCTCTCGAACCGATCTAGAAGACGCCATGACCATGAGCCATGTCGTGGTGGACTGTGGACATCGAGCTTCAAGGCGTCACCCGAGGGGGCGCTGCTACCGCGACGATCTGCTGCGTGGTGTGCGCGCAGCCGTTGGAGTGGGTGGCGATCGGGCCGTGCGGCCACCGCGTCGTCTGCGCGGGCTGCATCGTCCAGGTCCGCTTCGTCGACAAGGACATGCTCTGCCGCCTGTGCAAAGCTCCCTGCCCCCTCCTCGTCGTCGTCAGGGGAGACTGCCCGCGCGGCGCTGACGCCCTCGCCGAGCTGCCGCCGGCGCCGACTGAAAGGGGTAGGAAGGGCGACTTCTGGTACAACATCGAGACGGCGGCCTACTTCGCCGATAAGCAGCAATACAAGGCGGCGAGGGCTGCTTGCGGGTACGGGTGCATTCTTTAATTAAACTATTGTTGGCTCAATAATAGATGAAAAAACAACCATTTCTTTTAAAGAAACATGACAGACGCTTATAATACACGTCGATAAAAAAATATCATCACACTCTGCTCACGTGTTTTAAGAAATAAACAGAATAAAATTTTCTGAACCTCTGCAAATATACATAGACGATTCATGCGTGGTCAAACTTCACGACATCAACTTGTATCTTTTTTGTTTGCAGGAGTGGTTCGTGTTCCTAATAATTTACGTTCCAATCATAATGATGGGAGAAGTCCTGGCCTGGACTGCTGCAAGAGAAACGAGCCATACTTGGTTAAAAGTGATGGCCTATGTCATGATAACTACCATTGCACTATTTACTGCTAGTTGTATGTGGTGCATATCCCGGTTTCCAGGTGAAGATGATTAATGTATATATCCAGCTGAAAATAATTACTTTACAGATATCACTAGTTGCATGAGTAATATAAATAAATTAGGTGAAATACATAATTCTGGTATGTAATTCTGTAAACAAGTTTGTGATTCAACAGTTCCTATTATCACAATATTTCATTATTGCTCTCCTTATGTACAAACTATATCAAAAGTAATATATGTGTAAGTTCTGCTCTTATGGGTTAGTTCCAAACTATGAAATGCACTACTACAATTAGGCTGCGTTTGAGCCATAGACAAAGAGACAAAGATTTCTCTCGTTCTCTACGCGCACGTTTTTCTAAATTGTTAGATGATATATATTTTTTTAAAAAATTTATAGAAAAATTATTTTAAAAAATCATAATAATTAATTTTTAAGTTTAAAATAATTAATACTTAATTAATTATATGGTAATGACTTACCTCGTTTTATATGTTTTTTCAATCTTCTTCTTTCTTCTCTCTCGAACACTCCCTTAATGATCAATCGAGTTGTTGCCGCCGTGTTTCAATGTGTATGCGCTTCTCTGTTGCCGCCGTCGGCCGTGCTGTTGCAATGCCGCTACGTCGTCGATCTGCCGCCGGCCGTCCGCCACTGCTGCCATCCATTTTCTGCGCTGCGTTCGTCTCCACCTGCGCGCGTGGGTCGTGGTCTCGCGGCCGCCGCCATCTTTCTGCGTGCGTGAGATTAGCGATAGTCGATTAATTAGTTTCATACGGTTTTTGACGGTAGAAGTGCTCTAAGATTCGTGCATTGCCTGGTGGCAAGATCTTAAAAGGGATGTCACGCATGCTTTGTGGCATGGGATGCCATACAATTTTTTTCCGTATTCGTGTACCTACGCACCAGTATACGGGCTGCCACTAGCTAGCAAGTACATGCATGCACGATGAGCCTCCAGCATTTTGGTTTACATGGTTTGCCCATGCATGCATGAATTATACATGCACGTAGAGCGCTTTTATTCCATTGGTTAATTTGCTATTGATTGATTGAGGCTTAGTCATGCATATATGCATGCTCATATTGCTGGAGTATACGGCCACAAATACGTGTATGCAGGCCAGAGTTAATTGAACACAAGTGTGTGTGTGTGTGTGTGTGTGTGTGTGTGTTGTGTATATATATAATGGTGCATACACGCACACTGTCTGGCCGAGTAATGAAGAGGATGGATTTATCTTGCGTAGGATTGCGTGTGTTTCGTATCCGTGGGCCGCGTTCCAAATCGAATTCGGCCAGCCCAGCCGCGCACTTTCTAGATGGGCCTATGACATAAACTCGGAGCATGTGGGCCGACGGTCGTGGATTTCTTTTCCGAACTCCCGGGATTGGAGTAAGTCTATATCGCGCCTCAACTATTGCCCATTGGTCGAATCCCATCTCTCAACCATAAAATCACATATATCGCATCCTTCAACTTTGAAAACAGGCACGAATAAGCTCCTTCAGTGGTTTGGAAAGTGGTTTTTGCTGACGCGGCATGTTGAACACGGTTAAACCAACCGAGTCAGCGCATGCCCCCCAAATATTAATGAAATATGCAAAAATATGTGATGGGCCCCACATGTCAGTTACATCCTTTTCTCCTTCCCCTTCTTTCCTTCTCTCTCCTCTCTTTCCCTCTCTCTTCACAAGCAGCAGCGGAAGGTGCGCGAACAACGCGAGAGTCGCCGAGGAGATTCGCAGCACACAACGACGGCGAGGACACGTAGCGCCCATGACAACGGCGGCCACCGCCGTCGCAAGCGCCGCCCCTTCCATCTCTCCCCTGAGGCTAGCTGCATCCCTCCACTTCGCACCCCACTGCTATCCATCCACGACCTGCGGCACGAAGCCCAAGCGCACGCAACACACAGCACCGCAACCGCCGTGGCATGAGGAGGGCTTCGGTAGGCGACGCTGATGTAGTTAGAGATGAGGAGCTTCTCGTCCTTGCTGTAGAAGTAGACGTGGAGCGGTGCGAGGTGCTCGAGGGGGAGGAGGGGCAAAGTATAGTTGGCCATATGGCCCGAGGCCCGACGGCCCGGCCCATGGCATGAGATTTTGGCTTGGCCCAAGCACGGCACGGCCCGACTGGTGTCGGGCCCGTGTTGGCCCGGCTCGACAGTTGGGCCATGCCTGGCCGCTGCCTTGGCACGGTAGGCTGATTGTGCCTGTAATTTTAGCCATGTGTAAAGCACGGCCCAAAGAGGAGGGACGCAATATGGACTTATTCCAACCATATGTAAGGCATGGCCCAAAGAGGAGGGATGCAAAATAGACTTATGTTAAGGACGAGCACGATGGGCTAATTGTGCCTTCGGGCTGGCCCGGCACGACCCAAGTCTTATTGAGCCGTGCTTGGACCGTTGCTGTAGCATGTGGGAGGGCCCAGCCCGGCCCGATGTGTAGGTCGGGCCGTGCCGGCCCGACTGATCTCGACTCAGGCCTAGTCGTGCCTGGGCCATGCAGGGCCAGACGGCCCGTTTGGCCATTTATAGGACAAAGGGCAGCAAGCGCGACCACCTTGTCGCAAACTCCCTCTCTGGGATGGGCTCCTCCCTGAGCCGCTTGATGGCCACGATGTTGGCACCGCCCTCGAGCACCTCACCACCTGATGTAGACAACCATCGCCGCCCCAACATCCATCAGTTTTCATTCAATTCTTGTTGCCGTCGTCGCCGTCAGCCTCGCCGCTCAAGCTCCTCCCCCTCACCACCAGCATCGCCTTACTCGCTGCGCTTTCCTGGCTCGGTGGTGACCTCCGCCTGTCCTGCCTCCTCCTTAGTCTCCTCCTGCCACCATGTGTCATCCGCCCCCTCTCTCTCCCCCTTCCGATCATGGCGTCTATGACGGGACCACGCTTGGTGTAAGCCCCCTAGCAAGACAGGGACGATGGGATGGAGAGCTGTCCCACCTTCCTCTCCGCACCGCACCCGCCGGTCTCCACCCCCACTGTGTTGCCTCTGCGCATCGCCAACAGCCATGGCCTCCCCTCCGCGCCCGTCAACGGGTGTGGGAGCGTCCGGGAGCTACTCATGATCTGGTCAACATTGCCCGACGAGACACTGCTACCTCCTTGCTCCTCTCCCTTCGGTTGCCGACCCTCTCCCCGTTAGCCACAGATGGAGATGATCCCACCATTGCCCCCTTCCACGCTTAGCATGCCACCTTGGCTTGCTCATGTGTGCCTACCTTGACAGGATTTGTGCCACAAGCGTCGGGGGAGAGATGGAAAGGAGAAAACAAGGAAGAGGAAAGAGTCCCTGATATGTGGGCCTCCTGCTTACTCAGCAAGTCAACCGCAATCAATCTGTCACGTCAGCAAAAATCACTCTCCAAAACCCTATAGAAGTCAATTTGCGTCGGTTTTTTTAAGATGAGGGAGACTGACGGAGCGTGAAACTCCTCACCGGGAGACCGCGCAGACCCCCCTTTGCCGGTTCGGCCGGGGACGCAAGGTGAAAATCTTCGCCCCTGATCTGTGGGATCCCAGCGAGAATAAAGGAAACGCATGGACGCAGGCGATTTAGACAGGTTCGGGCCGCTAAGAAGCGTAATACTCTACTCCTGTGTTCTGGTAGATCTGAGAGTATGATGGAATCCTCAGAGAGTCCCCCCCTTTTCTTAGGCCTGGGCCTCCTTTTATATGGCAAGGGGCTACCACATGGGCCACGAGCTGCCTAAGAAAGAAGACATTCTTTTACATTTAGGGCTATCCTATCGCCGGAAGCAGCCTCTGACAGACGCCGCAGCACGCCTTCGCTCGGTCAGCCGACTCCTCTGGGGGACGCCCGTTTCAACCTTCATTAAATGGTGGGTGACTTCTGTGTCTCGCCTGCACCGGAATCGGGAAAGCATCTGACCGGAGCTGACATACCAACTCCGGGAGTTGACATACCAACTCCGGCCGAGAGACGAGAGACAGAGGGCTCTCATCATTCTGATGGGATGGGGCGTGGCGTGCAGCAGGCCGCCTGGCGCGCGTGCGACGCACAGGCATCCTGGCACCACCTAACCCGCGATCTGACCGGTCTGCGACCAGTCACTCACTGTGACCGGTCACGGACCGGACATGCACGCGCCACACCGCATTAAATGCGGCGTAGTGCGCCCGTCTGAACCGCGATAAATGTGGTTAGGTGAGCTCCGCCGTGCTCACCTAACCTGTGCACGTGGCACCAAAGCCACAAGGGGTCGGGGCGCCCCTGGCCTCGGGGCAGAAATGGGAGCGACCCGACCCTGGGGGGAAACCGGGAGGGTAGCCGCCACGTCACCCTCGGGCCCGACCCCTCCGGGGGGACGGGCCACGTGGATCCCTGTGGCCGCCCTTCCCTTTGGTCTCGATACCCCCGGTCCCATGTCACCGACAGTAGCCCCCGGCGTCACGCCCGGGTGGCCACACTTGGGGGGGGGGTACCCAGGCTTGGCGCCACCCCTCGGGCCTGGTGACAGGTGGGACCGGCCTCCAAAGGCGAGAAGGACTCCTACGGTCGTGAGCCGCGCATATCGGTGAAGAATGCCAGTCGACATTCATGAGCGGTCTCCTTGTAACCGCAACATTACTCGAGGCAGCGCGCGGATCGGGACACGTCGGTCCACTTCGCCTCGGGACATAATGATTGGCGCTTTTCGCGGTAACCGAGCGCGATTAATGCGCACACGATCTGCCCTTTCTTGACCACCACGGTCGCACGACTGACGTGTGCGCCGTAAGCGGGCGAGTGGGGTTAGTGGAGGCGTGGGCGCGAGAAAGGAGGGGGCAAGGAGATGGGCGCGGGAAACGAGGAGCCGAGCGCGACGGAGGCAAGGGCATAAAGGGCGTCGAGGAAGGGATTCGTTTCCTTCCTCTCATCACTTTTTCCTTGCCTTTGCCATCCGTGCTCTAGCTCTCTCGTTTCTCTCGCCTTCCTCTCGCCACGCGCTCTCGTCCTCAAGCTCCTCCTCCGCCGGCGCCATGACGCGGAGCTCCGCGCCGCTTGACGGCAGCGTGCTGCCGCCTTCCCGCATCACCAGCGAGAGGCAAGCCGGGCTACCGCGCCGGTTCATGCCGGAATCTGCCACCCAGGAGGTGGTCGCGCTGGGCGAGGGACGCCCGGCGCTGCACTACCTGGAGCGGTCCGTCTTCTTCCTCTCCTTTGCCATGGCGGGCTTGATCCCGCCGTTTTCCACATTCTTCATGGACGTTCTGGAGTTCTACGGCCTCCAGATGGCGCACCTCACGCCCAACGCGGTGATGACGCTGGCCATCTTCGCACACCTGTGCGAGATGTTCATTGGGGTGCGCCCATCCCTTCGGCTGTTTTGGTGGTTCTTCACCGTGCAGCCGGTATCGCCGCCGACGGTGGTCGGTGGTTGCTACTTCCAGCCGCGGGGACAGGTGTTGAACCGCTACATCCCGTGCGTCCTTCGCAAGAAGTGGGACGACTGGAAGAGCGACTGGTTCTACACCCCCCTCCCCGGCGAAGCGCGCCTCCGACTCCCGAGCCAGCCCCCAGCGCAGGCGCCAAGCTGGCGGGCGACGGTGGATCTGGGGGACGGCTATGACGCCGTCCTGGACCGCCTGGCGGGCCTGCGAACCCAGGGGCTCACGGGGGCCCTGGTGTTCGGCGATTACCTCCGCCGCCGGGGCGCCTGGGAGTACGCTGGGACCGAGGACCTCCTGAGGACCCACCAGGGGCGTAAGTGGGATTGGGACCCCGAGGACTTCAGGATGGTGGTCCAACGGGTGCTAAACCTTAGCTCCGTGGAGTCATCCCTCATCCCTCGGGGGATCCTCCCCCTCTGCAGCGACCCAGAGCGCGCCAACATTCTGGCCATCATGCAGGTGGTCAGGGCGTCGGGGGATCGCCCCCCCCCCGAGGCCATGATGGCACGGGCGGCAGCCGCAGAGGGGACCAATCTACCCTCGGAGGGGGCCATGCTTCTGGGCCCCGCGGCGGGGGTTCGGGGGGTAGCCGCCCTGCCGACGCCAAGGGGAAGAGGAAGCAGGAGGCGACCCCTCCTCCATCTCCACCCCGAGGAGGCGGGGCGGAGCACGTCAGCGGCAGGCGCCCGGAGGACGCCGCACCGACGCCCTAGCCCAAGGGGGAACGGAAGAAGAAGCGGCTCTGCAAGGTGGGGGAGACCGAGCCGTGCAGGGGGAGCCTCATCACGCCCCCAAAGTGGTCGTTCAGCCGGCCACCCCGCAGGTTCGACCTCTTACCCACAGCGGTCACACTCTCATTCCCAAACCCCCGGGCTTATTTTTACTTACCTCTTTCTGTTTCATATTTTTCTTCTGCCTCAGCGAGATCCCGTCCCGCCCCATGCGTCACTCCAAGGCCGGCCGGTCCGCAGGCAACGAGGCCGGGGAGGCGGCGACCGCAGAGGCTCAGAGGCGGGAGGCCGACCTGCAGGAAGCCGCAGGCCGCCTACGGGTAGCTCAAGAGGCTGCTCGGGAGGCGGGCAGAGTCCGCCAGGCCGAGGAGGCTGCTCGGGAGGCGGACAGAGTCCGCCGGGCCGAGGAGGCTGCTCGGGAGGCCGAGGTGGCGCGCGCGCACGAGGCACCGGCGGCCGAGCCTGCCACCCAGGTCCCCGACCCGATCGCGCCGGAGGCGGAGGTCGCCACCGAGGCGGCCCGTGATGACGCCGAGGGGGCGCACCCGGGGCCCGACGCCTCAGGCGGCGCTGCGGGTGAGCCGGCCTCGGGAAAGGCCCCCGAGGCCAACACACCGACCGGCGAGCCGAGCCGGGCTTCACCACCACAGGGGTGGCCTTCCCCCTTTCCTCCCGCCACCCCGCTAATCGCGGAGCCCCTCCTGCAGGCCTTGGCTATGGCCAACAGCACGGTGCTGGACGGGCTAAGCGCCCAAATACAGGCCCTACAGGCGGTGCGGGCAGAAATCGATGCGACGTGGGCGCGCGTCAAGGAGGGGCGGCGCTCCGTGGAGGCCATGGTGGAGACCGGCCGTAAGGCGCACAGCCCGCACACCTCGCAGCTCGAGGCTCGCTGCAGGACCCTGGCGGAAATCGCCCGGGAAGTGGAGGAGGAGCGGGAGATAGCCCTCATCGCCACCGCCGTGCTCGACGGGGCGCAGGACGACCTCCGTCTCCAATACGGGAGCCGGATGGTGGAGCTGGAGGAGAAGCTCGACGCCGCCTGCGGAGTTCTCGACGCCGCCGCTGCCCGGGAGCGGCGGGCGGTGGAGATCGAGACGGCGATCCGCCGGCGCGAGAAGGCCCTAGAGGCCCGGACTATGGCGCTGGAGGAGCGCTCCGCCACGCTCGGGGGGCGGGCCTCGCGCTTGCTCGTGCAAGAGGCCGCCGTGCACCGGCGGCCGAGGCCCTTGACCTCCGCTCCCGGGAGCTGGAGGCGCTGGAGGAGCGCGCCCGCGCCCTGGACGCGAAGGAGGCGGCGCTGGCGGCACGCGAGGCCGCCGCCGCTACATGGGAGGCGACGCTGGCGGCGCACGAGGCTGCCTCCGCCGAGCAGGAGTCCGCACTCCGCCTCCGCGAAGACACGCTCGCCGAGCGGGGGCGAGCCCTCGAGGAGGCCGAGGCCGCGGCGCAGCGGCTGGCGGACAGCCTGCTCCTCCGCGAGGCGGCGCGGGAGGAGCAGGCGCGCCGTAATCTGGAAAGCGCCCGCGCCGAGAGGGACGCGCTGAACCAGCGGGCCTCCGAACTCGAGGCGCGGGCAAGGGAGCTGGACGCGCGGGCGCGCAGCGGCGGGGCGGCCGCAGGCCACGGCGATCTGGCCGCCCGCCTCACAGCCGCCGAGGACACCATCGCCAAGCTGCAGGGCGCCCTGGACTCGTCCACCGGGGAGGTTGAGGCCCTCAGGCTGTCGAACGAGGTGGGGCCCGGCATGCTTCGGGACGCCGTCTCCCGCCTCGACCGCGCCGGGCGTCAGGCGGGCATCTGGAACGGGCGGTACGCAAAGTTCGTCGCCAACCAGAGGGGTCTTGCCCAGCGCCTCTCGGAGATGGCCGGGGACCTTGAAAGGCTCCCCGAGGAGATCGAGGAGACGATTAAGTCTTCCTCAAGGGACCTCGCCCGGGGGGCGGTGGAGCTCGTGCTGGCGAGCTACCAAGCCCGGGACCCCGACTTCTCCCCGTGGACGGCGCTGGAAGAATTCCCCCCCGGAACCGAGGCCAACGCGTGCGCCCAAGTCCAGGATGCCGCCGATCAAATCGTCCTTGGCTTCGAGGGAATGGCCCCTCGGCTCGTCTTTGCCCTCAACTCCGACGAGGAGGAGGACGGTGACGACGGTGCCGACGACGACAGCGACGGCGAGGCCGGCGACCCGGGTGCATCGGAGTGAGCCCCCGGGCCCCCGCATATCTTAATTTTTGATTCCTTCATCTTCTGAGGCCTTTGGGCCAATGCTTGTATAACTGACTTCATCTTGCCTGCAATCAAACAGGATTTTAATTTCTATATTAGTTATGTTTGCTATATGCGCGTGATAAGGATGGTCTGTGTCACGATCCTTTTGCATCTTTGGCTTGAGCGATGGCTCGTGCTCGGGCCCCAGCCTCAAACGGCGCGGGTCGGAGCTAGTGCCATGGGGAGATCCGCATGTCGAGACTGGCCAGGTTGGGAGCGCGGTGACCGAGGGTTATGGGGACCCGATTGTGGGTCATTGCCGATTCCCCCCCGGAGTTCACCGCGCCCCGGGGCATGGCTCGGTTCTGGGCCCCGTTTGGTGGTTTAGACGACCCGGGATGCCAAGGGCAAGGATGAGCACGAGCAGACTGACTCAAGTTAAGACTTTTCAAAAGGAAATGATAACACAGGCGCAGTCCTTAGGAAATTGAAAATGCTTGTTATTAAAATGCTAGGAAAAAATTAAACAAGTATGTGCATATGGGAGTCCCCGGCCAACCCTGCGTGCCCGAGGGGGACGCGGGGTTGGCCTGAGCCCGAGGTACGACACCCGACCCCCTTATGGGTAGAAGCGGCGAAGATGCTCGATGTTCCACAGGTTAGGCAGTTCTGTGCCGTCGCCCGTGGCCAATCGAACCGAGCCCGGCCAGGGGACGCCGACCACTCGATACGGACCCTCCCACACTGGTGAGAGTTTGCTCAGTCCAGCACGCATTTGGACGCGGCGTAGGACGAGATCGTCGATGCAGAGTGATCGGGCCCGGACATGGCGCTGATGGTAGCGCCGCAGGCTTTGCTGGTAGCAGGGACGGAGCCAGTATAGAAGTACTGCTGTCAGGTGAGAGCAGTGGCATTCGGCCCGGCCCATGTATACTCCTCTATACTGGATCCATTGACAGCTGCCCAAAATCTCCAATGACATCAGTCCCTCAGCCCACACCGAGTCCAGCCTCTTGCCCTCTTGGCCCACTTCCCACAATACGTAGCAGCGAAGCCGCCGGCCGCCGCTTTCATTCCCCACGATCAGCGAAGACGAAATGGCTCGACACTGAAACGAGAGCAGCATCAGTCATCGGCTCATCGCCATCGGCCATCCTCCATCTGCCATCGCCAATCGCGCAGCCTGGCAGCCTGCAATCTTGGAACACCAGTGCACGCCCAAATCAATCTGTCCGTCAGGCTTCAGGTAAGGTTCTCCATGTTTCCTGATTCGTTTGTTGTTTTAGTTTATTGATTGGTAATTTAATTTTACCATTAATTAATTGTATAGCTAGCAAGAATTTGATGGATCGATACTTGAAAAGAAAAGAACCACCAGCGGCCAATGATGAAGTGTAAGAAGGGACTTCACGGAGAGATGTTGGTGCATCAAACATCAGTGGTACAGGTCGTCGTTCTTTGATACTCTCACCAAAAGATGTTAATTTAGATGATCTTCCTAATGATCCAGCTGATAGGAAAAGAATAATAGAATATCCTGGTCTTAAGCTACAAGAAGAGATAAGGAGAAGATATTTGATTAGAGGTCCTCATAGACCACAACCTAGTTTCAAGTATCCGCAAACGGTCATAGGAAATGTTCCACGGCGGTTTAACCCTGAATGGTTTAAAGAATATGATTGGCTTGAATATAGTGAGAAGGTGGATAAAGCCTTTTGCCTATACTGCTATCTGTTTAGAGACTACATTGAAGGACAAGGTGGAAATGATGCATTTGTAACAAAAGGATTTTCTTTATGGAATATTAAAAAAAGACTAGACACTCATGTAGGAGGGATAAATAGCTATCACAATATAGCTGTGAAGCGATGCAACAATTTGTTGAAGCCAGACCAGTCCATTGAGTTTGCGCTCAGCAGGCAGAGAGATATTGCTAAAGAGGAGTATTTTATTCGACTAAGTACTTCGATAAATGCTATCAGATATCTGTTACATCAGGGATTAGCTTTCCGTGGTCACGATGAGAGCAAAGAGTCTGGTAATAGAGGGAATTTTCTAGAGTTGGTGAAACTTTTGGCAGAGCAAAATGAAAAGATAAAGAAGGTTGTTCTAAGAAATGCTCCTGAAAATCATCAGATGGTAGCTCCAGAAATCCAGAAAGACATTGCTAATTGCTTTGCGGAGGTAATATTGGTTCCATTTATTTTTTTACAAAAGATTTTTAAACCCAATGTAAAAGTAAAATGATCTATAATGTGTTTCATGCTTCTGTACAGGTCATAGTGAATTCTATCATTGATGAAATTGGTGGTGATGTATTCTGTTTGATGGTTGATGAGTCAGCTGATGTTTCAGACAAGGAACAGATGGCTGTGGTTTTGCGGTACGTTGACAAATGTGGGGTACTCAAAGAAAGACTTATTGGTGTTGTTCATGTCAGTGAGACAACATCTGCTTGTCTCAAGTCTAATATTGATGATTTATTTGCCAAGTATAAATTGAGTTGGAAACAAGTTAGAGGCCAAGGTTACGATGGAGCAAGCAACATGAGAGGTGAGTTCAATGGATTGAGAGCTTTGATAATGAGAGAGAATAGTTTAGCATATTATGTCCACTGCTTTGCACATCAACTTCAGTTAGTAATTGTGGCAGTAGCTAAAAAGAATGATGACATTGATGATTTCTTTGACATGATCTCTCTTCTTCTTAATGTGGCTGGAGCTTCATGCAAGAGAAAAGACATGATACGACAAAGTCAACAAGAGAGGGTGAAGAAAGCAATAGGGAGTGCACAGATTTGTATTGGAACAGGACTGAATCAGGAACAATCTCTTCAAAGGCCTGGAGACACTCATTGGTGCTCTCACTATAAGACCCTTAAGAGTCTTAACATCTTGTTTCCTTCTGTTATTGAAGTTCTTCAATATGTGGAAAAAGATGGCCCTAATGATAAGAAGAGACGTCAAGCGCGTGGTCTCCTAGATTATCTCAAGGATTTTGATTTTGTGTTTCATTTACACTTGATGTTACTGATATTGGGGCATGCAAATTCTCTGTCACTTTGTTTGCAAAGAAAAGATCAAGATATATTGGAGGCCATGTCAAAGGTAAAGTTAACCAAGCAAAAATTCCAACGGATTAGAGATGATGGGTGGCAATCTTTATTGGAAACAATGTATTCCTTTTGTGAAGAGCATGGTCTTCCTATGTTGGACATGGAAGAAGAGTATATTGATCGTCATAAACCAAGGAAAAAGACAAACCATACAAACTACCAGCATTATAGATGGGATTGTTTGAACTTAGTTGTGGATATGTTGCTTACAGAGTTCAATGATCGATTTGCTGAAACAAATTCTAATTTGCTCACTTTCATGGCTGCTTTTAATCGTAAAGATTCTTTTGCTGATTTCAAATCGGAGAGCTTATTGGAATTGGCTAAACTCTATCCTGATGATTTTAGCCCTGAACAATTAAAGGAACTTGCTCATAAGTTGCCTATTTACATTGACAATGTGCGAGCTGATGAAAGATTTTCAGGATTGAATACTATTACACAACTTGCTAAACTGATGGTGGATACAAAAAAGCATCTTGCTTTTCCATTTGTCTATCGACTCCTAAAGCTAGTTCTTGTTTTGCCTGTTGCCACTGCATCTGTGGAGAGGTGCTTCTCGGCCATGAAAACAGTGAAGACGATATCACGAAACCGCATTGGCAACAAGTTTATGAATGATTGCATCATTTGCTTTGTTGAGCCAGAGCTTGTAGCGACGATCCCAGACAATGTTATAATTGATCGCTTTCAAAAGATGGAAAATCGCAATCGAAGAATGCTTCTTTAAGAGGTAAATATTTACTATTGTCTCTAGCAACAATTTTAGACTACTTTTTGGACTCGTTTATGTATTATTGTTTACTGTAAGTCATTGTCGTCAGTTGAAATTTTTTTGCTGACATCAGTCACCCAAAATCCTGGCTCCGCCCCTGGTTGGATTACATGTGCGGTGATTATTTTGTCATACAAATTATTAGTGTTGTTTCTGGTATAGAAAGCAGAAGATTTTATTTTACCAAATTAAAGCTTATACATTGCTGATTCTATATAAATTTGGTTCATTCCATTTGGAGCTAAAATGAATTTTCTACCGATTTTATATGTTAGATTGTGCTTTATGTCAATTATCCTGTATACAAAATTTTAGAGATATTTCTTGCACTGTAATTGTATGTTTTTAATTTACTACACTAAAGAGCATAATGTTGTGAGTCTACTAGAACTTTGTTCATCAAAAATGGAGCTAGGATGGATTTTCTATGGATTTTATAAATTTGCATAATTTTTAGTTCAACATTAAAGCTTTTAAACCATTCCCTTTATTTTTCTAAGAATTTTAAATAGGGGTCCACATGTAGGTGTCTGGCTATTTTGCAGAAAGGCCCTCAGAGTTCTTGGATTAGAACCCGAGGTCCCTGTGCATGTGGTAAATGAAATTGCATTAAGAGTGCTCAAAGTTCTGAACTATTATTAATAGGCCCTCGGTCCCACATGTCATAGGCTACACATTTACTAATTAGTACAGCATGTTTTGATTTCCTTACTAATCAAGTCCCAGCCACTTATATGGAGTGGGGTCCGCATGTCATACACCCGGAGGAAGAAGAAAACAGCAGCAGCTAAGCTTGCCGGCCGGCGAGCTTGACGGCGATGCTGGCAGCGAATGGCAGGGAGATGGATGATGCGCCCAAAAGGAAAAAGAGGGAGGCTTCTCTTGCGAACCCATAGGCGGTGGTCTCATCGCTGCAGATGGCCGGAATCAAAGGCGACGGCGGCGCAAGCGGCGGTGGTCCTCGGCATGCAAGTGAATGTCAAGTTAGGACTTTGTTTCCGCTAGACCGATGCATGCATGTGTCTCGACGAGGCACTACGACACTCACAAAAGCTTGGTTGGTGTTGGAGAGGTCCAACCGGCGGCGACGATGAAGGAAACTTCCCGACGGCGGTACTTCACACCAGGAAGATAGCGACAGCTTGATCTACTTGAAGAGAGGCCATGCATGTGTGACCACGATGTTAGTAAGGTCTTAGGGAAGCTATGTGTGCGAGGAATTTGATTGGTGCTCAGTAGAACGGCGGGAATTGGCAATGGTGACAGGCGGTCGGAGCTAAAGATGACGACGTTGATCTCCCTATCCACGACGTCTTCTACAGGGATTCTTGAGAGGTCTTGTAGAGGACCTTGAGGGGAAGATGTTGGTGCGATGGCTCAGCTTGGCTTGGTCTAGTTCAATGGCGATGCTCCGGGCTTGCTCTAGGATGTTCGAGAGTGCGGTCGTGTTTCTGGCGTTGCAGTGAATGAAACAAGGCGGCATCAAAAGAGAAAATGACCGGCACGGCGAGATGAGTATGGAACGGGAAAAGGTTAGGGATGGCGCTTGTTTGGCGGCGATCGGCGCGGTGGTTCTTCTCGATGGCCGGCAACAAAGATGACGGCGACCGAGGGCCTAAAGGCTTCCTATCTTGGTGAGCTCGGCAGTGGAGTGAAGAGGATGGCCAGGAGACATGTCTAGGCAAAGAAAAAGTGAAGCTAGACATTGCCACAATGACGGACACACATCAAGCGCATTCACTGCCCGCGTCGACCATGCCACCACCCTCAAGATTTCTTGTGGAAATTATGGGTACCATATACCCACACGGCTAGCTTATCTAACTTACCATAGGGGATAGGTTATGACTCATGATTATGAAAACCAGCTGATGACTTGAGTATTACGTTACCATTGTAATAAGGTAACAGCTCATAGTCCAAAGTTGATAAGATTGAGGAGTCCGATGTTGTATGTAACTAGGTCTTCGACTTGTAAGACTCTGAGACTATATAAGGAGGGTAGGAGCGTCCCATGAGGGATAACAAAAGTTGAACAGAGAGATTGAAAGAGATCGACATAAGAGAAAAGAGATCAAGAGATCAATAAACCACTCGGTGGATCTAATCCCCGAAACAGGAGTAGGGTATTACTTTTTTATAGAAGGCCTGAACCTGTCTAAATCCCTTTGTCTACTAACCCATCGTGCTTGGCCCTTAACTGCTACCCCTAATTTTTTATTGATGAAACCAAGTTTCGACAATTGGCGCGCCAGGTAGCGGTAGTGCGTCAAGTTTTCTTCTTCATCTCGCCGACAAGCGCGATGGGATCTTCATCAGGCATCAATGACTTCGCCTTCCCTCCGGGGCAGGCGTTCCGCTTCGCCAGCCTCAACTTCGTCACCGACAATTTCGGCAAGCTTTCTCTCCTTGACTCGGATTCGAACCAGTCAGGAGGGGTAAACCTCACGGTGCCGTTCGGATTACCGGACGATGCTGTGATCTACCACAATCTTCTGTCTTCCGAGTTGGAATCGATTCACTTGGGATAATCATCATCATCGCCATGCAGCGATCCGGGCTCAAGGGAAATCGCCGTCATACTAGCACCGCTCGGGTTGTGCTCATCTACGGAGCTCAATGATTGCCTCAACTCTTCTGACTTCGACGACCTCTACGACATCTCCACGGAGGAATTCGACGACACCGACTTCCACAAGGACCTCGATCCCATGTTTCCCAACATCCTTATGGCCGAAGTAGCCGAGACCGACTCGGCCATGGCCCGAAGGATTGCAGAAGAAGAATGAGCCAAGCTTGAGCGAGAGCGCAAGCGTATGGAGGAGGAGAACAAGCACAAGGAGGAGGAGCTCAAACGAAAAGAAGAAGCTGACAAGAGAAAACGAGATCTGAGGGCGACTAGGCGCTCCGGCCGCGAGGCCATACTCCAGACACGAGTCGACAACGCCAACATCTTCCTCATGCCTCAACAGAACGCGGTCGCAGCCCTCACCCTCATCGACATCGTCATCGAAGCGGCACCCGCTGCGGTAACACCACTTCTAGATAAAATCAAGACCATCATCGCAGCCACAGCCAACGGCGTTCCCTCTAGCTCCTCGCGGAGAACTACCGAATCCATCGCCGAGACACCCGACGGCAGCCGCCTACCACCGCTGCGATCCAAAGACTACTGGAGACCCGAGCTGGGCAAGACGCCCGAGCAGAGCAAGACACCCGCCAAGCCCAAAGACCCTCGCCACCACACAGCATGGAAGCATCAAGAACAAACGACCGACTCTCATGAGAGAGGTCACGGTCGACCACCCGTCCATGATCGGATTCATCACAGCTACAACTCCAACCATCAAAGCAGCTCATGAAGACCCCCGCCGAGTGACTTGAGGGAGGTGCTTGACCAGCGTCATCGTGAGCGCAACAGGTCCTCTTATGAAGACTGAAGGAGATCACCCGACAACTACGACGATGGAGTGCGCACGTTCACCCGAGACCTGCGTCAAGTGGACTGGTCGAGTGGTTTCAAGCCCACAGGGATCGACAAGTACGACGGCAAAACCAACCCTGAGTCGCGGTTGACCGTTTACACCCTCACCATCCGCGCAGCAGGAGGAGACAGCAAATCCATGGCGAACTACTTGCCCGACGCTCTTGCCGACTCAACCAGGAACTGGCTCACAAGCTTGCCAAGAGGCTCGATTGATTCATGGAGCGAGCTTCGGGACCACTTCAACGCCAACTTCCAGGGTACTTTCGAAAGGCCCGGGACCCACTTCGATCTCTACAATGTAATTCAGAAGCTAGACGAGTCATTGAAGGACTACATTCGGTGCTTCTCGGAGAAGCAGAACAAGATCCCTGACATCACCGACAACGTCATTATAGCCGCGTTCCAGAAAGGCATCCGCGACGAGTTGCTGATCGGCAAATTCAGTCGTAAGCCGCTGAGGACGGTCAAGAAAATGTTCGAGATAGCAAACTCCTACGCCAAATCCGATGATGCAATCAAGGCCTCACGACAAGACAGGCACGACAAGAGGGACAACAAGCAATCCAGGAACAGCTGGTGTCCTAAGAAGGACAATGGCAATGGCAACAATGGCCAAAAATATCGCAAGCGTAAGCCCGGGAGCTGGTCACCACGATGTCAAACTTCCAACAACAGCGTCCCCGAGTCGCTGCCTATGATAAGATCATGAACGCCCAATGCACTCATCATCCGAATCACAAGCACGCGGCCAAAGATTGTTTTATTTACAAGTAGTTCGTAGAGCAGGGCCGGCGGATGGAGCCGGCCCATCGAGAACCAAGAAGGATGACCCGGCTGGCAGCTCAGAAAATTTCCAAGATCCCAGGGCCGAGTTAAACCACATCTTCGGGGGACCGCTGGCGTACGAGTCCAAGAGGAAGCAGAAGTTGACCGATAGAGAAGTCAACGCGTTACAACCCGAAGTCCCACACTACCTACGATGGTCAGAGGTGGCTATCACGTTCAACCGCTCGGATCACCGTGACCGAGTGGTTCACCCGGGGTGGTATACCCTGGCACTAGACCCGGTGGTTCGCAACATCAAGCTCAAGCGCGTCCTCGTCGACGGTAGCAGCGCCCTCAACATCCTCTTCGCCAAGACGCTGGACGAGATGCAAATCCCGAGAGCAGAACTAAAGCCGAGTACAGCCCCCTTCCATGGAGTTATCCCAGGGCTGTCATCTACGCCACTCGGGCATATCACCCTTCTGGTAACCTTCGACACTCGGGAGAACTTCCGGATAGAAAACATCACCTTTGAGGTTGCCGACTTCGAAGTGGCTTACCACGCAATCATCGGAAGACCTGCGCTCGCCAAATTCATGGCGGTACCTCACTACAGTTATCTCATGATGAAGATGCCCGGTCCCAACGGAGTTATCACCCTGCGTAGCGACGTCCGACAAGCCTTCACCTGCGGCAAGGAAAGCTGCGACATGGCCCAAACTCGTGAGAGATTACGTGGCCAACAAGAGATCTGACTGGCTGCATCGACATCTGGAGAAGGCGAGATCCCCACAAAGAAGATAGACAAGCCGGGAGAAGACGATGCCAAGACGAAGAAGATTCCTCTTGACCCCTCTGATCCTTCTAAAACTGCTGTAATAGGCGCGGAGTTAGATCCCAAATAGGTAAGTGCGCTCATCACCTTCCTTCAAAATAATACAGATATTTTTGGTTGGAAACCATCTGATATGTTGGGTATTCCTAGGGAGGTGATCGAGCACTCATTGAATGTGAAAGAAGACGTAAAACCTATAAAGCAACGACTCCGCCGCTTTGCCCAAGATCGAAAAGATGCCATCAAGTAGGAATTCGCCAAGCTCTTGGCTGCTGGGTTTATCAAGGAGGTTTACAACCCCGACTGGTTAGCCAACCAGGTCTTGGTTCCGAAGAAGACCGGACAATGGCGCATGTGCGTGGACTACACCGACCTCAACAAATCTTGCCCCAAGGATCCTTTTGAATTGCCCCGTATTGATCAAATCGTCGATTCAACAGCCGGCTGCAAGCTTCTGAGCTTCTTGGATTGCTACTCGGGTTAGCATCAGATCAGCCTGAAGGAATCCCTTCGACCTTCGGCCTAAAGAACGCCGGAGCCACTTATCAGCGTATGATTCAGAGATGCCTTCAGACCCAACTCGGGAGGAACGATGTCGTCATCAAGTCCAAGCAGAGAAAAGACCTGATCGCTGACTTAGAAGAAACCTTCGCAAATATTCGGGCTTTCAGAATGAAGTTGAACCCGGAGAAGTGCACTTTCGGTGTGCCGTCAGGCAAGCTGCTCGGTTTTATGGTGTCTCATCGCGGCATTGAAGCAAATCCAGAAAAGATCAACGCTATCCGGAACATGAAGCCCCCGAGTACCCAGAAAGACATCCAGAAGCTCATCGGTTGCATGGCGGCGCTGAGCCGTTTTGTCTCTAGACTTGGTGAACGAGGCATGCCTTTTTTCAAGTTGCTGAAGAAGACGGACAATTTTCAATGGACCACCGAGGCCCAAAAAGCTTTCGAAGACTTCAAGGAATTCCTCATGACACCACCAGTATTGGCATCGCCTCACCCTCAAGAACCTCTGTTGCTTTACGTTTCTGCAACTCACCAGGTGGTCAGCACAGTCTTGATCGTCGAACGCAAGGAGGAAGGACGAGCTCACAAAGTTCAAAGGCCGATCTGCTTTGTTAGCGAGGTGCTGGCAGGAGCCAAAACCCGCTACCCCCAGGTACAAAAACTATTATATGGAGTCCTAATTACCGTAAGGAAGTTGGCCAATTATTTTCAGTCACTCGGTTACCGTGATCACGTCTTTTCCACTCAGCGATGTCATCCATAACCGGGAGGTTACTGGATGCATTGCGAAGTGGGCTCTGGAGTTGATGCCGCTGGATATTACCTTCAAAGCGAGGACGTCAATAAAGTCTCAAGTCTTGGCGGATTTCATGGCCGAGTGGACCGAGCGTCAAGAAGATGTACCTAGGGAGGAGCTACAATACTGGACCATGCATTTTGATGGATCTAAACGAGTCACTGGCTTGGGAGCAGGAGTCGTCTTGATCTTCCCGACTAGGGAGAGGCTACGGTATGTCCTTCATATACATTTTCCCACCTCACATAATGTCGCCGAGTACGAAGCTTTACTTCATGGTCTACGACTTGCGGTATCGCTCGGCATACGACGGATGATAGTACGAGGAGATTCCCAGTTGGTAGTCAACCAAGTGATGAAGGATTGGTCCTGTTTGAATGATAACATGGAGGCCTATCGACAAGAAGTTCGCAAGCTTGAGGACAAGTTTGACGAACTGGAGTTATCTCACGTCTTGAGGCACAACAATGAGGCGGCAGATCAATTAGCATAGTATGGATCCAAGCGAGAAGCTGCCCCGACTGACGTTTTCGTAGAACATCTCTACGAGCCGACTATCGCGAAGAAATCAGTTCCCAACGAAGAAGCTACAGACCAGGTTGCCATGCTCGACGCCGACTGGAGGACACTGTTCATCAAGTTTTTGACTCAGCAAGAGCTACCGGAAGACCGGGATGATGCAGAGCGAATCCGACGTCGCAGTCAGGGCTATGCCATGGTCGGCTCGGAGTTATACAAGAAAAGCCCTTCTGAAGTTTTGATGAGATGCGTCACGCTTGAAGAAGGACGAGAATTGTTACAAGATATTCACTCTGGTATATGCGGCAGTCATGCTGCGGCGCGTACTTTGTTGGGCAAGGCTTATAGACAAGGTTTTTTCTGGCTCACGGCGGTCTCCGACGCCGACAAGGTGGTCCGCACATGTGAAGGTTGTCAGTTCTTCGCCCAGCAAAGCCATGTTCCAGCCCAAGAGTTACAAACAATAACATTGTCGTGGCCATTTGCGGTATGGGGCTTGGATATGGTGGGTCCCTTTAAAAAGGCTCCAGGAGGATTCACACATCTACTCATCACGATTGACAAGTTCTCCAAGTGGATTGAGGCTAAGCCGGTTGCTACGATAACTGCGGATAAGGCGCGTGATTTTATTCTAAACATTGTGCATCAGTTTGGTGTTCCAAACAGGATTGTAACGGATAATGGGACTCAGTTCACTGGAGGCGTCTTCAAAGAGGTCTGTGAAGATTTTGGAATCAATATTTGCTATGCATCGGTGGCACACCCCAGAAGCAACGGACAAGTCGAACGCGCCAATGGTATGGTTCTTCAAGGCATCAAGGCCCGGGTGTTTGACAGGCTAAGTCCTTATGCAAGAAGATGGGTTCAAGAGTTGCCTTCGGTATTGTGGTCACTATGGACCACACCCAGTCAGGCTACCGGCCAATCTCCTTTCTTCTTGGTTTATGGAGCTGAAGCAATGTTGCCGAGTGAGATGAAGTTCGAATCTCTTCGAGTTCGCAGTTTTAATGATGAACGCTATGATCAAGACAGAGTTGACGATCTGACTCGACTGGAAGAGGCTCGTGAGGCCGCATTGGTTCAATCAACAAGATATCTTCAAGGACTTCGACGTTATCATAATCGCAATGTTCAGTCACGAGCTTTTATTGTTGGCGATATGGTTTTACGGAGGATTCAGACTATAGAGGATCGACACAAGCTATCTCCATTATGGGAAGGACCCTATATAATCACTGAGGTCACTCGTCCAGGAGCATATCGTCTAAAGCGTGAAGATGGGACCATGGTGGAGAATTCTTGGAATATTGAGCACCTTCGTCGATATTATACTTAGACTTATTGTATTATGCTCTTCTCGACTACCAACTTCAAGTAAGATGACTTCTTGAGTTGCCAGTAGGGGGCTATACATAACAATAAAGTGTGGTGTTTCTTTTATCAAAAATAACTTGTTCATACTTAGTTTATCATTGTTTAGTGTTCTGGTTTGAGTTCAGTACATAAGGACTGAAAATTTTTCGATGGCTTAATCAAGCCTAGGCTTGGTGACAGTCGGACAAAAATTTTTATGAAATTAAATACAAAGACTCAAATTAGGGCATGAACATAAATAAACTGACTATTTACAAGTTCAACTACAAGAGTTATTTACATCACAAAAAGAGTCATCCCTGGAAACTTTCAGCCACATCAGCAGCAATCTTTTTAGCCATCTCTTGTGCTTCATTAATCAGCTCTAAGGCTTGCTCATCAATGGTACCATCAGCAAAACCATCTTCTATGGAGTTTATGTCCACTCGGGGGTAGAGTGACTTTGTCATAGCCAGGGTCTGACTTGCACTCATGGCAGCAACATCTGTAATATTTTCTATATACTTCTTCGTCCTGAGTTTATCAAAGACTTCAACTACATCTATAGAGCTTGTCTCGAGGCCGTTCTCATAAAGCACCGATAGTATTGGCGTGGCTGCATTGGCAATATCGTCTCTAACTCTTTCGGCCCTCCGGACATTTTCAGCAAAGACTTCAAATTGAGCATGGGATTTTATTCTCTTAGCTACAAGTTTGATATAATTCAGATTGTATAAATAACCAAGATCAGATGGATCGAGGAGTACAAGTTTCAGGGGTTACCTTCAATTTCTTCTAAGGCCTTGTTCTTGTCAGACTCAAGCTTGGCGTTGTCAGTTTCAGCCTTTTTCAATTGAGCCTTGAGGGAGTCGATCTCAGATACATTGGCTACAGCATGAAGATTTGGAATAGTCAAGATCAAGCAAATTATACAAGAACAAGACAAGTTGATTTTTGTTACCTCCGATTGAACCACGAAGTTCTAGGTTCGTATCCCGAAGCTTATTGATCTCCTCCCTCAAGACGACCTCTCACGCTGCTGCTTCATCTCTGGCTTTTTTGAGGTCTTGCTGAATATTTTCCGGAGAATTAACGTGAGGTACCAGCTTCTCTAGAGTATCAGACTTGGCCATTGAGCGACGATATACTCTCTGCATTATGAAGATTGAGTCGGTCAACTATACAAAACTATACGGTCGAGATATATTAAATTTATGCATACATTCATTAGCCGAGTTGCTTCACTAAGGCTAGCGACTAGCATATCGCGTTTTTCGGCTGATTTTTTGTTTATTCAGTATGATGCCCTGCTTCTTGCCTTCAGCATCTCGCCATTCAATTTTTATTGGAACTGAGTCTTCTGAGGACTTCAGTCGGGTAATTTTCTCCTCTTCGGCTGTTTGCTCTAAGGATGATGAATAAAGATAGATGTCGAAAGATATATTTAAGACAAGAGTCTGAAGACTATTTAAAGTTTACCTGTCCTTGGAGCCGGGTCTTCAACTGGTGTTTCTTGACTACGCGAGCCTTGTTCATCCTCGTCCGGCTGGTTTCCTACGGGATGTCCTGGCTGGAAGTCGGGGGCTCTTTCTCAGGGACGTCCTCACTCGGGAGAGGGTCTTGAGACCCTTGTTCTGCAGACTTTGACTTTTCTGGTGTTACAGATGGGTTTATTTTTTCTGTCTGCCCGGTGGGATCTATGTCCTGAGGTTTCCTACAGAAGAAGATGAAGAAAATTAAGATGACATCAAGCTGGTTTTCGGCGAGAAGATAAATTCGATGGGGCAAGAGATACCTGTTGGACTTCCTGATCTTTGGAGCAGATCGTGTGGATGGCCTCGGAGAGGGTATGTTCATCTTTGGAGTCTGAATTTTTTCAGTATCTTTGTCCGAGTCATCCACAACCAGCCTTCTTTTGCTAGCGTGTTTGCTGGTCTCCTCTTCAGCAGCGGCTCTCTTGTTTTTGGTCTGAGGTTTGATTTTTGGGGCGCTCACTGGCTTCTTGGTAGTTGGCTGGGCAGGCGCATCTTCGTGGAAGACTTTGTACGGCTGAGAGATGATCAAAGAATTTACCTGCAAGCAGTATTCTTGAGACATATTGAAGAAGATAAACAGATTAAAGAATGATACGAGTTGCAAAGTCTACTTACCGGAGGAGGTGGTCGAAGAAGACTAAAGGGAGCAACCGACAGCTTATTGCTGTACTCCACTGCAATTCCAGAAGAAAAAATCTTGTACATACGAGCGCACAAGACCTGGAAGTTCAGGGATTCGTGATCCTCCTGGCTGGGGTCACTCTGGCCTTCGTATTCGAACGCAGGCTTAGACCATTCTTTGATGTGAGCCAGTCGGCACTTGATGAAGTGCCGGGTGATCTGCTCTCCTTGGAGGCCTTTATTCTTCAGCTCGAAGATCTTAGCCAAGAGGTTGTTCGCTTCAATCCAGTCTTGCCCTTCTGGCATGGTGTTCCAGTTGGCCCGTTGGATGGGTCGGAGGCCGATGAAGTCGGGCAAGCTGGGGGTTGGGTTCGAAATGTAGAACCAGTTTGCATGCCAACCCTTATTGGAGGATTTCAAGGGGAGAGGAAAATAATCTTTGCGGAGAGTTCCGCGAAGCTGAAAGCCGGCGCCACCAACAATGCAGGGGTTGTCTTTGGTTGGATGTGCCATGAGAGAGAACATGCAGCGGAAGAGATTGAAGTGTGGATGGATGCCCAAAAAGGCTTCGCACACATGGACGAAGATGGCGATGTGCAGAATAGAATTTGGGTTCAGATGATAGATTTGGAGACCGTAGTATTCAAGGACACCATGGAAGAAATCGGAGGTGGGGAGACCAAAGCCGCAGTAAAAGAAGTGGGTGAAGACAACGATCTCACCGGTGTTTGGGGTCGGGAATTCTTCGCCGAACGCCGGACGCCAACCGATGATCTCCTTGGCCGGAAGAACCCCATCCTTCACCATTTCCCACAGGGTCGATTCCTTCACATCGGAGGTTGCTTATTGGTCAAAGGGGATTTGTCTCTCCTCTGCCATGGATGTGGATTGGGGGAGGTGGATCTAAAGCCGGGAGTGAAGTTTTTTGGAGGAATGATGGGAGCTGACTACGCGCGGTGAATCCTGATGAGGCGTGAGCTTCTGGATGGATGGATTTGATGCGCTCAAGTTGTAGGTTTCTTTGGAGAGAGCTTGTGAACAAGAGCACGGATGGGGAAATTTTCAGAAGATGAAGCGGCGGGGAAGACAACGGCGCTTCAAGAGATTTTAGGGTTGCAGAAGTTGGTACGACACAACTTGGAAGGTGACAAACAGTAAAAATTTTTATAACTGTCCTGGTAACTTTTTTACAGGTTGCAGGAGCTGTTTGGTTTTACAAAGCATTTGATTTTTTATTATGTCAATACTATTTTGCCACCTTGGTGTGCTCTTTTTATTAAGACCAGTATTAAGGCTTGAGCTTTTTAATATTTTGGTCGTATTTTTCAAATGACTGATAAATTTATTATGAGTTTATTAGCTCGGATTTTCTATTCCTGAGATTGGCTGAGTTGTATGCTCCGAAAGGACTCGGGCAAAGTGACTCGGATAAGAACGAGCTTGCTAGTACTCGGATTCATTATACACTATGCCTTGATTATAGGGTTATGTGTTATGTGATTTTTTATGATTGTTTTTAGCTCGAGCAAGGCATTTATCTGTGATATTTGGATGAGTATAATTATTATAGTTCTTGACTATATGCTTAGTTTGTTTTAACTAAACACATAGTCGGGGGCTACACCTAATTAGGTGCATCAGTCGATGCACCTAAATCTTTATTTTTGAGAAGCTTCTGAGATATTTTTCAGCCCTTCACAGCCTTTCTATTGGATGATATAGCACTCGGGAGATTCAGGCAGGGATGATGGAAGCACTCAGTGATAGAAGCACTCGGCTAAGGAGGTACTCGGCTATATGTTATTCTGGTTCGAGGCAAAATTATCTCATCGACTGTGAAGGTCTCAGGGGCTACTGTGGAAATTATGGGTCCCATATACCCACAGGGCTAGCTTATCTGACTTACCATAGGGGATAGGTTATGACTCATAATTATGTAAACCAGCTTATGACTTGAGTATTACGTTACCATTGTAATAAGGTAACAGATCATAGTCCAAAGTTGGTAAGATTGAGGAGTCCGATGTTGTATGTAACTAGGTCTCCGATTTGTAAGCCTATCTTCCAAGACTATATAAGGAAGGTAGGGGCGTCCCTTGAGGGATAATAGAAGTTGAACAGAGAGATTGAAAGAGATCGACATAAGAGAAAAGAGATCAAGAGATCAATAAACCACTCGGTGGATCTAATCCCCGAAACAGGAGTAGGGTATTACTTCTTTATAGAAGGCGTGAACCTGTCTAAATCCCTTTGTCTACTAACCCATCGTGCTTGTCCCTTGATTGCTACCCTCAATTTCTTATTGCCGAAACCAAGTTTTGACATTTCTCTCTCGGCTGCTCTGAGTTGTTCAGTGGGGAATGAAAGATGGACTGGGATTGGGCTAGCTGGAGAGGCTGTCATGTGGGTCCCAGCTGATGTGGTCAAGGTGTGGGTGAGAGGGATGGGTAGGAACTTGCCCTCCCCTGTAGAAACCCGTGGTGTCTGGCCGTCTGCACCCCTGTCCTTTATTTTGACATCGCCCATATTTACGTCGTGCGGAGAACTTGAATTAGAGGATTCCAAGTCGTCCAAGCTATAAAAAATTGATGGTTCATCAGAATCGATTCTGACAAAGCGCACCATGCGTTCTAAAAGGTTGTCATCCATAGATGTTGTATGAAACCGATCTCTACGAGCATGGATCGGACAACATGGAATTTGGGTAATTGGTTCCACAAGTTTCAAGAATGCCTTGCAGCTCGTTACGGGGTGACTCTTGATCTTGTGGATTGGACACCACGCCTTGTATGGAGAAACACGTTGAATCCCATGCTTCTCGTAACCGTCGTATTCAGCTTTCGCCTGGATTATGACACGGCATCCAACCAACGGATGACTAGCAGTTTAGTGGATTGGACACCATGCATTATCCTTGTCAGAAGACTTTTTTGTCAGCACACGCTTGCCGGCCAAAGCCGATGATTGGGGTGCTTGTTGATAGATCAGGATTCCGACGCCTCGTTCTCGGATCAAACGAGAGAGACGGGCATTGAAATAGATGTATTCGCTCGTGCTGTCATCATTGCCTCGCTCTTGGCTTATGCTAAGGAGGGCGAGATCAGGACGGCGGCGAAGACTATGAAGATGATGGAGCCGACTTGGACCATGGTGAAGACTGGCTAGGTTGGATCTCCTAGGCCAGGTTGGTCGTAGAAGCCCTCGTCGGAGAATCCTGCTTTTGAACTCATCTTGTCGTAACCTTGAAGCACCAAGTCTCCAACCTGACGCGCCACTGTCATGGGCAATACGCCGACTATGGTATTTGGATAGTATGGGGATAATTAGAACCAGGGTATTTGTGAGAATCGGTCAAACGGACAAGGGAGAAAGACGTATACTGGTTTGAGCCCTAAAGATAAGTAATAACCCTACTCTAGTTTATACGGATTATAGATTGGATTGTCGCTCGGAGTACAATGGGAAAGTAGAAAGACTAGATGAATCCGCCAAGTAGAGACCACCGAGAACGGTCCGACGAGATCTATTTGGCGAATACAGCGTTGACTTGCTTCAGGTCGTTTCTGGACGTGGGTGTGGCTGTGGCTTGTAACTTGATGCCCCGATTTGAACACAGGGACCTCCTTAAATAGTAGAGATTTCCTCCTCTGACTAGAACTCGAAGAGATAGAATAGAACACGGTCCCGAGGAAACCTTATCTTCTCTGACTAGGACTTTGACACCTTTTATTCCAGGTAGATAATTACCTTCTCTTTTGCCCGTATTTCTTTGAGTAAAGGATACCTTCTCGTATACTATCGGGTATATGGTTTTACCATATTTCATAAACCCGTGTATAGGATGTATGCCTTATCCCTGACACTGACAAATTTCTCTTTTTCTTCTCTTTTTTTACACATGGACATGTTTTCCTTCTTTTTGAGTTTTTTTCTAAAATTGTGGTTCAATCCGATAGCCCATTTGGACTCTTCTTTCTTCAGTGGGCTGGTACTTTTTACTGATCCACGTGTTTTTTGGTACAAAATTTATATATACAAAATTTCTATGTACTAGAAATTTCGTCCTGCGCTCGAGGTCTCCGTCGTCGTCGCCACCGCCGACACCACCGCCCTCCCCTCCGGCCGCGCTGCCACCAACACCCTTCCCCTCCGCCTGATTTGAGAGAGGGAGGAAGAGAGCGAGGGAGGGGAGCCGCACCGCCGCCGCCCTTCGGCCGTGCCGCCGCCGACGCCCCTCCCCTCTGCTGGATCTGGGTCTGGGAAGGAGAAGGAGAGGGAGAGGGAGGGGAGCCGCACCGCCGCCGCCCGCTCCTTCTCGTCGGAGCCATGGCCGATGCCGCTCCACCTCCTTGGAGCAGCCGCTGACGCCGCCGCTCGTTGAAACCGCTGCCGACGCTGCCCCTGCCCCAGCCACTCCAACTCGGAGCCGTCGATGCGTGATGGCGCGCGTGAGAGAGAGAGAAGGGGAGGGAAATGAGTGGTGGAGAGAATAAGGATAGATGATGAAGGAGAGGATAAGGATGGGACTTAGATATTTTTTTTAGGCTAAGCTGCAGGAATGATTTTCGTAGACGGACCACATAAGGCGTCCGCTTGTGATAATCACAGGCGAATGCCTTATGTGGTCCACCTACGAAGATGATTTTTGCAGGCGGATCATATAAGGCGTCCACCTAGAAAAATCTATCTTCCCAAGCAGACGACGGTTTCGTCCCCCTTGTCATTTTTGTAGGCGGCCATTTGGCTCCGAGAGACCTACCTGCCTAGGAAAAAAAATACCATCGTTAGAAAAAATGGTTTTTGTAGTAGTATAAAGTTTCTATATACAAGTAGAAAATTTCTATATACTGGTATACAAAGCTTTTACGTATATATTTTCCATATATACATCGATATGTATACATATACATATCTATATATATATACAAAAGTGAGTATATATAGAGTCATATGGAGCTGAAACTGATCGCGCGGCTGCGGCCACGCGCGGTCAGTCGCAGGTCAGGGTCCCCAAAAGTTACAAGTTGGAGACAGAAAATTGGAAGAAGTATCGAACAGAATCGATTGGAAATTGGTTTCTTCGTCATCCGGCTGTCCTCTATTCTGTCACAAAGCTCAACCTCCCGCTCTTCCTTTCCTAGCTACTTACTGCTGATTTCCACTCTATGATTCTATCCCCCTGTCATTTTCTCTATCCTCCCAACTACTCGTATATCAAATGTTGCCATTGTATGCTTGTCTGGGCATAAATATGCACCGACTGATATAGATCCACTAAAAGAGAAATCAATATACCTACTGGCTCATTACTGCCCGTTTAGTGTGAACCATTTGCTGGTTCACTACGGTCTTTTGCCCAAATCGAAGTAAATGGCAGTGATACTCAACATTACTTTGAACAAACAGTCCACGTATTACTATCGGTTCAAGGCTTGTTCCGATAGGATCTTTTTTCATTAAATTATTATAATTTTCAACAAATTTTGACTGAGTATTAATAAATTTTTACAAAATTTAAAAAAATTCTAAAAAAGAAAAATTTCGAACGAGATATTTGGTTGCCGGGAGTAAGAAAGTACCCAAATTTTCTTATAGGAGGTGGTACGGTAGCTGGTTGACAGAGAATTTTCTTTGCCCACTCGCAACCATCCCTTGTTAAATAAGGGAGACAAAAGTCTTTTTCTCATCTCCTCAGTTAGTTGATCTCCCCGGAAAAAAATCCAAAGGCACGATGACATAAAAGGAGCAAAATGGTATGTATGGAAGTGTACTTTACTACTTTCTATTCTTCGATGGTACATATACACATAGAACAAAATCTTGTCATTGGACAACTTCGATCCCTTGATTGATGACATATTTTTGTCTTTTTGATAGAATGTCTGCCATGACGTCCAAGTGTATTTTAAGATATTAGTAACGTAGCTTTTTCGAATGCCTACAGTGCTTTACAGCTTTTTTGAATCCATAGAGCTAGCGCAGCCCACACCATAATTCCATAAACAGGCCGCATGTCCCGCTAGAGTCCTAGATTTTGAGCTTCCTGGCAAAAATTAAATTGACCGAATTAAGTAGTTAGTACCTTCCTGCATGCAACCAGCTGTCGATCACAAAAATTGCACATCTTGCTGGTTAATATAACAGTTAGGCAACCATGTTCTCTAATAATACTAAGAAACAAAAAAAAAAGACAATCATAAAAGGGTGAATGGTTGAAATATCAAATACCAAAAACTTTTAGCGAAAATAAAAATTACTCTCAAATTGATAAAGACCAATCTGATCTCTTGTACGTGCCGATCTGACCGCATCTATGTCACCGGTCTGACAAGAGTATTTTAAGTTATATATGTCACCGGTGTACAATTACGCATGCATGCATGGACCTCTGTGCCGATCACTTTTGTATTCTTGTCGTTATGACTAACAAAGCTTGCAATTTTCATGCTTTTTTCTGCCATATACTTCCCGCTTTAACATACACTTCAATTGTGTGTACGACGTCCTATATGCTGTGCTCCTGACATGCCACAAGTCCAACATGCATGTAGGACCATGTCCAACATGTACCGAGATCATTTCAACGAGAAATCATCGCAGTAACTGTATTGACATTTTCCTCTTGTTATTGTTGACATAATTTCAGGTTGCTTAACCGGTGCAATTAGTGCTTGCCTTTGGATGATTTGTGTGGGGGTGTGTTCTTGTGTGTCTGGAGGTGGGATCTTTTTCTCCCTTGTTTTTTATATTTTTATATTTTCATATATTTTAACCTTCTTTCTTTCTCCTTAATGAAATGGAATATAGTTCTTCTGTATTTTCGATAAAAATATTATCGCATAAATTCTATCATTCGCTTCACCTCGTGTGCGGCACATCAAGAAACTATTGGTCATGCACTCGCAATTCTTATCCATTAATAAATGCGGAAACTTTTATTATTCATTTATGCTATGGAACTTATTGGAGAAAGATATTTTTAAAAGAGTATGTTTGGTAAATGTAACATTTAATCATTTGCTATGTTATTGGTGACAAAATTATTATCATTCTCTTTATCTGCACGACCCATCAAGAATTATTCCTCGTGGACTCACGCTTCTTGTCAGTTTAGTAACGGGCATGATCTTGATCCATCACACTAGTTATGCAATGATTATCTTATTTGAATGACAACGATCATTCGAGCTACTCCCTTTGTCCTAAATGTAGGTATGTTCCTTTAGCTATGTATGTGGGCATGCATTTGTCATACATAGTTAAAGGTAGCTATATTTGGATGGATGGAGTATTTCGCATGGGTATAAATATTTGTGTTTTCCTTGTGCGGTATTACTTAATTCTTTTTTTTTCATGTTTCTTCTTTCCTAAATGCTGTTACTTTTCTATTGTTTCTTCGTAACTTTCATAGTGGAATATGAAGGTACAAAATTAAAATTTATAAGAGGTTACAGTAGTGATATCGCACAACTAATAATACACTTCAGCTTGTTTCCTTTCCCTTACAGCTTGTTTGACAACTTGTTTAGTCGAGAAAACTGATAATGAGATTAACATGAAATTTTGATTTTTAGTTCCTAGTTGGAGATTAGATCTTAAATAAAAAGGATTGCTAAGATTTTTGTTTAGGCGGAGTAAAGGAGGAATTCTCTCTCAATTACCATCCCTTACCCAAGTATTGAAAAGGAGGGAGTTCTCACCTTAATTCCTTATCCCCATCCCACCAAAACTCATATATCTCCCAACCAAACAAAACAGTTAATACTTTCATCCCTCCAAACTCCCAATCCCTCCTAAAAACTCCCTCTAACCAAACAGACCGGTTTACAGTGGTTCCATTTTTTGGTGTCCTTTTTAAGAAGGCTATTCAAGCTGTCTAGTATTTATGATGTTTTTTTCCAACTTATTATCCCTGCACAGATGTGCCACAAGAATTTTCTACGTCAACATAATGCAGGAAAATCCAAACACAGGCCAAAACAATTCAAATAACAGGAATGCACACATGACACTTCTGTTACATTGTTTTTGGGCTTTTACTTCTTTGCTCCTGGGATATTACACTAGTGAAGAAAGGACTGGAGAAGGTTGATTGTCATATTGGTGGACTGCATAATTGGGTAATATTATAGGACATGCTAGTTTATCTAATTCTCATGAAGTTTTTATCATAGGCTTCTAGGGCCACATTACAGGAGTACTATGTATAGTTTGCACATTTTTATAATGAGCAGTTTATCCAAGGAAAGGCAGTTTGCTAGTATAATTTTAGTTTTAAAATTCAAACGTTTGACAATATAATGCATCAGTTGCAAATATTGTGATACATTTTATTGAGCTTTGTTGTACTAATGATCGGTTATAATCTTTGTCCTCCTCTTTTCTATCTGTCATTCATCTGCAGGAGCTAAATTTAAAATTTTTCTACGGTTTACAAGATTGATAGAAAAGCCAAGTAAGCCCAACATGAAATTTTATGTATTGTCTATTTGCCTTTTTATCTGGTTGTCAACTTATCTTTCAATCTCTATAAGTAATTAGGAACTCTTGCAACTTGAAGTGCCTATTCAATCTTACATGGCAATACAAACAACAGAACAAACTACTTGTTTTTACCTTTACAATTTATTTTCAATATATAACTAAATTAATAACCGTGCTACATGTAACTCATATTAGTTAAATATGAAATTTTAGCATGAGAATCGCCTAATAAAATAAATAATAAAGCATGACAATATAATTTCTTAATTGCCTAACTATCCCGAGTTGCAAAACTTTGAAAAATTAATTCCAATATGCAGTAGGTGGTAACATTTGAATGCAACATCATTGTATCACGTATTATATAGTATTACAAGAGCAACCATATGTCTATGTATTAAACGAGCGCAAACTACACATATATTGCAGTAGAATAAATGAAATTAACTAATTTATTTTAACCCACATAGGCATCTTAGTTTTCGTAAAAAGGAACTTAGTCCAAATTAATCAACAAAGAAATATAATCCTATAACAGTGACCGATTTCCGCAACAAATAATTCAAATTAACTGGCTGGCCTTACGGATCTAACCGGCTTCCCCTTTTTCTGTAATTAAGACCATGATCCAATAGAATCAACTCATCATGTTAGGCATTGAATTGTGAAATACTGAATAGTAAGCCTTTCCAATACCTAACTCTAAACTTGTCCACCATATTGTTTTTTTATATTTTTATCCTTACATAGATCAAGCAGGAACAATATTTTGCGCAAAAGATGGAGTTTTTTTCACTACTGTAGGTGACAATCATTAGTTGATTCACCCATTACAGATAGGCATCTAGCAACTACAATAGTGGGAATTAGCACGCGTACTTTTTGACACTTGAAACTCTACAAACACCATAGGCAGGTACAACCCATCGACAAAATGTATAAGAGGGATTCCGATCATGAACCATTAGCGAAAATCGATTTTTGATGGCGGTTCCTTTAAGTGGTTCACTTGCAAAAATAAAAATTATTTTTACATGAGGACCAACTGAGAAAAAATACATTGAAGAGATAAGGAGGGGTTATTTTTGCATTGAAGAGGGGGATGAAGTAATGAGGATGGGTAATTTGGTCCAAATTTTTTGATAAATACACTGAATAGGTAAGTAGTGGTATATTTCCAATTTTTATCAAATTGTAATGGCATGACTTCAAGTAGACGAATAGTAATAGTATTTTTCAAAACAAAGAAGTTGTAATGGCATGGATTCTAATTAACCCAACATTTTTCTGCAGGTAGCTTCTTGAGATATCTGCTTATGTAATGATTTTTCATAGGCAGTTTTCTTGCCCACCTATAGAAATATACCCAATTTTTATAGGCTTTGACTAGAGGCTGGTCCAGAAACGCCCATATAAATGAGTTACCAATCGCCCCTAAAAATATTTTCTGTACTTTGTGAAATGGGTCCCACGTACACTGAATGTCATTTATATATATACAAAGTGAATGGCCTTAAAGTAAGGACAAATCAAAGTGAAATTTGTCTGGACTAGCCGGTAACTAAGTCTACATATATATGTCCACTCTTCTTCATTACAAGCATTATTCTAGATTTAGGAACAAGTTGGCACAACATTAATTAATTAGATTGTTAAACTTTGATTTTTAAGAAAATTTAGTTAGACCTTTTACTCCTCTTTCTAGCAATGATATAAAGAGAACAAGGCTATGAAAGTCACAAAAAAATCCGTAAGAAAATTTGGTATCAACTTCAATCAGATTATAATCATTATGAGCAATGTTTTTGCACATGACGCGAGCCAACACTAAAATTTGATTGATGAAAGTATAGTCTCATGATTAGCCAATGGGGATTGATTTTAGAAAAACGAGGTTCTCTTTTAATACTCCATTGCGATGCACTGGCATTTCTCTATAATTTATAATGAAGTAATGGCAAAACAAAAGTAGGGCTCTTTTTTGAAAAAAAAATGATGGAAATAGTTTACATCTCTTCCCTATCATCGGCGTACACAACCATCAATGGTGTCATCGGAGAAACCTGACCCTCCCTAAAATTATAACAAGCAGTTAATTATTTTAATGCAAAAAATGCATACCATTTAGCAAGTAATATTATAGTTTTGATGGCATTGATGTGCAGTGGTGCAATAACAGACTGTTCGCTTTTGCTACAAATCCAACAGCACAGGAAAACAGGGCCTTCACCAGTGGTCAAATCTGAACATACCCAGAATATTTTGAAGTTATTTTGATATCATTATTTTATCATGCATCACTATAACGATATAACGCATTATAAACTCATCCCACCAGATAAGTGGCCTAGGACAGCCCATCTCAGTCACAGAGGGGAACATATTTATGGAATCTAAATTTTTTTTTGACATCACATGGAATGTAAATGAGGATGATCTTTGAGGCTATAAATATAGCCATTGCAATGCTGAAACCATCGTACCACACTTCCTTTTAGAGAAGCTGCTAAGGAGAGTTTCTCTATAGTAGAGATTACACTAGTTAAATACCATTCCTTGTTTTCTTTGCTCCTCTCAATAGATCCTCTACGCATTTGCCTTATATTATGTTCCTTTGATATATGTAGAAAAATCATGGGCGCTAAAAGAGCAAATTTTGTTGCACTAGCCATCCTTGCATTCCTCTTCATAGGAATTGAAATTGGTGACGCCACGCGAGGGAACCCTGCTACCGATGTTGCTCTTGGTGCAAAGGCTGGTCATAATCCTACTGTTTATGGAGCCAACACTAATACAGAGAGTCGAGATAGTAAGAAAGGAGAAAATTCAGTTGCAGGTCATTCTGGTGAAAGAAAACTGGTGAACACTAATGGACAGACGGGCATCGCTAATGCAGGACGCCATCTAAACATTGATTGGTACTGCCAGTACAAGGGCATGAACTGTTAATGGTATTAAGCTAGCTAGCTAGTCCAGTCCTAGAGTAACCCCTGCGCCTTTAATTACTAATGTTATATATTGAACAAATAAATCTCAGGGACACTAGGACTTCCATCATATTATGGGTATATAAGTTATATGAAGTGTTGGTGTACCTCTGATATGCACCTGCTGAACCATAAGGCATTTGTATGCTGCCTTTGAAAATCAAGGAGATCGATTTCCTTGTAGTTTTGCAAATGGAAGAATAAAATGATTGCACTGGTCAACTGAGTTTGGCTAGTTTGTGTAATGTATATATGTGGTTTTAGTGTTGAACAATCAATCTATACATCTCACTTGTTTCTCACAAATAACAAAAGAGGACCTCGCTTATTTGTATGTTTTGACTTATATTTGGAACTAGAGGAAGTACTTGTTTTGTTCTATTACATATCCAATGACAACAACAGACTTATAGGTTATTAGTGCCGGTTATCTACCTGAAACTAATCTTTCGACACTGATGACTGAATTATCTCAGGTATCACATCAAGTTAGAAAATAACTGGTTGACTGTCCTCACTACCACGTGCATCTAATTAAGTATGTTGTCGCACACCCAAATAATATATAGGTTTCATGCGTTCATGCATGCGTTGTAGTTGTATTCTTTGTTGGTGAATCAATGTTAACTACATGTGCTTTATTTGTGTGCTAATCTTCATGCATGGAGGATGCTAATACTGGTCTCTGAGCAGAGAATCCTTTTTTCCAAAGAAACCCTGCGCAGTTAGTCATAAATAATATTATGAGGATGTTGAAAAATAGATGCAATTTGCCAAGCAACAAATTAAAGGAACCGTTTAGGTGTTAAATGTGTACTTGTCTGCTATTTCTTTGATTTAGTTAATCGAGGGATATCACCCAGTCAGCCCGTCATTCATATAGACTAGCGACTAGAGCGAGATCGGACGATGCACGGTGGACAGTAGCGGGGAAAAATGCATAATTAACTGGAAGTTCAGGGACTTCTTTTGCAAAACAATAGCTGACGTGGAGCGGTGAATTTTCAATTATCCCACGCGGTTTAGGAAGGTTAATACGTGTTACTTGCACGAGATGTATTTTGGAAGGAGGTTTATATATTTAGCTAGCACAACAATGCATCAGTACCAATTAAGACTATAATGCCGTCTCCCACTATAGTCAACAAATGACCATGCTATAGCTATATGCTGTCATATGCATTTCACCGCTTTGCAATTATGCAGCATCGAGCTCTGTGCAGACCACTTCGGTTTTTTTTGTCGTTCTGACAAACAAAGCTTCCAATTTCCATGCATTCAGCACCCAGCCTTTTCCTGCTATATTTTGATTGCTTTAACATTCACTTTAGTTGTGTACAACCTCTGTGCTCCTGCCTCCTGGCAAGCCCAGTCACACTCCTTGCTAGCCTACTCTTGTCTGGTTTCAACTAACACTGAGATTATTTCAATAAGAAACACTTGGGGTCTCTTTATATGTGAAGACTGAGAACAGGTGTTAGAGCAGAACGCTGTTAGGTGAAAGATAAAAGCGACGACAGCTGGTTTAATGCCCTTCAGAACAATATAAAACAAAATATGTTCTTAGTTCTAAGTTAAACATATATATGGGCGTAGTACTCATAGATATTACAGATTTCCAGTTGTTTCTGTTTGGCCATGATTTTAACATATAGGAAAGCAGAGGTATCCGGTCGATTCCTTTTCACCATATAAAACCTAGGAGACTATCCATAACATTTTTCACATTTCTTGTATGTTAGATGCAACAACTGGTATGTCTCTCCTGAAAGCATCCCTCAGTAAACATTTGTGCTTTTCAATAGAAAACTTGCTGTTCATATGTACTACCATGTTCTCCAGGGCTATGATTGTGAATACCTCAGTAAAAAACTTGTTCTTTTCTCCAAGAGTGTTATTTTAAATACCATGTCCTATTTGAATGCAAGATAGGACTACATGCTCGTGAATGATTATTGCCTGTGATTTGTGGGAGTTACCGTATGTTATGAAAATTCATTGGACAAAGATTCTTCTAATTTAAAGTGTTTTTGGTTTCCAACCTTATGTAGAATAATTTTTCTAGAGACGGTTTCGACATTGCATTTAAAATCAGGAGTCCCGCACTATAGAGCTACTTAAAGAGCCATTTCAAATATCGCCTAGAATACTTTTACCTTAATTAGGGACAGTTTCAATACATTTGAGGTATATTTGCTAAATTTATTTTGTAGAGGCTTCAGTTTTCCCAAGAGGTCTTGAGTTAGTATATTGTTTGTAGAAACTGTGTCTACTCTTTTGTAAACATAAAATGCTTCTAAAAATGACTCTAAAGAGAGTCACAAGAAATAAAAATATTTTGTAATATGTGTTTTCATTTGTAGAGACAATTCACCACAAGACATTTTTAGGCATTTTCAGAACGCCTCTATGTTGTTAGAAAAATGTCTCTGTAGTATTCGAAAAACATCTCTACAATGTGTATTTGTCATAGTGTAAATGTGAAATCCAATCATTTTCATGTAATTGGTGACAAAATCATTACCATTCACTGTTTTACATGCCATGTCATGAATTATTCATCGTGCACTTGTTGTTCTTATCCATTCATGCCGCGCAACTTCATTCGACGAAGATATCTTTAAAAAAGTGTGTTCGGTAATGCGCCATTCAATCATTTTCCGTGTTATTGGTGACAAAACTATTGTTGATTCCTTTATGTCCATAACACATCAAGAATTATTCTTCATGCGCTCGCTGTTTTTGTCCGCTTAGTAATGCGCATGATCTTGATCCACTATATGTACATTAGTCATGTAATGGTTGTCTTCTTTGAATGATAGCAATGATTCTTTTCAGGTACTTTGCATGGATATAAATACTTATGCTTTACTTGTGATGTTCCCCTTATTTTTATAATACTATTTATTCCTTTGATGTTGTCCAAATCACTAGCTAGTATAAATTAACAAATGATTATATTGGTGATTACACACAACTAAATCAAATTAATTTCAAAGAGCAACATTTTTTTGTGTTATGGTATATTGTCCAATGTTTCTACCAAGTTTATCCTTTTGTTCGAAATAAGGACAAGGGAACCAAGATGCTTCTATATCGGGCATCACACTTACGTAGAATGTGATTCTGCTCTTGTAGTTATCCGATTCTGTTGTTTCACAGCATTTTATTTATTTCATGAATAGATTTGATTTAATTCATGTAAAAGGAAAGGTTTGTACAGATATATTGTAGTATACCAACTCGATCGTAACTGTTTCCAGCTCCCTAATCAAATTGCTTTGCACAAAGACTGCTGAGCACATGTGCACATGTTGTGTCTTTTCTCTTATGGTATCCGGTGGTTCTATTCTTCATTTCGTACTATTCATGAGGGTGTGTAAACATCAAATTTTCTAGGTCAACTCAATGTAATCAAATGCATTTATATATGCGGGAAGATCCAAGCGTAGGGCAAAACAAATTGAACAACACAAAGGAACCCAATCCACTGTTTTTACATTATTTTTTGAGCTTTTAGAACTTCCCTCAGATTTTACATACATTAGTTTGAAAGAACTAGGAGAAATTGGATTTTCGAAATGGATTGCAAAGTTGAATTAATTTTTGGATTTCGCATCTCTTGATGTTTTTATTGCATGCGTCTGGTTCCATATTATCTATTCTGTACCACATAGGTAATAAACATTTATTGGTGGATTTACTGGTAGTCTATATTGGATTGCTAGAATGTTATAGAACTTACCTATATTGATATGTTAATATGAATAAAACTAGCATGATGGTCATTATGATTAAACATATGCCATGTATATGAGTACAAGTGGGGAAAGGCAAAAAAGTAAAGTGCGGGTTGTCTAGCTAGTGTGTTCAGCAAACCAATATGCACCATCGGTTAAAATAATATTTTAGCATACCTTAATCCATATTTTGAAAAGTAGTCATATATTGATGCAATATGTGGAATTTGTAGTAATAATATATTGATGCAAGAATGTAACTTGACAATAATGCCAGAGCAATATAATTTAACAGTTTTGTGTATGAAAATTTTCGGTCACTTCTGATCCATAATAGAGAAAAAAGTATCTTCTAGCTAGTCATGATGTGTTAACACTATAGCCAACTTTTTAGTTAGAACCTAGTGACAACTACATATATACAAGGATTCAAAGATTACAGTGGGAAGTTTCCTTGAGAAACTTAGAAGATCTTCATCATATTTTCTTCAATCTGGAGAACCAGACATGGGAAATGGTGGAGTGACTAGTTAATATTATGGAAGATGAATAAATTAATTAGTGTTTATGGAATTTCTATTTATGGTGATCAATTTCTTTCGTAGTCAAGTAATATAATATGATTTTCAGTATACCCACTTCTCTTTGAGTTTACATGTATTACGCCATTAGCTCATAATTCCCGTAATGTGCTCATTGAGATTAATTCTCATTGTCAATTATCAATTTTCAGTTGACTATGTAACATTTAGGTGTTTTGTCTTAGCGACTGGCAAGTTACTTTTTAGAACGATGATATCATGGGCCTAAGTAAATATCAATACACAATGGTATCCTCATGTATAATATCCAGTAAAAGAGAAGATTATAAACCAAAACGCTAAGTTTTCTTGGGCCTTTTTTCGCTGTACAAATTGCTAGATCCCTATATCATTTGCTTTGTATGGGAAGACATGAGGGTTGAGAACCTTTAAACACAAAAGAAATACTAGCTAGTAAGTGAAGTGCACCCAAAACAGATTCTTTATTCATTAGACAAACTACCAGATATGTCGGTGCACATGGCATTCATGTTCAACACTAAAGTTAAACAATCATAAGATCAGTCACATATTGATATTATGAAATGTCTGAGGTCAATTGTGATAGCTAATTTTATTTAGAAGTATAAGCACTTTTTTCCTATTTCCCTCAATGACATGGAAAATTTTCTTGTAGCACTCTGTTTCTTCGGAAAATAACTTTGGAAATATAGATCAAACAGACCCTAAGTCACTAATTAGTTGAAAATCTACATGTAAATATGTTCTGCTGCAAAATGACTTGAGAAAATTGGTACAACATGAATGAATTAACAGATAATCGTCCATCACAGAGATCAACCACGTCCACATCACTCTCATATATCCTCCACACTAGTTCCCAAATACGTAAACCATATCACTACTACAGAAAGACACAAAGGAGACAGCACTGTACGTGCCAGAATAGCTAAGACCAGTACCTATAGTACTTCTCTCACCACTCTGGGTGAAAAATTATGGAACCAGCACCTTTTAGGAACTATAGGTGCCGGTTCTTAAAAAAACTAGTACCAATATTATAGGTGTCGTTTTTCTATAAGAACTGATATATTATAGGTGCCGGTTAATTTAAAACCAACACCCCATGAAAACCGATCAAGCCGCTCGAATCGACCTTATCTACTCTGGCCCTTACTCCTTATCCGCACCACACTCGCCCCCACCTCCTCTTCTCCTCCACCTCTCCGCCTCCCCTCCTTGCCTCGACGGCCCACCTCCCCTCCACTCCCATCCATTCCCCACGCCCTCCCCTTCTCCTCCTCTCCGTCCACCACATCTCCACTCCCCTCTAGGTGGCTGCGGCTTCTCTCGCATACGACGACGATGGGTGGTGGTGGCTTCTCCCGCGTGCACGACGACGGGCAACGACGTGCGGTGGCGGCTTATCCCGTGTGTGCGACAACGGGCGGCGGAGGCGGCGGAAGCGACTCCCACAGGCGGATCTAGCGGCATTGATGGCTCCCACAAGCAGATCTGTTAGCGGCGGCGGTGGCAGCTTCTACCACGTCGGGTCTGGTAGACGACGACGGTGAGCAGTGGTGGAGTTGGCCTTCTCTCCTTCCATGTCGGCCTTGTTATTGGTTGTGAAATCATTGTTCTGTGATGTCGATTTCGGAGTTCATTGTTCTTTGTTGTATGTGCTTGTTTTGGGAGGTCGTTCGGGGGCAACGTTGGATGGTTGCGTTTGTTGCATCAGCTTGATTCGAGCCGACTTTTTTTGTCTCGTTAAGCCTCAAAGGTACCGGTTTTGGAACTAGCACTAATGACCTGGGGTCATCAGTGCCGCCTCCGTGGTGCTGGTTGGGAAATCCAGCACCTATGGGGGTTTCCCAACTGGCACCTATGACGTTTTCTGAAGTAGTCTATCATTCGCTTATCTGCCACTATATTCCATTTCAATGAGGATTAGATGGTTTACTTGATTTTCATTAGATTCATCAGAAGGACAAGAAAAATAACAGAAACTGTGTCATAATGCTATATGTTATGAACATAATCGTAGCCTGTATAAAGCTTGTGGTGCATAAGTAAACATAATGCATTGTCCTTGCACTCAATTTGGATTATTCCACCCAAGTTTACTTAAATGTGGATGTACATAGTCCCCCATGCCCATACACTAACATGCTAATATGTAATGACTCGAAGATTTGATTCATCAGACCATGTTTTTAATGTGATATCCATGTGCACAACAGAGTAGGAGCAATAGTTCCTCCCTATTTTTAAATTATCCAATTCTCAAGTAGTTATTTAGCAGGACATTGAGGGCCGTTAATGGAACATTTGGTCTATTGCCTATATCTTTTGCCTCTGTTATCAGTTTTGTTGCTAAAATAAGATGATAGAGGCATTATGTAATGGGACAAGCAGTTGCTCCACATAAAATTATAGTTTACCAGCTGATTCAATGAAAAAAAAATCACATAGGTTTTAACAAGTTATAGTGTAGATATACTATGCCATTGATCCTCATAGAAAAAAAGACCCCTTAGCTGCCAATGCAAGAGTGCAGGGCCTTCACCAGTGACAAAAACTGAAGTTGCCCTAAAATTTTTGAAGTTGACAGGAGACTATTCTATTATCGTGCTTCACTTTAACGACATAACGCACTTTGAGTTCTTCCAATTAGAGACGTGACCTAGGACAGCCCATCTCAGTCACAATTGAGTGTACCATATTTAGGGAATTTAAAATAGAATGATTTATTCATGCTTGATGCTATAAATATAGCAATTGCGATGCAAGCATTAACACTATACTTCCTGTAGAGCATCTGCTAAGGTAAGTTTCTCTGTATTAGAGAATCTACTGCATTAAATTCCTTGTTTACTTTGTTCCTCTTAGTGAAATAAGCTACAAACTTTGGCCTAATATCATGTTCCTTCGATATGTATAGCAAAATCATGAGTACTGCACGAGCAAATCTTGTTGCGCTGTCCATCATGGTATTGCTCTTCTTAGGAATTGTGGTTGGTGATGCGGCAAGAGGGACTCCGGGAACAGATTTTGCCCTTGGTAGAATGGATGGTCATAATCCTACTGCAGCTTATGGTGCCAACACTCACTCAGACAGTGGTGATATGAACAAAGGAGACAACTCAATTGCAGGTCATTCTAGTGAAAGAAAACTAGGGACCACTACAGATGGAGCACGTTTTGAAACCCTTAGTTGGTATTGCAGTTACATTGGGAAAAAATGTCCTTAGAATGCATCTGGCCAGTCCAGTCCTAGAGCAGTAAATGTGGCTGCTTTCTTTCAGTGCATCGTTATATTCCCCCGCAAAAAAAAAGTACATCGTTATATTAATGTTTAAATAAATAAATCTCTTGGACTGTTGGACTGTAAGGCATGTATGCTGCATTTGCAAATCAAGGAGACTTCCTTGTAGTTGTTGAAATGGAAAAAATATATATAATCGTACTTATGGTAAACTCACAATCTGTCCAGTTGCTGGCTGGTATGGTGTGTATATTGAATGATTTGAGCGGGATGCCATCAACTTTTGTATAACATCCTACGTACTTTTCCTATGGTGCTTGTGATTGTGTGTAGCTGTTGATTTGCTTGTGCATGGATGTAGGAACAGTAGAAACCAGCTAGCAGTGAAAGTAATAATAAGTTCAAGCTGATGAGTTTTTAGAATTTTCCCCAGTGTGTTGTAGTCCAGTACAAATTCTGGAAAAAAAATTCATGAGTGATCCTTGGCAAGTCCTGAGCCTTCGATCAAAGGTTTGTCATTTTTGGAGCTGTGTAGCTATCTGTAGAAATTATCAAAAGTTACATGCAGTAATCTAGGATGTAAATTGAGGGGTGCTAAAAAGGAAACTAGAGATATATCAACTCGATAATTTCTAATGAAACCCAAATATGCATATGACAACAGAGTACACATTGCCCGGCCAGTCCGTTTCAATTTGCAGCTATATTAATATAGATCTACAGAATCTGTGAACAAATTAATATGGTTCACCAAGCGTGCATTATATATTTGCAACTTTAACCACTGAACACTCAGCTAATTAGCATACTGGCATTCTTGCCATGCGGCCAATTTTACCTAATTACTAATTAGACTCACTAACAGGCCCTAATAGTGGATCCGCCATTGGACGCATGTCTTTAAAAAGAGCCGAGCAAATTTTATTTGAACAATCGTCATCAGATTGTGCAATTTCATTGAATCTAGAAGAAGTAAAAACTATACAATTATTGAGAAGAAGAAACTATACAGGGGGTTGTGAACAATACGTACGGTAAAAGCTCTGAGAGGTGCCTTGCTCCTCCTAGGGCTTATAACCGCTTCCTTTATTTTTACTCTCAAAGCTAAAGTGGATAGTTCCCTGTGCTAAAACATTATGTGGTTCCTCTCCTTCCTAATTCCCCATGTTGTTTGTAAGATGAGGATGCAAACCCCTTTTTTGGGTAGGCCATTGGTTGTGGCGAGTGCCGTCCACCATCCATGGACCGTTGTTGTTGATCTCCACATTGATGACTTGAGCTGTTCTTGTGACGTCCAGGCAACAAGCATGGTCCAGATTTTTCTTGTGTATATGCATTCCGTTAGGTGGTGGAATGCTTTTTCTATAGTGTCACGGCAGAGCGAACAATAGGTGTTGTTTGGCCAACTAGGCCTGACTGCTAACCTGTCCGATGTCCAAACTCTATTATGCAAAATTAGCGAGCCGAATAGATTGCACTTTTTCAGCGCCCAAGTTTCCAGATTATCATTTCATAGTTTGTGTTGATCGCTCCGAGGAACTAGCTAGACTCTGTAAGCAGATGCAGCCCTGTATTCTCCATGACTTATGAGTTTCCATGAAATTTCATCTCATTAGCATTGAGTTGTGTCCCTTGAATTGTGTTCCAAAGAGTGACCAGTTGGTCTTGGAGATCCACTGTGAGACCTGCGTGGTTGAGATATTGTATCCATGTATTATTTTTGAAGGCTTTGCTAAGTGTCATGTTTTTCCTTCTACAGACGGAGTAGACTAGCACGCCACATCCCTGCGCCCTTACCGCTTGTGGCAGAGCCAAAAAAATCTTCACACATAGGATTGAGTAAATTGAAGCTCAAATATTTTCACAAATAACGTAGCATTTTTTAAGATTATAATGAAGCATATGGAGCTAGGCATGGGGCTCAAGCCATAACTATCCCATGCCTGGTTCCGTCCCTTCTTACCACCTATCTAGGTTGAGTTCTTCGTTTGTCCAATGCCTCCAAGGATTCCTTTGTGACTTTCAACACGATGAGGAGGTAGAAAGGTTGTGAGTAAAGGACTGACTTGAACAACATTTTTCATCCTGCTTCCCCATGTTTTTTCCCCTCCAGCCGGCCACACGCCCTGCTAATTTATCGAAGAGAGGTTGAAGGTGAAGCCCTCCCTAACTTTGGCTAGGCAATTGTTGGCCTCACAGGCCAAACCGACACAGCTCTAACCTCAACACAGGACGCAGAACCAACCTACACCATCCTCCACCCGTTCCAACTATTCCAAGCATGGGATAAAAGATATAACAAGAATGAGCATGATCGCACTCATAAATACCCACAGCCAATAGGTATGAAAAAGTTTAAACTATCAGGGAGGTCAGTGAGAAGAGCAATCGGTTCCTACATAAAATTTGAAGCCAAATACTGATGCCAAGCACCACATTCTATAAACATTGGACTCACGAACGACGGATTAACTCAAGAGCTGCCAGCATCTTGAGTTAAGTTATCGCAGAATAATACATTTGTGATCTATCACCATTTTGAAAGAAGGTTTATATCGAGCAGAATAATATATCAGTAGTGACAAAGATTGTGCGGCCGTATTCCACTTTTGTCAGTGAAACCCAATCCTAGCTAGGCTGTCATATGCATGTCACTGTTTTGCAATTATGCACCATCGAGCTCTGTGCTGACCATTTGTGTTTCTTGTCGTTCTGACGAACAAAGCATCCATTTTTTCTAGCATGCAGCACAAGCTTTTTTCTGCCATGTTCTGATTGCTTTAACATTTACTTTAGCTGTGTATAACGTCATACGCTGTCCTCCTGGCAAGACAATCACTGCTATCTAACCTACTCTTGTCTGGTTTCAATTGTATGCTACCAACATGTACCGAGATCAGTTCAATGAGAAATCATTGGGGTCCCTATAAAGATATGTTGCAAAATAGTCTTGCAAAAACACGTTATTCTTTGAAGCATATGATGCAGAACTGGTTTAATGTCCAATAGAACAAACACAACTGTATGTGTTATTAGTTCTATGTTACATGCAATGATGTATATATAGCCATATGCTTTGATATTACATGGAGTGCAGGACTCATGCACAGATATTTCAGATTTCATGCCCTTTTTGTTTCTGCAGTTGGCAATGTTTTGAACATATATATAAGGGTGGATCCCTCTATATACAACTCCTTGAGTTTGCCACGGTATATTAGATATTATATACTTCTTAAGGAAGGATGCCTCAGTAAACAATTCTGTTTTCCAGATGTAAACAATACTGTTTGAAAGACATGTTCTATTTTGATGCAATATACTACAGTGACATTATTGGTTAATGCATGCAATTTATGAGAGTTAACTTGTGCTATGCAATTAACTCCACGAGCAAACTTCTCAAAGATTATATTCGGTAAATGTGCCATTCTATGAATTTCCATATTATTGGTGACAAATTACTATCATTCACTTTATCATGTATATGACATGTCAAGAATAATACAACGTGCCATCGTGATTTTTATCTGCTGATGTTAGGGCAACCTCGTTTCATAAAGATATTTCTAAAAGTGTATGTTCGGTAAATATGCCATTCGATCAATCATTTTCCGTAATATTGGTGACAAAATTATTATCATTTACTTTATGTATGTGCATGACACGTCAAGAATTATTCCTCATGCGCTTCGGATTCTTGTCCTCTTAGTAATGCGCATGATCTTGATCCACTTCGTGCAATGGTTGTCTATTATGAATGACAATAATCATGTTTTAGCTACTTTGCATCGGTATAGATATGCATTACTTGTGAGGGTTCCCTAATTAATTCTGACAATATTATTTCTCTTCATCATTTTGTTCAAACACTACTACTTTCTTCCTAACAATTCTGACAATATAATTTCCTGGAAAAAATTCACAAGAGGACCGTGATTACATAGAACTAATTTGAATTAATCATGGGAGCAAAACGTGTGGTACTGCCATTTTATTTTTATCCTATGATTCAAATTGGGGAAGAGGGGAACCAAGATGCTTCTATATAAGGCATCGTGCAAGTTGAAAGTGATATTGCTCTTCTTGTTTTCTGATTTCATGACTTAACCTGTTGTTCATTTTATTTTTCTTGGAGGGAGTCAGTACACTGCAAAAAAAGGAAGGTTTGTAGAGAGCTATGATAGGTTGTTCATCATATCTCTTGCCAGCTCCATGATCATCATTGTATCACTAAAATGGTTTTCATCGTGTGGCTTTGATATCAGTTTTATGACAATAACAACCTTCCTCACCACAACAGCTAGGTTGAGAGGTGAGGAGTTCCCAACTTTTAAGCTAGGTGTTTTTTTTTTCAATCCAGAACAAATGTTGGACCATTCCAAAGGAATGGTGATTTTTGTGCTAATTAGCATTGGATAATTAGGATGTTACAGAACTTATCTGGAAATGGTGGTCATTATGATTAAACATTTCATGTATGGTGACTGATTGTGTTCTACACTTGCACAAAACTATGAGTGCAAGGAATAAAAGCTGGCCGCTGTTTGTCTGTAGCTAGTTTTGTTCGGCAAAGTGTCATAATTTCGAAGTATGCATACGATACATTGAAATTATAACAATACCTTTTAGTAGAACATAACAAAAATTTCTAAAAGTAATATTCATGAAATTTGTCGCACAAAAAATAATGTAGGAATGGGACTTGACAATGCCAGCACAATCTTAAATTAGCAGTTATGTGTACGAAAATTTTCAATACATTCTCATGCATAATTGAGAAATCCATACCTCTTATCCATGGAAGATGTATTAATACTAGAGTCAACTTGTTGGTTAGCACTTCATGATGAGCGATATAAATAGAACGGTTAAATTTAACAGTGGAACAGAAACATGATAAAATGAAAACATCTATGATATATGTTTATTTATTTTGGAGAAACTGACAGTCGAGATGTTGGAATATAATTTATTCCCGAGGTCCATTGTGACGGATAATTTTTCAATAGAATTATAAACATAATTTCCCATTTTCCCTCGGCAACATGGAAAATATTTGTCTATCACTTTAATTGTTTCCTTTTAAACTCTATTTGGAAACAAAGAATTGACCCTGTCACTAAATTGAAATTCATGAAACATGTGGATCTGTTCTTCTGCAAGTTGCATGGAATTGAGAAAAATTGTTGTTGCACCTCAACTGCAACAAAATGGGTACTACCGGAAGTAATTAACACATAATGATCTGTCGCAGTTATCAACCATGCACTTCACACCCATATTTCCCCAACAATTGAGCACAAATATGTAACCACATCATCTGCTGACATGCCACTGTTTTGAAAGAAGACAAATCTTTTCCTTCATTTTCTTTAGATTCTTCATTAAGGAGCTGCTTTTTGGATGAGATAAATAACACAAAATGTGTCATGTTGTATGTTGTAACGAACATATACTAACCTGTACACGGGTTAAGTTTTGTATGACCATTACTTAAGTAAACACATGCTTAGTCCTTTAGCCCTAGTTTAATTAGATTATTATTCCCAATTTAACATATCTCAGATTGTAGATGTACCCGTAGGCATATATACATAGTCCAACCAATCACACCAACACCCCCGCCCTTATCCGTGCACACAGTAACGCTAGCTGATCTATAATTACACAAGATTTGCTTCCCCCAGACCCTGCGTCTTGATGCATGTTATATTCAGTTGTCCAAAGAACAGTGCAAACAGAAGACTAAGAATAATAGTTACTTTTCATTCTAACTTTTTCCAATTTTGAAGTAGTTATCTTAATAGGACACTGAGGGACGGGAATGAATATTGTGTTTTGATTCCCTCCGACATTATTTATTCATGGTTATAATATAAGTTGTCCAAAGAATAGTGCGTAAATAGAAGAATAAGAATAATAGTTCCCTTGGATTTATTTTTTTTTACAATTTTGAAATAGTTATCTGAATTGGACATTGAGGGGCCGGACTGAAACATGGTCTTTTGATTCCCTCCAACACAGTCTCCTGATGCTTACTATGGTGGTGTTTGAAAGTCCTGAAGATAAAGATAAAGATGAAGATAAAATGTTTCACGCAAAACGAGGTGACAATAACGTGCGATTAATTGAGTTTTAATTATTACAAACTTGAAAAATGGATTAATCTAACATTTTAGAGCAACTTTCATATTAAAATTTTTCGCACGAAACGCACCGTTTGGGAGTTTGAAAAGCGTGCCACGAAAGTTTATTTTTTATCTTCACTGTTTTAGAAGATTCGAACGGAGCCATATATATGATATCTAATGAATAGTGCGTAAACAGAAGAATAAGAATAATAGTTCCTATGAATTTTAAATTTTCCCAATTTCTAAGTAGTAATCTTAGTACGATAGTAAGGGACCGGAATGAAACATTGACTTTCGATTACTGTCAAGTGGAAAATCTGAAAGACCACCTCAAAGGATTGAATTCCTCTATTGCTGATGTTCTGTGTTTCTAAAACCTTCCAATTTTTAATAAACCTTTTGATGCTTCGAAATAAAAAGACTATATCTCTGACCTCAGTTATTGGCACACAAACATTCAGTCTTGTTGCTAAAAATACAGAGACATCGTATCGGGTGATGGGGCAAGACCCAGCTCCCCATAAAATGATGAGTAGCAGCAGATTAAGTGCAAAAAATCATATAGGTTTTCGCAAGTAATACTACAGGCACGATGCCATATTCCATTGATCCATAGTGTGATAAAATACCCATTAATTGCCAAAGCTGTGGGCGCAAAAAAATAGGGCTTTCTCACCAAAGGCAAAAAATTAACTTGCAGTAATTTTTTTGAAGATGGCATGATAACATTCTATTACCATGCAACGTACACTTTTATGACATAACGCATTATAAACTCTTCACAGCAAAGATGTGACCTAGGACAGCCCATCATAGTCATCACAAGTGAGTGGAACGTATTTATGGAATGTAAATTAGGATTTTTTATACATGCTTTGAAGCTATAAATATAGCTATTGTGATGCTAAACATTCAGACCACACCTCCTTTAGAGCATCTGCTAAGGTGAGTTTCTATGTATTAGAGATTCTGCTACATACTACTCCTTTTTTTTATGTTTTCTTTGTACCTCTTAATAAAATATCATGTAAAGATCTTCCTTAAATCATGTTTCCTTTGATATTTGTAGCAAAATCATGAGCACCGGGAAAGTAAATCTTTTTGCATTAGCCGTCATGGCATTCTTCTTCATAGGAATTGTAATTGGTGATGCGACACGAGGGAATCCAGAAGAAGATTTCGTTCTTGGTAGAACGGATGGTCATAACCCTGTGGCTTATGGTGCCAATACTCACTCAAACAGTGGAGTTATGAACAATGGAGAGAATTCAGGTGTAGGTTCTAGTGAAAGAAAACTCATGGTCAGTACTACTGATGGACAGACAGATGGCACTATGTCACCACGTTATCGATCCGCCGATTGGTACTGCAAGTATATTGGGAAAACAGAACCCTGTTCTTAGAATGTTTGTAGCCTCCCCAGTCCTAGAGTAAACGCGGCCTTCTTTACCTATATCATGATACTAGCTAATAATACTACGAAATAAATTTCTATGACAGGAGGACTTTGGTTCATCTTATGGGAATATACAGACTTGTGAAGTGTTGGTGTATCCGATATGCACCATAGCCTTGTAACGCATGTATGATACCTATGTAAATCAAGGAGACTTCCTTGTAGTATTATTGCATATGGAAAATCAATACAACCGCACTGGTCCACTCGGTTTGGCTAGTTTGAGTAATGTATGATTTGAGTGTTGAACCAAGAACTTTTTTTAGCACTATATCACTATTACTAGTTGGCGCAGAGATTGGCCAAACACCAAAGTGAACATATTACAACTGGATCAACTTGCAGTGATCCTTGCGAAAACGGGATCACCCTGTACTGGAAACCGAAGTACCCTTTCTTCAATGACTCACCGAGAAGACCTTCGAACACCCATCTAGGAGGGACCCTGTTAGGAACTGTGTGTCTAGGGTTCTTCTAGAATAGACAGTATAACAAACCCAAGTTGTAAAAACTTGTAAAATTAATATCATGAAAATTTTCATTTATATTTATTATGGTGAGAATTTGTTTTAGTTGTTTTTGGATTTTCTATGCATCATTGCATTTCGCATACATGAATTAAATTTGAGAATAATAATAATAATAGTAATAATAAATCCAATTAGTTATAGCTCAGTTTTGCATCTCAAAAAAAATTGTGAGACCACCCAAAACTAATTCAAAGTGAAATAAAAACAGTAAAGTTGTTCGAATTTTTAAAAATGAACTACACATGAGAAAAATCTTAAATATTCACCAAATGGAGTTCTTGACCATACCAAGCTCCAGTAAAATTTGCACGAAATTTTGAGCACTGTAGCTATCTATAAAATTTCTCCAACCTCTCAGTTTTGCCTATCATTCTCTTCCTCTCTCTCTTCCGTGTGGGCATTTCATTGAACACCTAGCATGCGAGCCCGAGATTGTCATCTCCAAGCCGACCGAGCCGCCCTAGCCTGTGAATCCCACTGGCAAAGTTGAGGCAAGGCTGCGCAAAGCCGACACCACCTCTGCCCGATGCCTTGCCGAAGGCACGCGCCTCGCCAACCCGAAGCGGCCGGCCCTCTGCCAAAGCCGACGCCCGACGCGACAAGGTGAGACCGACCACCCCTGGCCCCCTCTGCCTACCCCTGCACCTCCCTCTGCAAAGCTGCGAAAAGCCGAAGCCCTGCTGACGCCATGTTCCCCGCCGGCCAACGGCTCCATGCGCAACCGGCCACCCTAGTCGCGACAACTCCCGCACCCTTCCCTTGCTCCGAGCTCACCTATAAATCAAGCCATCGCACCAGCCACCTCCCACTCGTCCCTTGTCCCTCCCACACAAGTGCCAAAGCTAGAATCCCTCTAGTTTGCTGGGAACGGCCACACCACCGTCGTGCCCTGTGTCGGCCAGAACATCGCCGCCTCACCTTACGCCAAGCAAAACGCCACCACGGTGAGTCCTGAACCAAATCCTGACGCCGGTACACTGCCAAGACTACCCTAAAATCCTAAATCCATTCCTGAAATCGATTTTAGAGGCCCCTCACCAGAGCCATTGTCGCCGCCCACAACTCCGGGAGCTCGTCGCCACGCCACTCTGGACCACCTCCACCCAACCCGAGCCCAAGGTAAGCATCCTCGTAATCCCTAGTATCTCCCCTATCCCTTAATCGACCCGCCATTCGCCATAGCCCATCGTCCGCCGCCAGCCAAAACCACTGCCACCACCGTCCATGGCGCCTGCCACCGCCAGCCACCCCCTGCTGCGCCGCCGCCTGTAAAAGGTGCGCAAGGACACCCCCTAGCCGTCCAGACCTCCGCCCGAGTTGGCCCCGTCACCAGGGCACCCACCCCATGGCGCCTTGCGCTCGGCCTCGCCTTAGGGTAGATGGAAGGAAGAAACACGGGGACCTTTTTCTAAATAGCATAAAGCCTAGGGTTCGGGTTATAAATTGCCTCTCACAGACATGTGGACCCGCTGTTTTAAAATGAATGCCTAAAATAAAAATGCACTTTCCCAGTAGGAAAGCGTATTCCTCAAAGTACGTACGCTTTCGCTATTTAATAAATAAAATTAATAAATCCGAGAAAATGATTTCGGCAAATTATTTGTGTACTAAAAATGCTGAAACTTTAAAAAATCATAGAAAATTCATTTTAACTCCGATTGAGGTGAACCAAAATTTGTAAGATTCATAAAAGAATTTCTCTTCAATACTGTGTACTCAAACTTAGCACCACTGTTACGAAAAATTTCACTAATTTAAAATTTGAATAGTAACATTCGTATGTATGGTATTTTAAATATTAGAAACGCGATAACTTGCACATACGACATCGGATTTAGGCGTTTCTTTCTCCTAAATTTGTATTAATTCACCCTCTTTGCACTGAACATGTTCATGCACCATGCAACATATTTTATGTTGGAGATTTATTGGATGTTCATTTGAATGCACGTTTAAATTTAAAGAGAGGACGATTCGATTGTTGCCGTTGACGAGAGTGTGCAGGTGTTGGCGCAGAATTTCAACCCACCCACCGTCAAAGCAGGTTCCACGTTTCCACGGCGGCCTGGGAAATCTGCTTAACTCCAGTGCAGGTCCAATGGCTTGCCTAGGTGCGTGTAGGGCATGCCAGTTGATTTGATCTGCAATCAACAAGAATAAACAAGTAAACCACGTTAGTAAACGATCACTACGCCAGATCCTCACACCTTTGACGGCACATCTGTGACGGGTTTCAGCACTGGTCAGTAATGAGGGTCACCTTTGACGGGTCCTATGGCACGCCGTCATCGGTGAGACATCGTTCTCAAACCCGTCACAGGTAACAAGTCACCTGTGACGGGTCGCATTCTTATGAACCGTCAAAGGTGTGGTTCACTCACCTCAAACGGGTTTAAACCTTAACCCGTTTGAGGTGAGTTGTACCACTATATATACCCGAAGCTGCCACCTACCTTCCATCCCAACCCAGTGAACTGTTCACATTTCGGGTGGGAGGGTTTGGGGGGCGAAATTTTGTTGGAAATGAAGGTCAAAAAGAAAATGTAGTAGGTATTATTTTTGTAATGTGTATTATGCATGTTGTTTTTACTCTCGTTATGTTATTATTTGCAGATGGACCGAAGTTGGATGTATAATATTCGTCGTGATTCTAATGAGTATAGAGGGGGGGTCAGTGCATTCGTTAGTTTCGCGGATAATGACAGGAAAAATAAGATGAGCAAATATATGTTTTGTCCATGCGCAGACTGTAAGAATGAGAAGATGTTTGAGAATAGTGCATGGGTTCATTCTCATCTGATCCATAGAGGATTCATGGAGAAGTACAAATGTTGGAGCAAGCATGGGGAGCAAGAGTCATCGGATGTAGCAGCTGATGAAGTGCCGGAAGTTGAGAACAACAGAGCAGCTGGAGATGGCATTTTTGTCCCTTCTCCATCAGGCGGTGATGCCATACATGTGGACCCTCAAACTTTATCAGATATGTTGCGTGATGTTGAAGACCCAGATTATAGTGAGAGGGATTTCGAGAAGTTTAGTAAGTTGGTGGCAGATTCTGGGACGCCATTGTATCCTGGGTGTAAGCCAAAGTACAGCAAGTTATCCTCTGTGTTAGAACTAATGAAGCTAAAGACAAGTAACGGATGGTCGGACAAGAGTTTTACAGATCTTCTTGAGTTCTTGAAGGATTTGTTGCCGGAGGGAAACCAGATTCCGCAGACGACATACGAAGCAAAAAAAGTCTTATGCCCGTTGGGTCTGGAGGTGAAAAGAATTCATGCTTGTAGGAACGACTGCATCTTGTATTACAAACAATATGCAGACTTTGATGTTTGCCCTGTCTGTGGGGCTTCTTGATACAAGCGTGCCACTACTGAAGGTGAAGGTCGAAAGTCAAAGAGGGGTGGACCCGCAAAAGTGGTGTGGTATTTGCCAATTGCTGAGCGCATGAAGAGAATGTTTGCGAATCCGAAACAAGCTGAGCTAGTCCACTGGCATGCTGAAGAACGGAAGGTCGATGGTAAGCTGAGGCACCCAGCAGATTCAGTACAATGGAGGATAATCGATAGAGTTTTCCCTGAATTTGCAAAGGACCCTAGAAACATGCGTTTCGCCATGTGTACAGACGGCATTAATCCATTTGGTGATTTGAGCAGTCGGCATAGTACATGGCCAGTTCTTCTTGTGAACTATAACCTTCCACCCTGGTTGTGCTTCAAGAGGAAGTATATTATGCTTGCCATGCTCGTTCAAGGACCAAGACAACCTGGCAATGATATCGATGTGTTCATTGAACCGATAATCGATGACTTTGATAGGCTATGGCATGAGGGCACACGGACATGGGACGCATCTAAACGGGAGTACTTCAACCTCCACGCGATGCTGTTTTGCACCATAAACGATTATCCGGCCCTTGGTAACCTTTCGGGGCAAACTGTCAAAGGGAGAAAGGCTTGTTCAGAGTGTATGGACGAAACAAGAAGCAAATGGTTGAAGCATTCACGCAAGATGGTCTACATGGGTCACAGGAGATTTCTCCCAAGGTATCACCCTTACAGAAATATGAGGAAGAATTTCAGTGGACACATAGAGGTTGCTGGGCCCCCGCTGGATAAAACTGGGATTGAAGTTGAAAATTTAGTTAGCGAAATCACAAATGATTTTGGAAAAAAAAAGAAAGCTAGGAACAGAAAAGAGAAGAGCATGTGGAAGAAAAAATCTATATTCTGGAGATTACCGTACTGGAAGCATCTGGAGGTCCGCCATTGCATAGATTTGATGCATGTCGAGAAGAATGTCTGTGAGAGTCTTCTCGGATTACTGCTTAATCCAGGTAGCACAAAGGATGGTCTGAATGCCAGACGAGATTTGGAAGAGTTGAGTATTCGTTCTGAGCTACATCCTTTAACAACGGAGTCCGGAAGGGTGTTCCTTCCTCCAGCCTGCTACACTCTTTCGATGGATGAGAAGAAGGATATGCTCACATGTCTTAGTGGTATTAAGGTTCCATCCGGCTACTCATCGAGAATTAGTAAGTTCGTTTCATTGGACGAGCTTAAATTGGTTGGAATGAAGTCGCATGATTGCCACATCCTTATCACACAGCTTCTGCCTGTTGCCATCAGGAATATTTTGCCACCTAAAGTGCGACACACGATAATGCGATTGTGTTCCTTCTTCAATGCAATTGGCCAGAAGATTATTGATCCCGAGGGCCTGGATGAACTACAGGCAGAAATTGTGAAAACCCTGTGTCATCTTGAGATGTACTTTCCGCCTACGTTTTTTGATATAATGGAACACCTCCCCGTGCACCTAGTGAAACAAACAAAAAGTTGTGGTCCTGCATTTTTGAGGCAGATGTATCCTTGTGAAAGGTACCTTGGGGTACTAAAGGGCTTCGTACGGAACCGATCCCATCCTGAGGGTAGCATCATTGAAAGTTACACCACCGAGGAGGTCATCGATTTCTGTGTAGATTACTTGTCTGAGTCCTTCTCAATTGGATTACCAAGATCTCATCACGAAGGCAGGCTTGAAGGGATGGGTACAGTTGGAAAGAAAATTATTAGGCTGGCTCGCAATGTGTATGATAAAGCTCATTTCACGGTCCTGCAGCATATGACCGAAGTTGTGCCGTACTTGGAAGAACATGAGCGATTAATCCGACAGGATAACCCTGGGCGACCTGATAGTTGGGTTAGAAGAAGACACATTGCAGATTTCAACGAGTGGTTCAAAAAACGGATTGCCAACAGTCAGAACTTGCCAAGTGAAACAATCATCAAGTGGTTATCACAGGGTCCAGAATGGGATGCTACTACCTGGCAGGGATATGACATCAATGGGTACACATTTTACACGGTAAAACAAGACAGCAAATGCATAGTGCAGAATAGTGGGATACGAATTGAGGCAGCAAGTAGCGACCGTGCTCGTCGCGATCAATACTATGGCCGAGTTGAGCAAATTTTGGAGCTGGATTACTTGAAGTTTAAAGTGTCGTTGTTTCGTTGTCGTTGGGTCGATCTGCGTAGTGTAAAAGTTGATAAGGAAGGTTTCACCATTGTCAATCTTGCTAGCAACGCGTATAAGGATGAACCGTTTGTCCTCGCAAAACAAGTTGTCCAAGTGTTCTACATAATTGACCCGAATAACAAGAAACTACATGTGGTTCGTGAAGGGAAAAGGAGAATTGTAGGTGTTGACAACATTGCAGACGAAGATGAATATAACCAGCAAGTCCATGGCGTGACTCAAGAGATACCTCTGGAAGAGGAGAACGAAGAAGATGAGGTCCAACATGCACGAGTCGACCATGAAGAAGGCATATTTTTGTAGTAGCGACCGTCCTCTTCGCTTATGTGTACTTTTGTGTAATATATGTGTGACATGTTCGAATTGCTTTCGATAGATATAATATGTTCAGACATGTTTAGTTTCAAATTGGTTTTAAAAGATATATATGTCCATTATGAAATTGTTGAAATTGATACTAATCTTTTTTACATAAATTAAAATGAACGACCAAATAGTCTAAAAAAGATATATAAAAAAATGTGAGAAAGAAATAGTTTTATAAAATAAAATGTAATATACTAAATAGTTTTAACATAACAAAATGAAAGAGCAATTAGTTTTTAAAAAACAAATATACAAATATATTTATCCTATCCTCACTCTCTCTCTCCCTCACTCTCTCTCTCCCTTGGCTGTGCGGGGACGGTGGAGGCGGCGCGTGGGGGCGGCTCGGCGGCGCTGGGCGGCGGCAGTGCTGGGCGGCGGCTCGGCGGCGCGTGGGGGCGACGGCGCGTGGAGGCAGCGAGGAGGAGGTGACCGGCCCCGCATGCGTCCCCATCCTCCTCCCCCTTCTTTCTCCTATCCTTCCCTTCTCTAATTTATCCTCTCGATCCGGTGGTTCTTGCAGCGGCGCTTGGAGGCGGCGGCAGTGCTGGGCGGCGGCTCGGCGGCGCGTGGGGGCGGCGGGTAGGCGGCGCGTGGGGGCGGCTCGGCGGCGCTGGGCGGCGGCAGTGCTGGGCGGCGGCTCGGCGGCGCGTGGGGGCGACGGCCCGTGGAGGCGGCGAGGAGGAGGTGAGCGGCCCCGCATGCATCCCCATCCTCCTCCCCCCTTCTTTCTCCTCTCCTCCCCTTCTCTAATTTATCCTCTCCGGTGGTTCTTGCAGCGGCAGCGGCGCGGTGCGGCGGTGAGGTGAAGAGGGACAGCGGTGTGAAGAGGGAGGCGGCAAGGCCCGACGCATAGGTACATCCCTCTCCCCCTTCTTCCCACCTCCCCTTAACAAAATTTGCTCATTTGTGCGATGGATTTAGTGAACGTGTGATGGATATGTGCATGTCTGTGATGGATTTGGAATTTGCTCATTTGTATGGATTGTGCTTATGCAAATTTCACTCAGTGTGGGAAATGCAAATTGATTACCTGCATTAGGACTGAACCAAGTATGTGCATAATAATTCAATGATCCACCCATCCAGGTTGGGATGAACAAGTGATCGTGGAACCTCTGCTTTCCCGATTCATATGATGATGCTTTGAAGTTATAAAAAGCATCAGGCTCCATGCCTGTTAAGCCCCAAGCATCAATACATTGAAAACAATCCACTTCTGTAACTTAGTCTAGTTCATATGCAGATCATAGTTTATGGAGTACTACATAAATGCAACAATTTTGATCACAGAATAGTGAATATTAAACAAAATTATACAAGTTTGTAATATACCAAACTTGTCATGTTTAACTACTTTAAGATTCAGATCATCTTTCCAAGCTTCATAAGAACCAAAAGTCAAATGACTCCTGCTACAATGCCCAGAACTACAACGATGACTGATCAAAACACTAGTATGGCTGACATGGGAGTTCAAGCTCAAAACTTATCCAGATCCAAATTGTTTATCTACTATATGTCTGACCAAAAGACGGTCAAACCTTTTATATCTATTTTTGATGATAAACCTTTTCTTATAAGTCAATTACTCAGTCATCTATGAACACTGTGCTACAGCTTAAAAAAAAGTTTTAAGGTTTATAATATATTAATCATGTAGTAATGGAGTGTCTTCTCCGGTAAGCCATAGGGCTAATTGCTGTAACATCTAAATGGAACATGACCTACTTGCTTTGCACTATATACTCCATGACTCCATCTACAAATAATTAAATCCATATAATTTTAGGTTTTCTCTCCTCCTTGAAGTTTTGAGGTTTATAACTATACTCCTCAAACTCATACTTAAAATATACATCTAAAAAAAGTAACAAAATTAATATTACAGGTTAAATAGGATTAGAAAATATATATTGGTAACTGCTTGTGATTTTTTCTTGCATTTTTTTAGATGTATAGATATTTGTGTTAACTAGGGGAGCCATATACCTTCACCTTGGAGCTATACACCTCTGACCTCTGAACAAACACTATGAGGTGACGATAAAAGAAAATTCTTGCTATTGCCAATCATAAACTTGCTTTTTTAAAGTTTTACCTCTCAGACAATGGGAGGTATATACCTCTCAAGGATAAAAGAAAACCTCTAAAGATTATTACATGCATTTGGGAGAATATTGACAATTGACATATTGTGTAGTCAGAGTCACTCGCAGTAGTGATGGGCAAATGAGTATTATTCTGTACTATTCATCTATTCATACAATTTATTCTTCTTTATTAACTGCTGATGCCTATATTTCCACTAACGTTAATCGGTTGAGTATGTTTGTCCGTATATACCTTACTAATTTGTTCGTGTGAAATACTATATATGATCAGCTAGCATCTGTCGCTGCTGCTATGGGCATATATATATATATATATACTTGTTTGATCGGTGTAACATATATTCATATATATACCAAACGCCACGCCGTATTTTCATGTGGTCGGGTACGGACTCGGTTCAGAGAGAACGATGCCTTGCGTCTTGAACGAATGTCTGCCGCTCAAAGGCCATCGGAGGTCTGGGTATTATGGACTTGAGGATGACTGGCTTCGCTCTACGCCTGCGCTGGCTCTGGAACTGATTGTGCTGATGTTTTGGTAGCACATGTTTTACAGTAATGGTGATTAATTTCTACTGAAAATGGACTGTACTTAAAGAGTAGTAATTCTTTCTGATGTTAACTTACATTTCACATCAAAAGCACTATTAGCTTGATAAGTATCCATCTGACATGTTTCGTATTTTTTTCAAAACAAATATTTTCATGAATTGGTAGGACTTGACTTCCAATATGTTGTTTGTAGTACAATCTTCACTGCAGAGATGTCTGACCAGCAAGAACCATCCGTTTCGGGGGGGACAAGTGGTCGAACTACATCCAGGCGTAACCCAAGGACCCAGAATCGCCTACCGACCACCCGACAAGCTATAACTGAGGTGGATGCAAGTGGTAGGCCAACGGCACCAAGGAAAGTCATAGGAAGATGGTCCAATAGTTGCGGGCGGGTCGCACGTGACCATTTCGGTATCTTACATAAAGATATCGCTCACGTCCCAGATGATGAGAAAGAGCGAGCCTGGACAGCATTAGTGAAATGGTTCGCCTACCCCGCTGAGGCGGAAGAAAGACTTAAGCGGAAGGCATATCAGAAGATGGGCAAGGCATGGAAGAATTGGAAGTGGAAGCTTTTGTCAGAATATGTCATCCCCCCCGGTAATCGGACTCCCTTTGAAGAGTACCCGCAAATTACGGAGACGATGTGGGACGAGTTCAAAGCGCTGAAAAGCAATCAAGAGTTTAGGGACTCAAGTGAGGCCCATCGCTTACTACAGCAACGGAACGAGCACCCACATCGGCTCGGCACGGCGGGGTACATAGGGAAAGAGGAAATTTGGGCTGCGGAGGATGAAGCTGCAGCTGCAGCGAATGTCCCTGCCCCTTTCTCTGACATCCCTGAACAACGAGCTCGTAACTGGGTTCGGGCAAGGGGTAAGGTCAACGAAGACGGTAGCACTACATTTCCGAACCAAAATGATGCCGTCGTCGTACAAGAAATAGTAAGTTTCCTTGTAACATCTCTATAGTATAACTGTAGTAATTAACTTTATTAACTATATGTAATGATTGTGTTTCTTCATCTCTATAGATTCGATTGGTTGCCGAACATACTTCGCAAAGCGAGGTGGAGTCCGCGCCGATGAGGAGGGAAGATGACATCCTCACGAAGGCGTTGGGAACTGCAGAACATCCTGGCAGGACTCGCGGCGTCGGCTCCGATGTTTCATGGAAGCATGGGTTGCCACAGTATAGCTCTCAATATCGGAAAAGGAAAGCCTCTAAAGAAGAGAGGGATGCCAGGATGAAGGAGCAGCTGAAGGTGGAGGTCATTCAGGAGCTTAAGCAAGATATGGACGCCAGGGTCGAAGAAAGGGTGGCCCAGGTCCTCGCAAATATGAATATAGCTCGAGGGCGTGACTTTGCGACACATCCAACTCCACATGCACATGTCGACGCGAGCCCGTCACAACACAAGAGTAGTTGTGCATCCACAGAGGTGCCTAACGTCGCAGTCGCACCAGCTCCGGTGGACCTCATAGAGGTAATTTGATCTGTACTATCCTTCGCCTTTGAAAAGCCTCAATCTTTACATGTCTTACTATTAATGGGTTTCATTACAATGCAGGACGCATCGCCGTGTACTCTAGTGGTTAGGGTCACACAGACCTTTGCTTCAGAAGTCGCACAGGGCATGGCTTACAAACCCTCGGACACAGATAGGGTGCACAACTCAGTCCTCTTGCCAGGGTATGCCAAGGTGTCGGTGGATTCGGTGATGACCAATTGGATGTCATATCCACTGCTTGTGCCCCCCAACGATGAAATTGTTACTTTGGGCGATGCGCGAAAGACGTACATACAATGGCCCAAGGCAGACATTACCTTCACTGTGACTCAAGAGATACCTCTTCCAAGTCGACCGACCAACCGAGATACTCCTAAGTCCCAACTATCAATTGAGGCTCCTCGTGGACCGGCAATGACGGAACCACTTGATCCCCAGCCACTTTGCATGGATTTGGCTGATATAACTGTTGCCTTGACTCCAATTAAGACCACACGCAAGGCCGAGAGCTCCCCACCTTTGGTGAAGAGACTTAAAGGTGAAAAGCCACAGGGCAAAGGCAAGGGGAAGGTCGTGGCCCATAGACAACGTGTGCCAACACAATTTCAACTAGGCATGCCATTGGTGGAAGACAATGTGTTGGCCGTGATGGGTATTGCTTGCCGAGAGCTACACAAACAATACATGGAGCTAAGCAATGCCAAGCGGAAAATGAGGGAGTCTTCCATAGTTGGACATCACGACCACCAGCCATTCCTATCAACACCGGCCTATATAACTATAGGCTTTGACGACCTCTTCGACCTGTTCAGGATTCGAAAGTTGGACACTGGACTTCTAAAATGCTACTCATTGTAAGTTCAACATTCCTCCTTGTGATATTAATGGAATAGCTCCTAAATTAGTGCTAACACATACATGTTTTAAGGTTGTGTTGGATCGAGAGTCGCCGCCTCGGTAATCATGTTGGCTTCCTTGATCCATCGATGGTCAACGAGCTCACTCTACAAAGTAAGCTTGATGAGGTGGTTGACTATATAAACCGGTGCTTGTGGGCCCACCAAGACAAGGAGTACATCATGTGCGCACACAATCAGGAGTAAGAAGACATCACCCTTTGTGTATTTTTTTCGAAGCTAAAGTTCTTATTACTAATGCTACATAACCATTGCGCAGGTCACATTGGATTCTATTGGTCATTGTACCTAAATGGAATAGGGTGTACTACCTTAACTCCAATAAGGCGAAAGATTATGATTTTTTTGCAATCACCGATGCCGTCAATATGGCTTGGGGACCATATGTGGCAAAGGGTGGTAGGCACAAGGAGGGCAAGGATGACGTTTACCATGACACTAAGTTCGCATGCGCACAACAGATCGGAGACCAGTGTGGTTTCCACGTGTGCCACCACATGACAACCATTCTAGAACAGGTGAACGATTTCGACCCTGAGGTTGGTGCTAATAGCGGATTCGATCATTTCACTACCAACATTAATCTTGTAAACATGCTAACCTCTGTCTTATTGAACAGAAATCTAGAGCTGGATGGAAGATTTCGGCCATTAACCCCCCCGCTATTAGAGGCCAAATTTGCGCATTTATTCTTGCCGAAATAATGAACAAGAAAGGACGTTTTTGCGTCAAATAGATGATTTGGCCTACATGTGATGTCGTGGACAAAACATTTTTCTAATTTCTTGTGATGTAAACAAATGTTGTTTTTTATGATTCTATGGTATGGAGTGCTATGTAATTTACTTTCATATGTGCAATCGCCTATTTATGACGAGAATTTCTATTTAGTTCCCTTGTTATGAAATTATCACACCACTGTGTTCATGTGTGGTGTTTATGTTTGTACCGTTTAATTGTTTCCTCCCTTTTTAAAAATGACAGGTCATCGTGGAGGTTCAAAATGAATAGGATACAAGAAACTCGGGTAAGTGCGGTTTCTTGAGTAATGACCAAAATTGTGCAAGTTTGTGGCTGTGTCAAGTTTATGTCTTGTGAGAACTTGCAATGCATGTGTATGAATGTATATGGTTTTCTGGTGACAACTTGGATTCCATGCATGTGTGATATTAGTTTGAATGTAATGGGCTGAAACTGGAGATATATGTATGTATATATATTGCATGTGATTCTTAAATTTTTCCAGAGGGCATGGCTAGCAAATCCTGAGGCTAGCCAATATTTACAAATTATTTTTTTTCTGGATGTACCTCATCACTGACGGTTCACAATTAAAAAGCCGTCACAGGTAACAATACCAGTGACGGCTTTGAACATATAAGCCGTCACAGGTAACAATACCAGTGACGGCTTTGAACATATAAGCCGTCATAGGTAAAAATACCAGTGACGGTTTTTACACTTCGACCTGTCACAGGTGAGTCATCTGTGACGGGTTGCAAAATGGCATGGGCTAGCGGAGACACTTACCTCTGACGGGCCATAGAGTTCTAGCCCGTCACAGGTGACTATCATCAGTGACGGTCGTCCACCCGTCAAAGGTGACTGGTCCTCACCAGTGACCACTTGTTTGTGACCAAGCCCAAACCCGTCAAAGGTGAGGGTCTGGGACCGTCACAGATGACCTAATCCGGTGTAGTGGATGGTCGATCGGCCGATAGGTCGATGTCGCATCGTGAGGGCCTAGCCGATAGGGCAAAGCTGTATCGGCTTACTTGAGGTAATAATAGAATAAGAATAAAATACAGATCTAATCTCATCGGCCCTCATCAACATATTGATGTCAATTTAATAACTGTGGCCGATGATGGATGTAAAAGATAACTACACTAGCTAATACTCTAGTGCGAACTTGTATGAACCAATTGGCCGATATAAATATACTGTTCACAAGGAAACCCTAAGGATAATCTGTGATAAATACACTTATACCCATAGATTCATTCATACAAGTGGTAAATACATGCAAAAACATAAAGCAATTACATGTATTAGGTAAGACCGGCTGAAACCCCGGCGCTATCCTTAATTACGATCGAAAACAGACTTTGAATTAGATCTCAAAACAGGACTAAGGTCGATAGCAACTCAGAGTGTGAATTGAGACTTAACACAAAGAAGATCAAGCTATCGATCGCTTTTGGGGATGGTAGATGCATTAGATGATCTAGACAAGCAAACTAATTCGACCACTGTCGGCAGTAAACCCTTGTTGGCACAGAATTTCGACCCGCCCTGCAACCAAACGGGTTCCACGTTTCCACGGCGGCCTAGGAGGTTTGCTTTACTCCAGTGCAGGTCCAAATGGCTTGCCTAGTTGTGTGCAGAGCGTGCCAATTGATTTGATCTGCAATCAACAAGAAACAAGTAAACCATGACACATTGTCATAGCCCAGCCGATAAGGCAAAGCTATATCGGCTCACTTGTTATAAAATGAGATTAAAGCATAAATCTAATCTTATCGGCCTTCACCAATACGTTAATGTAAATTAACAGCATCGGTCGATGAGGATAACAAAGATAAATACACTAGCTATTACTCTAGTGCAAATCTACATGAACCAGTCAATCAATATAAATATACCAATTACAGATAGACCTTAAAGAATAACCCGTAACAGACACATCTAAATTTATCGATCTATTCATGCAGATGGCAGATACACATAAAACCCTAGGACAATCATGCATATCAGGTAAGACTGGCTGAAACCCCAGTGCTATCCTTAATTACAACCGAAAACAGGCTTCGTGTTAAATCTCAAAACAGGACTAAGGTCGATAGCAACTCAGAGTGTGAATTGAGACTTAACGCAAAGAAAATCAAGTCGCTGATTGCTTTTGGGGATGATAAATGCATTGATCAATCTAACCAAGCATAATAATTAAACCGTCGTCGGCAATAAACCCTAAAACGAGTAGATCGCTGGCGAGGCATAATTAGAACACCTGTCAAGATTACCCAAGACATGATAAACGACGATCACATCATCGAGACTTAACGTGTCTAAAACGACACGCTAGTCCTGACGATGCAGATCGTCGGGAACGAGTTCTTACCTCTGCTCCAGGGAAGCAAGAACTCGTCGAAGTCCTCTTGCGAGGGTTGGCGATGCACCGAAAGTAGATTGAACTGGTTTGTTTGTATTGAGTTATGAGAGAGTTTCTATGTACAAACTATCGGGATATTTATACCCGAGATTACAACAGGGTCCTTGTAGGACACGATCTTATCTCTAACAAATAACAAGTCTTTACGGCAGACTTTTGCCACAGATTAGATCTAAACCTACCTAATTTACAAGATACAATTGCCTAAAACCGAGCCTTATCTCTATTTGGCAACTTCCTTGAAGCTTATCTCGAGCCCAAACCAAGCCCATGCTGACTCCGTCAACTTCCAACCTCTATCGGCCGATAACCATATAAATCCGAATCGGCCGATACAGTCTTTCTACCAGCACCTCATTGAGTCCGATACGCTAGCTGTGTCCGATACGAGACCTGGTTTGACTCCAACTTAACTCTTCTTCTCCGCTTCGGTTTCCTCTTTCTTCTTCGGGTTGATTACGAACATCCGCCATTAACACATGCCCCCCAATTCCGCTTCATTATATAATGTGGCGGAATTAGCCCCGAAGAACCCATCGACTTCTTTGCTAGGGTTTGTCTGAAAACCGCACAGATCCAGATTCGCAACTTTTCACCGCCGATTTAGCAATCACCCGTGTTCTTCAAGTTCGGCGACCTCTGACATTCCATCGGCATCAACCCCCACAACGGCGACCTCTTCAACAACACCAATGGCTTCTTCTCCGTTTTACGCCTCTGAGATCCCTGTGGTGAGTCAATCTCCTCTGCATCCATATTCTCATTTTCCTGCCGATTTCTTCGAACTAGGGATTCAGCTTTTTGCCCCCCGGGTCTTATGTTTTCATCGTTGTTCTAATGCCATAGGTTTTCAAAAACCAAATCTTGATCCCCACTAACGACAAATCACACAGATTCCTGTTAGGCCCCATGGGCCACTGCGACCCAACTTGGCTGATCAACACTGAGACGAACAGAATCCCATTCAAATCCTGATCAACGCTCCTCGTGGAAACACACTTTCAGATCCTGGCCGTCGAAGCTCAATGGGTATAGGACCTGGCACAAGAGAATCGCCACAGCCAAACAGGTTCATTGGGACGAGATAGGAATCGGCCAATGTATTACTTTGTCCCTGGCTGGTACCAAGAAAAACGAGCGACTCATGTCAGCGGCCACCTATTTCTGGTCTAACACTCTGAATGCATTCCTGTTCAAGCAAGGTCCGATGACCCCAACTCTGATCGACGTCAAGCTATTAAAAGGACTAGACATTCAGTCTGAGATTAACCCCTTCAGCCTCCTAGCAAACAGCAGCCATAAATTAAAAACCAAGAAGATTGGAGGCTGGTCTGGATACATCTCTGAGCATATGGAACAAGGGTCAGTCTCAGAGAGAGAACATGTGGCCTTCCTGACATTATGGTTAGAAAGATTTGTCTTCTGTGGATCGACATGTGGCCCCACTACCAATTGTCAACATCTGGCTCAAGCTCTGGTCGACAAGAAACAAATCCCCCTCGGCCGATATCTCTTGGGAGCTGTTTATCGGCTGCTCCATATCTCCACTCAGGATTTAATGTTGAAGCAGACTGTGCCTCACGGAGGACCATGGTGGTTCATTCAGCTCTGGCTAACTATTTTTACCAACACCATGGCTGATCGGCCTCCGCTATCAGACTCCCTTTTCCCATCAAAGTATGCCGATCATGAAGACCATAGAACCAGAAGATGCATGTCTTTTGGAGAAGCGGCCTCTGTCTACTCCGGAGCAGATCAATCGGCCGAAGACATGTCTACTTGGTTCATCCGATTCTACACTGGACCCCCATCAATTAAGATGGATATGTACCTCTACCTCTCGGATTAGGATTTTGAACTCCCTGATGATCTGCAGTTAAACCTGATAAATGACGACATGGAATCTCGAGAGTCATTTATGATCGGCATCACCCCATGCCTGCTCCCAGTAGGCATATTTCAAGGAAGAAGCACCAGCCTGTCGTATGAGTTCTATAATCCCATGGTAGTTGCTAGACAGTGCGGGCTTGGGCAACTCCCCATTAATTTATACTTCCATAGACTCCTAGAGAGCAGGGGCATAGTGCCCTCAGGGTTAATCTGTAGGATCGAATCCCAAATACCAAGCCAAACAGAGGGGGGGTGAATGGTTGTAACATCAAAAACCAAAAACTTTAAGTGGAAATTAAAGTTACCCTCTTTTCGATGTAGATCACTGCAGCCGCTGTCAAAACGCCGCCGGTCTGACCGAGCCTAAGCCACCGGTCTGACCGGTGTAGTTTCGCCGGTTGGACCGCCGCCTCTCGCCGGTTAGACCGTCCGTAATACTTCGGTCTGACCGTCGGGATCCAGAACAACGCCGGTAGAAAAACACTTGAAGATGTAGATCAAATCTCACGACTTTATTGCATCAACTAGTGTTTACAAAGTGCAACCACAGCACTCCTCTCCACAATTTCTACTAATATTAAAACCCTAACTCAAAACTCTAAAAGCTTGATCTAAAACTCCACATATAACTCACACAGAAAGACAACACCCTGCCCCTCTATTTATACCCTCATCATGGCTGCCCCTAGTCACGAATCCTACTCACACAAGAAGTCCTAATCCCATAGGAAACATCCCATACAAGCAACAAACTCAACACTATCCAAATTTGGACTTCTGCCAATTTTGACTCCGCTTTCCATACGCATACAACACCACATGTACGCCATATGGAAACCTTCACCTCCACATGCACTGTTCTCTAGCCTGAGCATCCCGCGTGATATCCTCGACCGTCTGGACCTCAACTTCTCCCAAGCCTAGTCCCGATCCATCACCGGCTATACTTCCATGGCCTCAAGCAACACCTGCATGTGAACAACAAAGAAACTCCATATCCGAGTGCAAGTTATCCCCAACTTGACCCACATTAGCATAACACTAGTATCACATACGTATAGAAACTGTATAGAAGTCGTAGACATTGAATAATCACAGAAATCCAACGAAACAACCCAAATCCGAAACCGACAAGGAGTCGGCCGGTCAGACCGCGGGCTGGCCGGTCTGACCTCACACAAGCTCTGGTCTGACCGGCCACCACCGCCCGGTCTGACCGGCAAAGCCTGTCAGCACTATAAGCCTGTTAGCACTATTCACCGTCTGAAAACACAACTCCGTATTTTCACAAACACTTACATTTGACAATTGTTCATCACCAAGATCATCACATGATCCAACAATCTCCTCCTTGATGAACACATTGGCAACATCTCCAAAATGCAATTTAGTGTTTTTGAAAAACGAAAACAAAAAGCTCAGACGGCTCAAAAATCACAAAAGTGACAAAGAAAATTCTCCCCCTTTTCAAAAGAAAGAATTTTCCAAAACAACTTCGATTTTGCAAAGCAATTCAAGTTCAAGCAAATCAATTCTTCCCCTTTCAAGAAGTATGCATTTTGTATATTTCTCCCCCTTTGACAATGATTTCATCAAGAACGTAAAAGAGAAATAATAACAAATGTAGTGCAAATGCAATGATATCATGAATTACTCTTGTCATAACCAACATGAATTTTTTATTTTCTTATTTTCTATTTTTTCATCGAGAGCTTTAAAGTATACCAAAAGCAATTCATGATCATGTTTTGCAAGATAAGGAGATAAATTTATTACCTAGTTAACAAGCATACACTATAATATAAACATGAATCAGAGATATTACAATTAAGCTCAACTTAGTAATAAAGATTCATGATTTCAAACGATTTATAATGCAACATCTTTAACAAGCATATAGGTTAAAGAATAAACATCTATACATATACACCTATTGCATTTATCACTCTTTCTCAAATAAGCTTTAGCACAAAACAATCAAGAGAATTTTTAACTTTTCTTTGAGCTTTTTTTTGCTCATATTTTTTCTCTCAATTATTCCGGGTACGTCCTTGTCGTCAAGACTGTTTCCAAGGATTCGGTATTCATTTTTTTCTCTCATAAATATTTTTATTCTCTTGTACAATGAGCATTTACAAGCTATTTGAGGAATAACAAATCAATAAAGCATATATATATAAACATTCATCATTCAACCAATATGCTAGCATCAATATTGCATATTTTCTTAATTCAAGTAAAAGAATTAGTGTCATGCATCATCTCACTTAAAAGCAATATTTAAGCTTCATGAAAAGACCAAAAAGCATACAAGCTAACATAGCAATAAATAAATCTCAACTATTTTGCTAGCATGCACAAGAATATACTAAAGGTATAAGACAAAGCTCTCTCTTTATCATTATATTTATTTTCATATTTATAAATAAATACATAAAAATAAACATGAATGCATGAAAAAGCACAAACTCCCCCTCAAATTAACCTCCAATTTCCCTCGAAGAAAAATCAAAAAGAAATCAAAGATTTGAAAAAGACATCCAATTGCCAATGATATCACTAAGGTTCTCATGAATTGACATATATTCATTTGAATTAACCAAAACGACTATCTCACAAACTAGCACATGAAAAGCTAATAATTGAGAAAGTAGAACAAAATTATGTCAATCCAAAATTACCTTGATGTTACCTTGAAATGCAACCGTCGTCTCAGAATTTAACACACATGAGGAGTATGCTGTAAAAATACCTACGAACGAGAAAATGTCGAGGCCTCTGTGTTGGGGTTAGAAATAAGAAATTTTGGAATCCAACACTGAGTCACACGACCAATAGAACCAGTAGGTACATATGCACGAACAAAATCAGAATCAGACTTACCTGAAAACTTACCTTGTCGCTTCACAAAAGTCCGATTTAAATTATGCGCAAAATTCCCCTGAGGCCGGTCTGACTGTCGCTGTCCTTGCGGTCTGATCGGACCTGGCTGCAGGTCTGACCGCCGGTACAACTGCGGTCTGACCGCTGGTCGAGGCCGGTCTGACCGACTGGTCAGTGTCGATCTAACCGAGCTCCTCGATCCAAAACCCGATTTTTGCCACCGTTGTTTAGCAAAAACAATTTCTCTTTCTTTTTTCTGTTTATGAGCAAGTCTAAAACAAAAACCAACCAAATGTCCATCTTTTCCACAAAAAGAACAAGTATACTTCTCACGTCAAGAAGTTTTTGAAGTAGATGGTTTTGAAATTGATGGTTTTGCAAAAGACTTTTTCTCTTGAATCATTGAAGAAAGAGAAGCCAAAATTTCACCGGATTTAAAAATTGTTTTCTTTTGTTCGGGTTTTGTCAAAACATCACCTTTTTCAGTTATGCTCAAAACAACAGGTTGGTGATTTGTAAAATAGGCATTAGTATTAAAACCTACACCACGATTGAAAGTGCTCACTTTTGATTGATCCAAAATCATGTTAAGTTTCTTTTTACCATCTGAAAACTTTTCCAAAGAGCTTTTCAAATAAAAAACTTCTTTTTCCAAATTAGCACAATTTTCACAATCAACCAAAACACCTTTATTTTTGCGACACTTAGAACAAAAAAGCACTTCATCTTGTTTTACAGTATTTTCCATGTACTCAACACGTCCTAAAGCATCTTTTAATTTCACTTCATTCAAAAAGCATTTTGAGCAATTCTGAGAAATCAAAACATTCTTGTGTTGTTTAATCTTTTTCGCACACAAAACATTGAACAAAGAACTTGCACATAAAGCAGTTTTATATTTTTTCACAACATTCTTTGTCAACATCAACTCATTAACAACACGAGCATGCAAAGCAAATCCAAGTGCAAGAGAAGATTTAAATCTCAAATTATGATCAAAATTGATATCTCTAATTTTTGAAATTTCATTCATTAAAACCTCACAGTTTTTGCAATTATCATCATCAGGAACAAGAGATTTTAATCTAGCAATTTCAGAATTAAGAGATTCAATGATAAACTCTTGTTTTTTAATCATCTTCTCACATCTTTTATTTTTGGAGCTAAAAGTGGAAATTACTTCTTCAAAAAATTATATGGAAGGACTTAGCTCATTATCTTCAATTTCTGACTCAGATTCACCATGAGCCATGAAGCAAAAATCAGAGATGTACTTTTCCTTGTCCTTATCTTCATCACTCTTAAGATCAACATTGCTTGCTGGTTCAAAAGCAGCATAGACTTGATTTAACACCTTCTTGAGAGCTTCTTTGGATCTCCTTCCTTTAAAAGTGTTCTTGGGCTTGTCATCATTGTCTTTCTTCTTGCCTCTTCCAAATTTAGGACAATTGAACTTGATGTGACCAAGCTCTCCACACTCGAAGCATCGAATGGGTCCTCCACGCTTTCTATTCCTGACATTGTTCAAAGCTCGAGACAACTTGTTAATAGCCAAAGTCAAGTCCTCCTCCTCGAATAGTTCGAGTTGATCATCGGACATGACATTAATAGAAGCAAGAGCAATAGAAGTTGACGAAGAAGCACCAAGATCCAATGAACTCGAGATAGAAACCAAAGCATTAGGATCAATTTTTCAAGAAAGAATATTCATCTCATGAGTTTTGAGTTTAGAGTAAAGAGAATCCAAAGTCAAACAAGACATATCAACAGATTCTTAAATTGATGTAACTTTCATCTCCCAAATAGACATGTCAACACCATTCAAAAAGTGGATAGAAACTTCGGATTGAGAGTAGTTAACTTCAAAAGCAGAATCAACAGATCGAAGATTACTCAAAATTTTGTTGAATTTAGCAAGATAGTCATCTAAAGCTTCTCCAGGTTTCATCTCAAATTTTATATAATCCTTTTTGAAAAGATCTTTACGCAATTTTTTAATGTTGGAAGTTCCTTGATGAAAGTTACGTAAAGCATTCCAAATCTCATTGCCAGTTTTAAGATGTGACACATGATCAAAATTGAAACGAGAAATTCCACTCAATAAAATATTTCTAGCTTTGCAATTATTTTCAAATTCAGTTTTCAAAGCAGTAGTGTTTATTTGATCTGGAATTTCATAGGGACGAGCAACCTTACGCCAAATATCATAATCTTGAGCCATAATGTAAGATTGCATCCTGTCACACCAATAAGAAAATCGACACCATCGAAAACATGTGGCTTGGTTGAAAACTTGTCAGCCATGGCTTAAAAACTTTAGATCGGTAAAAATCCAAAGAAGAAAACAAGGCTCTGATACCACTTGTAGGATCGAATCAGAAATACCAAGCCAACCAGAGGGGGGGTGAATGGTTGTAACACCAAAAACCAAAAACTTTAAGCGGAAATTAAAGTTACCCTCTTTTCGATGTAGATCGCCACCGCCGCCGCTGTCAAAACGCCGCCGGTCTGACCGAGCCTAAGCCACCGGTCTGACCGGTGTAGTTTCGCCGGTTGGACCGCCGCCTCTCGCCGGTTAGACCGTCCGTAATACTTCGGTCTGACCATCGAGATCCAGAACAACGCCGGTAGAAAAACACTTGAAGATGTAGATCAAATCTCACGACTTTATTGCATCAACTAGTTTTTACAAAGTGCAACCACAGCACTCCTCTCCACAATTTCTACTAATATCAAAACCCTAACTCAAAGCTCTAAAAGCTTGATCTAAAACTCCACATATAATTCACACAGAAAGACAACACCCTGCCCCTCTATTTATACCCTCATCATGGCTACGCCTAGCCACGAATCCTACTCATACAAGAAGTCCTAATCCCATAGGAAACATCCCATACAAGCAACAAACTCAACACTATCCAAATTTGGACTCCTACCAAATTTGACTCCACTTTCCATACGCATACAACACCACGTGTACGCCATATGGAAACCTTCACCTCCACATGCACTGTTCTCTAGCCTGAGCATCCCGCGTGATATCCTCGACCGTCTGGACCTCAACTTCTCCCAAGCCTACTCCCGATCCATCACCGGCTATACTTCCATGGCCTCAAGCAACACCTGCATATGAACAACAAAGAAACTCCATATCCGAGTGCAAGTTATCCCCAACTTGACCCACATTAGCATAACACTAGTATCACATACGTATAGAAACTGTATAGAAGTCGTAGACATTGAATAATCACAGAAATCCAACGAAACAACCCAAATCCGAAACCGACAAGGAGTCGGCCGGTCAGACCGCGGGCTGGCCGGTCTGACCTCACACAAGCCTGTCAGCACTATATGCCTGTCAGCACTATTCACCGTCTGAAAACACAACTCTGTATTTGCACAAACACTTACCTTTGACAATTGTTCATCACCAAGATCATCACATGATCCAACATAATCATGAGCAAGGCACTGGAAATCAGAACCCCGAACCTAGGCGACTACGACCGATTGCATCTGAGCCCCTTCGTACATATCAGCTTCCAAGCATGGTGGCAAGAATGGGCTGCTCTTATTTTCCATCAATCGGCCAGATTCTACGTGACAGAGCTTATCCAGGGTATCAGCCCTCAAGTCCCAGACGAGCCGATCCCATCCATGAGCAACAGTGGCCAAGGAATTTGCTATGCTCAAGCTATGTCTCCATCAGGATCAACTATCCTGGAGTCAATCATCGGCCTTACTGCCCCAAAGGTATCATCATTACTCCAAGGGCCGATGATTAAAGAAAATCCCAAGAGGAAAGCGCCGGCCAAAGGAAAACCTCAAAAATCCAGCAAAAAGGCTAAAGCTGACGACCAGGCCGGTCTTCAAGAGCTAGACCCCTCCATGGAAGAATTCCTTGATGAACAAGTGATGGAGGAAGAGGTCGATGCAGCAGCCGCCGATGCGTCTGAAGAAGAAGATTCGTCAACTGAGACTGCCAAGAGACCATTGGCCAAGACCACCAAAGTCCCATCGGCCGACGACCGAGCCGGCGCTGCCCAACCAAGGAAGACTAGACATGCAGTTCGCACGGTTAGCATATTTCTTTTACCAAACCTCACGCAATCCCCTTCATATTAGCACGCTTTAATTTGATATCTTTTTCAAGCTACTGTGTCATTTATACTCAAGGAGAGAACTCAATCAGCCCCTTTAAGAACCAAGAAGGCAACCCTACAAAGGCGTCAACAGGCTAAGGCTCGATTGAGGACTCCTTCTCCTTCTCCACCACCTTCTCCGATTGCTTCGGTAAGAGTTTATTTTGCGTTGTCGTTATAAAAGCATACACCTGTTCATCATCTTCTTGTTTTTCTCCAGCCACAGGCTTCATCACCTGCACCACATCGGCCAACCCCCTCGCCTACCGTTTCAATACAGCAAAAGGAAGCCGATGCAAGTGCCACTGATGCTCCAACACAGGTAACCAAGATTATTTCGATCCCCTTTTTGCCAATTCCTGTCTGATTAAGCTAACCCTGGCCTATACTAATACTTGCAGAACCTAGCCGATATGTTCTCTTTCGATATCGGCCAGTTTCTTGACGATGAGAACAAGGAGCCACCCATGACGGCAAAGACGTCGATCTCTGAAGAACTGAAGGATCGGCTGTCCGATATCGCCAATCGTCTTGAATCCTCGCTGGAGTTTTTGGTGGAGGACTGCACTCCTATCAGAGTCAGGGTACAAGAAATTCAAGATCAATTGCCCAAAGATCTATTGGAGACCCTAACACCGGCCATCTTCCAGGAACAATACCGCTTCAAGCTTCAAAAGGCTAAAGAAAGGATCGCAGAGAGGCGGGAACGTGAGAGCTTGGAATCGGCCCTATCTGCTAGCAAGGCCCAAGTCAATTCTGACAAGACCAGATTGGATGAGCTAGCTGTGGAGCCGATTGTCTTGAAGAATAGACTTGAAGAACTCCAACGCCTCGAAGCAGACCTCGCGTCCAAGCTGGAAGCAACTCACAAGGAAATCCAATAAGTCCAGGCGGGATAGCTGCATCGCCGAAAGCTATAGAAGACCAGACGGCGAAGCTGAAGGCATCGGCCAAATACTTGGCAACCCTGAGTAAATCTTTAAAGCCGATCCCAGGGTCGATGGCCGATGACGCCCAAGTTATAGAAAATATTGATCAAATCCGTCATAGGGCGATTGCAGCTATTGAAAACTTCATAGGGTAATGTAATATATTTTGTGTCCTTCTTGTAAACAGATACCTTCTTGCTGTAACTGATTTCATCGGCCTACTGGCCGAATTTGATCAGTCCAAGTCTGAAAAAATTTGAAGCCCATGAACTTAAGCCACTGTTGGAAACTTTGAGAAACTTGAACCTGGATCAATCCGATAAAAACCGTATTCCATAGACTTGAACTTGAAAAATTCCATAAGCTTGAAAAATCCTATTCTTGTTGTATGTATATATGCCCCCCAAATTTTGGAAGATGAGGGCTCATGTTGTAAAATTTGAACTAAGGGCGATAATGTATATCGGCCATCTAAAGACGATGTATAACACATCGGCTACTATCATAAATCGACTGACGGGCCAATCATGAATCAATCCAAACGCTAGGATAGTATTTCTTTAAATACTTGCCATTGAGAGCTCACCCATAAATCTCACCATCTAGCCCCTTAAGCAAATAAGCATTGTGAGGAACGCATCGATGAATCTGAAAAGGTCCTTCCCAATTAGGTGACCACTTGCCGAATTTATTATCTCTGGAACCAATCGGCATTATTAACTTCCATACAAGATCCTCTTCCTCAAAGGACTTGGCAACAACCTTTTTGTTATAATGACGAGCCACTCTGTCTTTATCTCGTTTGATCTTTTCTAATGCCCGTAATCGGACATGTGCCAAGTCATCTAACTCATCAACCATAAGATTATGGTACTCATCGGCTGTCAAGTCGTCTTGCAAAGCAATCCTTCTTGAGCCAATGTTGGTTTCCCATGGCAGCACAGCTTCATGTCCATAAACCAACTGATACGGAGGCACTTGAATCGCACCATGACAAGCCATCCGATACGCCCAAAGGGAATCGGCCAGCGTCGTGTGCCATTGCCTCGGCTGTTCGTCGATTTTCCTCTTGATTAGCTTGATTAAAGTCTTACTAGACGCCTCTGCCTGCCCATTAGCTTGCGCGTAATATGGAGAAGAATTCAATAATTTAATGCCCATGCTGTCGGCAAACTGGACGAACTCATCGGACACGAAGATTGATCCCTGATCGGTGGTTATTGTCTGAGGTAATCCAAACTGATATATGGTATATTCCTTGACAAACTGAATCACATCCTTGGAATCAACCTTCTTAAGGGGAACGGCCTCAACCCACTTTGTGAAGTAATCTGTAGCCACTAAGATATATTTGTGTCCCTTGCTTGATGGCGGGTTTATCTGGCCGATCATATCAATTCCCCATCCACGAAACGGCCACGGCTTTATGATTGGATGCATAGCCGATGCCGGTGTTCTCCGAATTGCTCCAAACTTCTGACAATCTTGACATCCTTTGTAATACTTGAAACAATCCTCTAGCATTGTCGGCCAAAAATATCCAATGCGTTTCAATAACCATCTCATTTTATGGGCCGATTGATGTGTTCCACAAATCCCCTCATGGACCTCGCTCATAACAATTTTGGCCTCCTCAGGACCTAGGCACTTGAGCAAGACACCATCAACCGTTCGATGGTATAAGTCATCATCTAACAGGACATACTGCAACACTTTGTATTTCATTTGTTGTGATGCCGGCTGGGAAGGATTCTTCAAATAATCGATGATAGCAAATCTCCAATCGTCGGCGTCCACGGCAGCAATTTGAACCCGTACATCCTTGACCATCGGCCTGTATCCCGATGCCCCCTGAGCTAGATCATTGGCCTCGAAGTTTTGCTTTCTGGGTATATGTCTCATCGTCACCATCTTGAACACTTGGAGCAACACCTTGCACTTTTCATTGTAGACTTTGAGAGTATCATCTTTGCATTCATACTCTCCAGAAAGTTGATTAAGTACCAGCTGTGAAACACCAATGATCTCGACGGAATCGGCCTCGACCTCTTGTAATAACTGCAAACCTTTAAGTACCGCTTTATACTCTGCTTGATTGTTAGTATAATAAGGCTTGATAGTAAAAGCAAACTCAAAGCTTGCCCCCTAGGGGATATAATGACCAGGCCGATAACGCATCCATGTCGGCAGACAGATCCATCAAAATACAGCGTCCATGGCACGATATCTTCATATGCGACTGAATCATCTCTGTGTTGAACAATGAAATCGGCCAGGGCTTGTCCTTTGATTGCTTTGGCCGATTCATATCTGAGGTCAAACTCTGTTAGAGCAAAAATCCACTTCCCAATTCTTCCTTTTAAAACAGGAGCTGATAGCATGTATTTCATCACATCAGCCTTACTGACCACAATGCATTCATTGGAAAGTAAATAATGCCTTAACTTAGTACATGAAAAATATAAGCACAGACATAATTTCTCCACCGGCGTGTACCTTGTCTCGGCATCTAACAACCTCCTGCTGAGATAAAAAATAGCTCGTTCCTTGCCATCAATGTCTTGAACCAAGACTGAGCCGATGGATTTCTCATCGGCCGATAGGTACAACCTGAATGGAATCCCTTTCCGTGGAGGGATTAAGACTGGGGGAGAACTTAAATATTCTTTGATATTATCCAGCGCTTTTTGTTGCTTGTCACCCCATACGAACTCCTGATCGTCCTTTATCTTCAATAATGGAGTGAATGGCTCTATTCTGCCTGACAGGTTTGATATGAAACGCCAGACAAAGTTGATCTTCCCGAGCAGAGATTGTAACTTGGTCTTATTTGCTGGAGGCTTGATATTTTTTATGGCGTCAATATTCTTCTGCGTGATCTCAATTCCTCTTTCATGGACCAAGAAACCCCGAAACTGACCAGCCGATACGCCAAAGGCACACTTGTTAGGGTTCATCTTTAAACCATATTTCCTTGCTCTGTCTAGTACCTTGCGTAAATCAGCCAAGTACATATCGTACTCCTTGGACTTCACGACGACATCATCAATGTAAACCTCGATCAGCGAGCCAATAAGATCATGAAAAATATAATTCATAGCCCTCTGATAAGTAGCTCTAGCATTTTTCAAGCCGAAAGTCATAACAACCCACTCATACAGGCCGATTGCACCCGGACACCGGAAGGCTGTCTTGTGAATATCTTCCTTCGCCATGAAAATCTGGTTGTAGCCTGCGTTCCCATCCATGAAACTGATGATTTTATGTCCAGACGCGGCATCTACCAGCAGATCAGCCAACGGCATAGGGTACTCATCTTTTGGTGTTGCCTTATTCAAATCTCTAAAGTCGATGCACACCCTAAGTTTGTCGTTTTTCTTTAAAACTGGAACTATGTTGGAAACCCACTCCGCATATCGGCAGGATCTGATAAAGTTGGCGTCGTAAAGTCGTGTGATCTCTGCCTTGATAGCTTTGTGCATATCGGCCTTAAATCTCCTAGGAGCTTGTTTGAATGGCCGATAGCCTGGTTTGATAGGTAGCCGATGTTCTACGATCGATCGGCTTAATCCTGGCATCTCATAGTATTCCCATGCAAAACAATCTATGAACTCTTTCAGAAGATTTATCAAATTATTCTTATATTCCTTTGGCAGGCTAGCACTTACATACGTCGGCCTAGGCCTATCACCTATTCCTATATCAACTTCTTCGAGCTGATCGGCCGACGTAAAGCCTTGTCCCAATTTTCCATCTAACTCATCCACCGCATCGTCTGTGTAGGGACTAGCTTGTTCGTCTTGGGCAGTGGATGGCACATCTTTGTTAAAGCAATTGCCTGTCTTGATCTTCAATCATCTCGATGTCACAATCAGTTACTTTGAGGAAATCGACGTCCCAGACTCGCCCGGACAAGCAATCGATTCCCTTCATCTGCCAAACTGCGAGATCGGCATTGGCCACGTGTACTGACCGATCGGCCTGCACGATCTCGACCTGGTCCCCTTGCCATTGTATCAGACATTGATGCATTGTTGAAGGGACGCAACAGTTTGCGTGGATCTAGTCTCGTCCCAACAACAAGCTGTAGGAACCCTTTCCATCGAAGACGAAGAAGGTTGTGGGTATCGTCTTGCTGCCCACGGTGAGTTCCACGTTGAGCACCCCCTTCGCCTCAAAAGCGTTGCCACCAATGTCTTTTAACACCTTGATAAGGTCCTCCGGCACTTTTCCAAGCTTTCGGAAGGTTGTATACGACATTAGGTTTACTGCCGCGCCGCCATCGACCAACATCTTCGTCATCGGCCGCCCGTTAATGAATCCCTTGATGTATAACGGCCGCACGTGCCTGTGGTTGTCGTCAGCTGGCTTGTTGAATATGGCTTGGTCTGGTGACAACTGTAGTCTAGCCGAAGATTGTTCATTGTCGGCTATTGCTTCATCGGCCGTCTGTATGCTGTACTCTGCTGGCAATATAAAACCATGTTAACAGACACCGATGCCACTCTTTTACCTTTTGAAGCCACAGAAGCCCGAGCTGTATTGGAGGTGCCCTCACCGGCCTTGACCACCATGGATTTTATCCTCCACTCCTTCTTGGTCTTGGCTGGCCGATGGGCTATCTCCACCTGTTGCTCTTGGACTTGCTCCTTCTTACTTAGTCTCTGAACCCGCCATTTTTGTGTTTTGCTGAATACGTCGCTTGGGCACCATTGGGGGTTCTGGACCTGCTGCTCTGCTTCAATCTGTTGCTCTTGGCGCATCGGCCCCAGCATTTCATGCACAGATTTTCTTTGCTTGGCCGGCCGATGCGCTTGCCTGCTTGAGTTGCCCTGATAAGAATATTCTGCACCATTGCATGCAGGGCACTCTTGGATGGATGGCAACCTCATCCCCTCATTCCAGCAGAACCGGAAAAACTCGCACTCCCAATGTGGGTCGTAGGAGTTGTCTTGATCGGCGTAGTCTTGAGCTTGTTCTTCCTACCGCCGCTGGTATTTTCTGATTAGGCCCTCCGAGGTCTGATGAGGTCGCTTGCCGGTCCGATGACCACCGCCGTCGGCCCTGTCCGCCCGCACCATGTTGACTGGGAATGGGTGTCCTTCCATCTTCATCGGCCTCTTGGCATCATCGATCTTAATTCTGCTTTGTTCGATGGCCGATTGGATCTGTTGTTTGAAGATCTTGCATTCATTGGTATGGTGTGAATAAGTGTTATGCCACTTGCAATATCTTCTCTTCTTGATTTCTTCGACCGATGGCAATACATGACCCATTGGCAGTTGAATTTGCTTTTCTTGCAATAGTAGATCAAATATCTTATCGGCCTTGTTGATGTCGCCCTTTTTTTGCCCATTGGCATGTTGTCGGCTTCTTCATCCGGGCCCATTCAGCCAGGTCAACTTCAACATCGTCATCTTCGTCTTCATCGGAGGCGTACTGATAATTTTATTAATCTTCTTCGCGAATTTCTTCGCCTCCTGGAATCTTTGTTCATGGGCCGATACCCTCTGTGCTAGCTGAGCTAGGCTGTCAAATTCCTGCGAGGAGAACCTCTCTCGTATCGGCCCCAGCAATCCTTTAAACGCCAAATCGGCCAATTGAGAATCGGTCAATCTGAGGCTGTAACACCTGTTCCTTATGTCCCTAAATCTTTGGATATACTCTGGGACCGATTCATCAACTCGTTGCCTAATGGCGATGAGATCAGACAGTTTCATTTCTTGTACACCATTGTAGAAATATCTGTGAAACTGTTTCTCAAGATCTATCCATCCTCTGATGGAATTGCAGGGTAAAGATGAAAACCATGTAAATGCTGACCCTGACAAGGACAGAGGGAAAAACCTCACCCTCAATGCCTCAATGACCGATGCCTCCCCGCACTGTACTAGGAATTGGCTCACAAGCTCATATGTCGAGACGTTGTCCTGCCCTGAAAATTTGGAAAAGTCCGGGATCTTGTATTGGCCTGGTAGTGGCACTCTGTCAAATTACTCGGGGTACGGGTGCCGATACACCGTAGAATTTTCCTTGGGCTTCAAGCTGAACTGATCTCGCATCACTTCGGCTACCATGTCGGCCCAGTATCCTACGGGCCGATGCGGGAGGTCTTGCTGATATGATTGTTGCAAGCCCTCTGCTTGATACTGCCTGGGGGAGTATGGCTGATAATGGTGATCAAGGTTCTGCGCGCCGTACTGCCCTGCGGTGTGCTGCTGGTAGCCTTGTGGCGTGTTGTAAGCAGCCTGTGGTGGAGGGTTGTTGAACACCGGGGCTTGTGGCTGTCCGGCCGATGGCTGGTTGACAGGAACTTGCTGCATCGGCTCAATCACTGGTTGCTTCCCCTTGGTCCATTGTGCATATTGCTCTTCCGTGATATGCGGAGGGCTCCCTCCTGTCTGCCTGATGAGGACCAGCGGCAGTGTCGTTGTTGGCTGCGCCGATGGGGGTGGCATCGGTGCTGTCTGCTGAGCCGTGCTCAGGTCGTTCCTCAAGGTCCGATAGGCAGGGAACTTATTTTCTGGCAGATAAATCGGGCCTTGAGGCTTGTATTGGTGGATCGACTCATCTAGGATCGATTTGACCGTATTGGTCAATGTGTTCACCAGGATCCCCGACTGGTTGACTAGCGCAGAGTGAACTGCGGAGTCAATCCTGTCTTGCAATGTCGGCGCCGCGGTATCCTTGGTCTTGACGGTGTGGTCGTGTGCCGCCGCCGACGTGCCAGCTCTATCTCCAAGACTCGGCATTATCACCTTAGACTTTTGAATCAGGGTGCCTTGCCGAGTCCTAGAATATGTCTGCAGGTACATATTCTGGAACTGCTCGACCAGCTTCTCCATCTCGGCTTTCTGCTCTACGTTGAGCTGGTTGACGGTCACGGAGACGATGTTCTCCTCAGAGATCTCGGCCTGCTTCGACATCTTGTAGTGATCTTGTTGATGTTGCAAAGCTTGTGTATTTGAGGTCCCACTGGACGTGCCAAAAGCGTGTTGGTGCAGAATTTCGACCCGCCTTGCAACCAAACGGGTTCCACATTTCCACGGCGGCCTGGGAGGTTTGCTTTACTCCAGTGCAGGTCCAAATGGCTTGCCTAGTTGTGTGCAGAGCGTGCCAGTTGATTTGATCTGCAATCAACAAGAAACAAGTAAACCATGTCAGAAAACAATGGCCGATCGGCCGATAGACCGATGACACATTGTCATAGCCCAGCCGATAAGGCAAAGCTATATCGGCTCACTTGTGATAAAATGAGATTAAAGCATAAATCTAATCTTATCGGCTTTCACCAATACGTTAATGTAAATTAACAGCATCGGCCAATGAGGATAACAAAGATAAATACACTAGCTATAACTCTAGGGCAAATCTACATGAACCAATCAATCAATATAAATATACCAATTACAGATAGACCTTAAAGAATAACCCGTAACAGAAACATCTAAATTCATCAATCTATTCATGCAAATGGCAGATACACATAAAACCCTAGGACAATCATGCATATCAGGTAAGACTGGCTGAAACCCCAGTGCTATCCTTAATTACAACCGAAAACAGGCTTCGTGTTAAATCTCAAAACAGGACTAAGGTCGATAGCAACTCAGAGTGTGAATTGAGACTTAACGCAAAGAAAATCAAGTCGCCGATTGCTTTTGGGGATGATAAATGCATTGATCAATCTAACCAAGCATAATAATTAAACCGTCGTCGGCAATAAACCCTAAAACGAGTAGATCGCTGGCGAGGCATAATTAGAACACCTGTCAAGATTACCCAAGACATGATAAACGACGATCACATCATCGAGACTTAACGTGTCTAAAACGACACGCTAGTCCCGACGATGCAGATCGTCAGGAACGAGTTCTTACCTCTGTTCCAGGGAAGCAAGAACTCATCGAAGTCCTCTTGCGAGGGTTGGCGATGCGCCGAAAGTAGATTGAACTGGTTTGTTTGTATTGAGTTATGAGAGAGTTTCTATGTACAAACTATCGGGATATTTATACCCGAGATTACAACAGGGTCCTTGTAGGACACGATCTTATCTCTAACAAATAACAAGTCTTTACGGCAGACTTTTGCCACAGATTAGATCTAAACCTACTCAATTTACAAGATACAATTGCCTAAAACCGAGCCTTATCTCTATTTGGCAACTTCCTTGAAGCTTATCTCGAGCCCAAACCAAGCCCATGCTGACTCTGTCAACTTCCAACCTCTATCAGCCGATAACCATATAAATCCGAATCGGCCGATACAGTCTTTCTACCAGCACCTCATTGAGTCCGATACGCTAACTGTGTCCGATACGAGACCTGGTTTGACTCCAACTTAACTCTTCTTCTCCGCTTCGGTTTCCTCTTTTTTCTTCGGGTTGATTACGAAAATCCACCATTAACAACCCTAAAATGAGTTAATCGCTGGCAAGATAGAATTAGAAAGCCATATCAAGATCAGCCGGTACATGATAGACGACGATCACATCATCAAGGCTTAATGTGCCCAAAAGCGACACGCTAGCCTCGACGATGTAATCGTCGGGTACGAGTTCTCACCTCTGCTCTGGGGAAGTAAGAACTCGCCGAAAGTTAACCTCTTACGAAGGTGGCGATGCGCCGAAAGTAGATTGAAACTTGTTTGATTGTGTATTGAGAGTTGAGAGAGTTTCTAAGTACAAACTACCGGGATATTTATACCCGTGATTACAACATTGTCCAGATAGGACATGATTCTATCTCTAACTAACAAACAAGTTCTTATGGCGGACTCTTGCCATAGATTAGATCGAATCTAACTTATCTTCCTAATTAATAGATACAGTTGCCTAAAACCGGGCCCAATCCCTATTTGGCAATCTCCTTGAAGCCTAACTCAAGCCCAAACCGAGCCCACGTTATCTCAATCCGCTTCTTGCTTCCATCAGCCGATGGCCGCATTGAACCCGCATCGGCCGATACATTCTTTCTGCTGGTGCTTCACCTGGTCCGATGCACTGCTGAGTCCGATATGGAACCTAGTCCAATACCCGGTCTGGCCTAATAACATAGCCAATCCGACTCGAATCATTTCTTCTTCTCTGCTTCGGTTTTCTCTTTCCTCTCCGAGTAGATTACGAAAATCTGCTGTTAACACATGCCCCCCAATTCTGCTTCATTATATAATGTGGCGGAATTAGCTCCGAGGAACTCATCGACTTCTTTGCTAGGGTTTGCCCAAAACCACGCAGATCCAGATTCGCATCCTTCCGCCGCCGATTTCCACGCGCAACTCCTCATAGCCATCTACGCCCTTCGATTCCGGTGACTCCTCGGCGTCTTCTGACATCGACCCCCTCAACGGCAACCTGCTCAATAGTATGCATGGCATCTTTGCCATTCTATGCGTCCGAGATCCCTGTGGTAAGCCAATCGCTCTTTAAGTTCACATTTTCATTTTCCCGCTAAGATTTTTCAAACAAGGGTTTCCGCCCTTGCCCCCTGGATCTTATTTGTCTTCATTGTTCATATGCCGTATATCTTCAAGAATCAGATTTTGATACCCACAAATGACAAATCACATCGATTCCTTCTGGGCCCCATGGGCAACTCTGACCCTACCTGGCTGATTAATGCTAAATAGAACAGAGTCCCCTTCAGGCAAGCAAAACCCAATGTCTCCTCATGGAAGCACACTTTTAGATCTTGGCCGTCAAAGCTTAATGGCTATAGGACTTGATACAAGAGAATTGCCGCAGCCAAGCAAGTCCATTGGGATGAGATAGGAATTGGCCAATGCATTGCTCTGTCTCTAGCAGACACCAAGAAGAATGAACCCCTCATATCGGCCGCCACCAATTTTTGGTCCAGCACCCTGAATTCCTTCCTGTTCAGGAAAGGTCCAATGACCCCCACGCTGATAGATGTCAAGATGCTAACAGGCTTGGATATCCTCTCTGAGATCAACCCCTTCAACCTGCTCATCAGCAGCAGCCATCAATTGAAAACAAAGAAGATTGGAGGCTGGTCTGGGTATATATCTGAGCACATGGAGCAAGGATCTGACTCAGAGAGAGAACACGTGGCCTTTCTAACCCTATGGTTAGAAAGATTCGTCTTCTGCGGATCAACCTGCAGCCCTACTTTGAACTGTCAACACTTAGCTCAGGCCCTGGTTGAAAAGAAACAACTTCCTCTTGGCCGATACCTGCTTGGAGCTGTCTATCAGCTACTGCACTCTGCCACTCAGGATCTGATGTTGAAACAGACAGTGGCACATGGAGGTCCATGGTGGTTTGTTCAACTATGGTTAACCATCCACACCAACACCATGGTTGATCAGCCTCCGCTATCAGACTCTGCCTTCCCATCGGACTACACCGATAATGAAGATCCCAAAACCAGAAGATGCATGTCCTTTGGAGAAGCAGCCTCTGTTTACCCTGGAGCTGATCAATCAGCCGAAGATATGTCCACATGGTTCATCCGATTCTACACTGGCCCTCCATCAGTCAAGATGGACATGTTTGTCTATCCCTCAGATTATGACTTTGAACTCCCTGACGACCTCAACTTGGGCCAACTGAATGCTGATATGGTTTCAAGAGAGTTATTCATGATCGGCATCACTCCATGCCTGCTCCCAGTAAGCGTATTCCAGGGCAGAAACACCAGCCTGTCATACGAGTTTTAAAATCCCATGATAGCTGCCAGACAATGTGGGCTTGGACAACTTCCTATCAGCCTACACTTCCATCGACTCCTAGAGAGCAGAGGCACGGTCTCATCGGCATTGAGTATGAGCAAAGTTTTAGAGACCAGAATCCCAAACTTGGGTGATTGTGACCGATTGCATTTGAATGCCTTCATCCATATCAGCTTCCCAGCATGGTGGCATGAGTGGGCTACTCACATCTTCCATCAATCGGCCAGATTCTACTTGACAGAGCCTATTGACAATATCAGCCCCCAAGTCCCTGATGCCCCAATTCCATCTGTCAGCAACAGTGGGCAAAGAATATCTTATACTATGGTCCTGGCTCCGTCGGGCAAATCTGTTATGGAGTCAGCTATTGGCCTTACTGCTCCGAAGGTGTCATCGCTGCTCCAAGGGCCGATAGTCAAAGAAACTACAAAAAGGAAGGTGCCAGCATGGGACAAAGCCCAAAAACCTGTGAAAAAGTCTAAGACTGATGATCAAGTTGATATTGACCAACTAGACCCCTCCATGGAAGAATTTCTGGATGACCAAGTAATGGATGAGGAGGTCGATGACGCAGCGGCTGATATATCTGAAGAAGAACATCCATCGGCCACCACTGCTGAAAAACCATCAGCCACAATTACTGCAGATCCACCGGTCGATGACCAAACTGATGAAGATATCTACATCCCCGAAGGCCATAGAGGACCAAACTGCGAAACTGAAGGCATCGGCCAAACACCTGGCAACCCTGAGTAAGTCCTTGAGGCCAATTCCAGGGTCGATGGCCGATGACGCTCAGACGATAGAAGACATCGATCAAATTCGTCGCAAGGCCATTGCAGCTATTCAAAACTTCGTAGGCTGATGTAATATACTTTTAAATTCCTTCTTGTAAAAAACTAACCTTGTGTTTTGATTAACATATACCTTATCGGCCAATTAGCCGAATATGATTAACTTGTGTAACTCATAAGAATACTTAATAGAATAATGTCCCACATCGGCCGATAGAGCACGATCAGTAAAATGCATCAGCTGATGGATAAAACTTTTTGAAAGCTTAACCAAGAATCCATCCAAAAAGTTTTAAAAGTCCACAAATTTATAAGAACTTCTGAGTATATATATGCCCCCCAAATTTTGGAAGATGAGGGCTCATGTTGTAAAATTTGAACTAAGGGCGATAATGGATATCGGCCATCTAAGGCGATGCATTACACATCGGCTATTATCATAAACCGGCTGGCAAGCCGATCATGAGTCGTTCCATGCACTTGGATAATATTTCTTCAAGTATTTTCCATTGAGGGCTCTGCCATAAACTTCTCCGTCCAATCCTTGTAATAAATAGGCATTTTTAGGAACACATCAATGAATCTGAAAAGGGCCTTTCCAAGTAGGTGACCACTTGCCGAATTTGTTATCTCTAGAACCGATCGGCAGTATCAATTTTCAAACAAGATCCCCTTCCTCAAATGACTTGGCTACAACCTTTTTATTATAATGACGAGCAACTCGATCTTTATCTCTCTTGATTTTTTCCAATGCTCGCAACCGGACGTGTGCCAAATCATCCAACTCATCGACCATGAGATTGTGATATTCATCGGCTGTCGAGTCGTCTTGCAACGCAATCCTTCTTGAGCCGATGTTGGTCTCCCACAGCAATACAGCTTCGTGTCCATAAACCAGCTGATAAGGTGGCACTTGAGTTGCACCATGACAAGCCATCCGATACGCCCAAAGGGAATCGACCAGCGTTGTATGCCACCGTCTCGGCTGTTCGTCGATCTTCCTCTTGATCAACTTAATTAAAGTCTTATTAGAATCTTCTGCTTGCCCATTAGCTTGCGCATAATATGGAGAAGAATTCAACAGCTTGATGCCCATGCTATCGGCAAACTCAACAAACTTATCGGACACGAAGATTGATCCCTGATCTGTAGTCAATGTCTGTGGTAGTCCAAACCGATATATGATATGCTCCTTGACAAATTGAATTGCATCCTTGGAATCAACCTTCTTAAGGGGGATGGCCTCAACCTACTTTGTAAAGTAGTCCGTAGCCACTAAAATATACTTGTGTCCTTTGCTTGATGGTGGATTAATCTATCCGATCATGTCTATACCCCATCCTCGAAACGGCTACGGCTTTATGATTGGATGCATAGCCGATGCCGGTGCTCTCTGAATTGCTCCAAACTTTTGACAATCTTAACACCCCTTGTAGTACTTGAAACAATCCTCTTACATTGTCGGCCAGAAATATCCAACCCGCTTCAGAAGCCATCTCATTTTATGGGCCGATTGATGTGTTCCACAGATTCCTTCATGGACCTCACTCATAACAACTTTGGCCTCTTCTAGACTTAAACACTTGAGCAAGACACCATCAATCGTCAAATAGTATAGGTCATCATCTAGTAAGACATAATGTAGGACTTTGTATTTCATCTTTCGTGACGGTGATTGGGAAGGATTTCTCAAGTATTCGATGATAGCAAACCTCCAATCATCGGCATCCACGGCAGCAATTTGGACCTCAACGTCTTTTGCCATCGGCCTGTATCCAGATGCCCCCTAAGCTAAATCATTGGCTTCAAAATTTTGCTTCCTGGGTATGTGCCTCATTGTCACAATCTTGAAGGCTTGTAGCAACTCCTTGCACTCTTCATTGTAAACTCTGAGAATATCGTTTCTGCATTCATACTCCCCAGAAAGCTGATTGACGACTAGCTGTGAATTGCCAATAATTTCCACGAAATCGGCCTCGACTTCTTGTAATAACTGCAAACCCTTGAGAACGGCTTCGTATTCCGCTTGATTATTTGTGTAATAAGGCTTGATGGTAAACTCAAACTCGAAGCTTGCCCCCCAAGGGGATATGATGACTAGGCCGATACCGCATCCATGTCTACAAACAGATCCATCAAAATACAGTGTCCAGGGCACATTGTCTGAATATGCAATTGAATCATCTCTATGTTGAACAATGAAATCGGCCAAGGCTTGTGCTTTGGTCGCTTTGGCCGATTCATATCTGAGGTCAAACTCTGTCAAGGCAAAAATCCACTTCCCAATTCTCCCTTTTAAAACAGGGACCGATAGCATGTATTTCATCACATCAGCCTTGCTTACCACGATGCACTCGTTGGAAAGTAAATAATGCCTTAATTTAGTACATGAAAAATATAAGCATAGACATAATTTCTCTACTGGCGTGTACCTTGTTTCAGCATCTAATAATCTTCCGCTCAGGTAGAAAATAGCTCTTTCTTTGCCATCAATCTCTTGAACCAAAACAAAGCCGATGGATTTCTCATCGGCCGACAGGTACAGCCTGAATGGAACTCCCTTCTGTGGATGGATTAAAACTGGAGGGGAACTCAAATAGTCTTTGATATCGTCCAACGCCTTTTGCTGCTTATCACCCCATACAAACTCTTGATCGTCCTTTATCTTCAATAGTGGAGTGAATGGCTCTATCTTGCCTGACAGGTTTGATATAAAACGCCGAACAAAGTTGATCTTCCCAACCAAAGATTGTAACTTGGTCTTGTTCTCCGGAGGTTGGATCTTTTTTATAGCATCAATATTCTTCTGTGTGATCTCAATTCCTCTCTTGTGGACCAAAAAACCTAAAAACTGATCGGCCGATACGCCAAAGGCACATTTGTTAGGGTTCATCTTTAAACCATATTTTCTTGCTCTCTCTACCACCTTGCGTAAATCGGCCAAGTGCACATCATACTCCTTCGACTTCATGACAACATCATCTATGTAAACCTCAATCAAAGAGCCAATAAGATCATGAAAAATATAATTCATTGCCCTCTGATAGGTGGCTCCAGCGTTTTTTAGGCCAAATGTCATAACAACCCACTCATATAGGCCGATTGCCCCCGGACACCTGAAGGCTGTCTTGTGAATGTCTTCCTCAGCCATGAAAATCTGATTATAGCCTGCGTTTCCATCCATAAAGCTGATAATCTTGTGTCCAGATGCAGCGTCAACTAGCAAATCGGCCAACGACATAGGGTACTCGTCTTTTGGCGTTGCTTTATTTAAATCTCTGAAATCAATACACACCCTGAGCTTGCCGTTTTTCTTCAACACTGGGATTATATTGGAGACCCACTCCGCGTATCGGCAGGATCTGATGAAGTTGACGTCGTAAAGCCTTGTGATCTCTGCCTTGACAGCTTGATGCAAATCAGCCTTAAATTTCCTAGGAGCTTGTTTAAACGGCCGATAGCCTGGTCTGATGGGTAACCGATGTTCTATAATCGATCAGCTTAATCCTGGCATCTCATGATATTCCCATGCAAAACAATCCATGAATTCTTTCAAAAGATTTATTAGTTTATCCTTGTACTCCCTTGGTAGGTTAGCACTTACACACATCGGCTTAGGCCTATCACCTATTCCTATATCAACTTCTTCCAGTTCATCGGCCGACGTAAAGCCTTGCCCCAATTTTCCATCTAATTCATCCACCGCATCATCTGTGTCGGGGCTAACTTGTTCATCTGTGCTTGAGGATGTTACACCTTTGTTAAAGTAACTGCTTGTCTTGATCTTCGATCGACTCAATGTCGTAATTAGTTACCTTTAAGAAATTGGCCTCCCAAACTCGTCCAAACAGGCAGTCGATTCCTTCCATCTCCCATACTGCAAGATCGGCACTGGCCACGTGTACGGACCGATCGGCTTGCACGACTTCGACTTGGTCCCCTTGCCATTGAATGAGGCACTGATGCATCGTTGAAGGGATGCAACAATTTGCATGGATCCAATCTTGTCCCAACAACAGGCTGTAGGAACCCTTTCCATCGAAAACAAAAAAGGTGGTAGGTATTGTCTTGTTGCCCACTGTGAGCTCCACGTTCAACACCCCTTTGACCTCCGATGCGTTGCCGCCAAAGTCCTTTAACACCATATTGGTCTTGATGAGATCCTCTGGTACTTTTCCAAGCTTTCTGAAAGTTGTATATGGCATCAAGTTTACTGCCGCGCCGCCATCGACCAGCATCTTCGTCATCAGCCGCCCATTGACAAATCCCTTGATGTACAACGGCCGAAGGTGCCTGTAGCTGGTGTCGGCCGGCTTGTCGAATGTGGCTTGTTCTGGTGACAACTGTAGCTTGGCCGAGGATTGCTCTATCTCATCGTCGGCTGCTACTTCATCGGCCATCTGTATGCTGTACTCTGCTGGCAATATGAAAACCATGTTAACAGACGCCGATGCTATGCCTTTACCTTTTGCAAACGCAGGAGCCTGAGTTGACTTTGTGGCACCCTCATCGGCCTTGACCACTGTAGATTTTATTGTCCATTCTTTCTTAGTCTTGGCTGACCGATGGGCAATTGTTGCCTGCTGCTCCTGGATCTGCTCCTTCTGCCTCAGCCTCTGAACTCGTCGCTTTTGTGTTTTGCTAAATACGTCACTTGGGCACCATTGAGGGTTCTAGACTTGCTCATCGTCTTCGGTCCGATGATCATGGTGCATCGGCCCTAGCCTCTCATGCACAGATTTCTTCTGCTTGATCGGCCGATGCTCTCGTCTACTTGAGCTGCCCCGGTGAGATTCCTCGACGTTGTTGCATGCAGGGCACTCCTGGATAGACGGCAACCTCATCCCCTTGTTCCAGCAGAACCAGAAAAAATCGCACTCCCAATGGGGATCATAGGATCTGTCTCGGTCAGAGTAATCTTGTGCTTGTTCCTTCCACCTCCGCTGGTACTTCTTGATCAGACCTTCTGAGGTCTGATGAGGTCGCTTGTTGGTCCGATAGGCGTCGCTATCGGCCTTGCCAGCCCGCACCATGTTGACTGGGAACGGATGTCCTTCTATCTTCATCGGCCATTTGGCTTCACCAAACTTGATCCTGCCTTGTTCAATGGTTTGATGAGAATATGTGTTGTGCCACTTGCAATATCTTCTCTTTTTTATTTCCTCGGCCGATGGCAGCACATGACCTACTAGCAATTGAATCTGTTTCTCCTGCAGTAGTAGATCAAATATTTTATCGGCCTTGTTGATGTCAAGGTCAAATTTTTCCTCTTTGTCGCCCTTCTTGGCCCATTGGCACGTTGTCGGCTTCTTCATCTGGGCCCACTTAGCTAAATCAACCTCGGCATCAACTTCATCGTCTTCGTCGGAGGCATATTGATAAACATTATTGACTTTCTTCGTGAATTTCCTTGCCTCCTGAAACCTTTGTTCGTGGGCCGATACCCGTTGTGCTAGCTGAGCTAGGCTATCAAACTCTTGTGATGAGAACCTTTCTCGTATTGGCCCCAACAATCCCTGGAACGCCAAATCGGCCAGTTGAGAATCGGTCAAGCTGAGGCTGTAACACCTGTTCCTGACGTCCCTAAATCATTGTATGTAGTCTGGGACCAATTCGTCAACCCTGTGCCTGATGGCGGTGAGATCAGACAGCTTCATCTCTTGTACGCCGTTGAAGAAATAACGATGAAACTGTTTCTCCAGGTCGACCCATCCTCTGATGGAATTACAGGGTAGAGAGGAGAACCATGTGAACGCTGACTCTGACAAGGACAAAGGGAAAAATCTCACCCTCAACGCCTCAACGGCCGATGCCTCACCACATTGAGCTAGGAATCGGCTTATGTGCTCATATGTAGAGATATTGTCTTGCCCCGAAAACTTGGAAAAGTCCGGGATCTTGTATCGGCTCGGCAGTAGCACTCTGTCGAATTCCTCGGGGTACGGGTGCCGATACACTGTTGAACTCTCCTTGGCCTTTAAGCCGAATTGATCACGCATCACTTCGGCTATCATATCGGCCCAGTATCCTGAGGGCTGGTGTGGAGGCTCCTGGTGTTAAGGCTGCTGGAAGCCTTCTTGCCGATATTGCCTTGGGGAGTACGGCTGGAAGTGGTGATTCAGGTTTTGTGCATCATACTGCCCTGCAGTGTACTGCTGGTAGCCCTGCGGCGCGTTGTAGGCCGCTACTTGTGGAGGGTTGCTTGGCAGAGCGTATTGAGGTTGCCCAGCCGATGGTGGATTGGCCAGAACTTGTTGTATCGGCTCAACCATCGGCTGTTTCCCCCTCGTCCATTGTGCGAATTGCTCCTCCGTGATGTGTTGGGGGCTTCCTCCCGCTTGCTTGGTCCGGACCAGTGGCATTGTTGACACTGGCTGGGCCGATGGAGGTAGAATCGGCGCTGTCGGCTGTGGAGCCGTACTCAGATCGGTCCTCAAGGTCCGATATGCAGGGAACTTGTTGTCAGGAAGGAAAATCAGTCCTTGAGGCTTGTACTGGTGAATGGAACCGTCTAGGTTTGATTTCACTGTGTTGGTCAGTGTGTTCACCAGGATTCCCGATTGGTTGACCAACGCAGAGTTAACCACGGAGTCAAGGCAGTCTTGTAGCGTCGGCGCAGCGCTGTGAGCATCCTCTTCAGTCTTGACAGTTTGGTCATGTGCTGCCGCCGATGTGCTAGCTCTATCTCAAGGGCTTGGCATCATCACCTTCGATTTTTGGATAAGGTTACCTTGCCAAGTCCTGGAGTAGGTTTGCAAGTACATATTCTGGAACTGCTCGGTCAACCTTGTCATCTCAGCCTTTTGCTCCTCGTTAAGCTGATCAGCAGTCACTGGGACAATGTTCTCCTCTGACACATCGGTTTGCTTCGATATCTTGAAGTGAACTTGTGGTCGGTGTGAAGCTTATGTTCTTCTTCGTCCCACTGGGCATGCCCAAAGCGTGTTGGCACAGAATTTCGACCCGCCCACCGTCAAAGCGGGTTCCACGTTTCCACGGCGGCCTGGGAGATCTGCTTAACTCCGATGCAGGTCCAATGGCTTGCCTAGGTGCGTGTAGGGCGTGCCAGTTGATTTGATCTGCAATCAACAAGAATAAACAAGTAAACCACGTTAGTAAACGATGGTCGATCGGCCGATAAGCCGATGTCGCATCGTGAGGGCCTAACCGATAGGGCAAAGCTGTATCGGCTTACTTGAGGTAATAATAGAATAAGAATAAAATATAGATCTAATCTCATCGGCCCTCATCAACATATTGATGTCAATTTAATAACTGTGGCCGATGATGGATGTAAAAGATAACAACACTAGCTAATACTCTAGTGCAAACTTGTATGAACCAATTGGCCAATATAAATATACTGATCACAAGGAAACCCTAAGTATAATCTGTGATAAATACACTTATACCCGTAGATTCATTCATACAAGTGGCAAATACATTCAAAAACATAAAGCAATTACATGTATTAGGTAAGACCAGCTGAAACCCCGGCGTTATCCTTAATTACGATCAAAAACAGGCTTTGAATTAGATCTCAAAACAGGACTAAGGTCGATAGCAACTCAGACTGTGAATTGAGACTTAACACAAAGAAGATCAAGCTGTCGATCGCTTTTGGGGATGGTAGATGCATTAGATGATCTAGACAAGCAAACTAATTCGACCATTGTCGGCAGTAAACCCTAAAACGAGTTAATCGCTGGCAAGATAGAATTAGAAAGCCATATCAAGATCAGCCGATACATGATAGACGATGATCACATCACCAAGGCTTAACGTGCCTAAAGCGACACGCTAGCCCCGACGATGTAATCGTCGGGTACGAGTTCTCACCTCTGCTCTGGGGAAGTAAGAACACGCCGGAAGTTAACCTCTTGCGAGGGTGGCGATGCGCCGAAAGTAGATTGAAACTTGTTTGATTGTGTATTGAGAGTTGAGAGAGTTTCTAAGTACAAACTACCAGGATATTTATACCCGTGATTACAACATTGTCCAGATAAGACACGATTCTATCTCTAACTAACAAACAAGTCCTTATGGCGGACTCTTGCCATAGATTAGATCGAATCTAACTTATCTTCCTAATTAATAGATACAATTGCCTAAAACCGGGCCCAATCCCTATTTGGCAATCTCCTTGAAGCCTAACTCAAGCCCATACCGAGCCCACGCGATCTCAATCCGCTTCCTGCTTCCATTGGCCGATGGCCGCATTGAACCCGTATCGGCCGTGTTGACGACAGATTTTGGTAATCGACTTGGAAAGAAAAGAGGAAACCGAAGCAGAGAAGAAGGATCGAGTTGGAGTCGGACCAGGTTTCGTATCGGACCCGGCAACCGTATCGGACTAGGGAGGTGTTGCTATAAAGAGTGTATCGGCCGATACGGATTTGGCTTGGTCATGGGCCGATGCGGGTTGTGAGTTGACAGTGTCAACGTGGGCTTGGTCTGGGCTCAAAGTAAGCTTCAAGGAAGTTGCCAAGTCGAGATAAAGCTCGGTTTTAGGCAATTGTATCTTGTAAATTAGGTAGTTTAGATCTAATCTGTGGCTAGAGTCTGCCGCAAAGACTTGTTTGTTAGTTGTAGATAAGATCGTGCCCTACAAGGGTTCTGTTGTAACCTCGGGTATAAATATCCCGATAGTTTGTACATGTAAACTCTCTCGAATCAATCACACAAAAACCAGTTCAATCTACTTTCGGCGCATCGCCAACCCTCGCAAGAGGTCTTCTTCAGCGAGTTCTTGCTTCCTCGGAGCAGAGGTAAGAACTCGTCCCCGACGATCTGCATCGTCGAGGCTAGCGTGTCGCTTTAGACACGTTAAGCCTCGATGATGTGATCGTCGATTACCATGTCTTGGATAGTTTTGACAGGTGTCTCGATTAAGCCTTGCCAGCGTTTTACTCGCTTTAGGGTTTACTGCCGATGATGGTTTAATTTGCATGCTTGGCTAGATTATTCAATGCATCTGTCATCCCCAAAAGCAATCGACGACTTGATTTTCTTTGCGTTAAGTCTCAATTCACACTTTGAGTTGCTATCGACCTTAGTCCTGTTTTGAGATCTAACACAAAGCCTGTTTTCGCTTGTAATTAAGGATAGTACCGGGGTTTTAGCCGGTCTTACCTAACATATGTGATTGCTTTATATTACTTGCATATGTTTGCCACTTATATGTGCGGATCGATAAGTATAAATGTGTTGATCATGAAGTAATCTTAAGATCTCTTTACGGTTGATGCGTTTATATTGGCCGATTGGCTCGTATAAGGTTGCGCTAGAGTACTAGCTGGTGTAGTTACCTTTATTATTCTTATCGGCCGATATTATTCGTTAAGATCTATGTATCAATGAAGGCCGATAAGATTAGAATCATGTCATACTCATTTTCTAAGTGAGCCGATATAGCTTTGCCCTATCGGCTGAGCTATGACAATGTGTCATCGGTCTGTCGACCGATCGGCCGTTGTTTTCTGACTTGGTTTACTTGTTTCTTGTTGATTGCAGATCAAATCAACTGGCACGCTCTACTTACGACTAGGCAAGCCATTTGGACCTGCACTGGAGCTAAGCAGATCTCCCAGGCCGCCGTGGTAACGCGGAACCCGTTTGGTTGCTGGACGGGTCGAAATTCTGCGCCAACACGCTTTTGGCACGCCCGGTGGGACCTCAAGAACACAAGCTTCTCACCAACAGCAAGAACACCTCGAGATGTCGAAGCAGGTTGAGATCGTCGAGGAGAACGTCATTCCTGTGACCGCCGACCAGCTCAGCGCAGAACAAAAAGCTGAGATGGATAGTCTGGTCGCGCAGTTCCAGAATATGTACCTGCAAACATATTCTAGGACTCGGCAGGGCACCTTGATTCAAAAGTCCAAGGTGGTCATGCCGAGTTCTGGAGATGGGGCTGGAACGTCGGCGGCGGCGCACGATCACGCCGTCAAGACTGAAGACACTGCGGCGCCGACGCTGCAAGACCGAATCGACTCCGTAGTTCACTCTGCGCTAGTCAACCAGTCGGGGATCCTGGTGAACACGTTGACCAATACGGTCAAGTCGATCCTGGATGGTTCAATCCATCAGTACAAGCCTCAAGGCCCGATTTACCTGCCAGAAAATAAGTTCCCTGCCTATCGGACCTTGAGGAACGACCTGAGCACGGCTCAGCCGACAGCGCCGATGCCACCTCCATCGGCGCAACCAACAACGACCCTGCCGCTGGTCCTCACCAAGCAGGCGGGAGGAAGCCCTCAGCACATCACGGAGGAGCAGTACGCTCAATGGACCAAGGGGAAGCAACCGGTGGTTGAGCCGATGCAGCAAGTTCCTGTCCACCAGCCATCGGCCGGACAACCGCAACCCCCGGCGTTCAATAGTCCTCCGCTTCAAGCTGCATACAACGTGCCGCAAGGCTATCAGCAGTACACCGCAGGGCAGTACAGCGCGCAGAACCTGGATCACCACTATCAACCGTACTCCCCCAGGCACTATCAAGCAGAGGGCCTCCAACAATCCTACCAGCAGGACCTCCCGCATCGGCCCGCAGGATACTGGGCTGACATGATAGCCGAAGTGATGCGAGATCAATTCGGCTTGAAGCCCAAAGAGAATTCTACAGTGTATCGGCACCCGTATCCTGAGGAATTTGATAGGGTTCCATTGCCGGGCCGATACAAGATCCCGGATTTCTCCAAGTTTTCGGGACAGGACAATGTCTCGACATATGAGCACGTCAGCCGATTCTTAGCGCAGTGCGGGGAGGCATCGGCTGTCGAGGCGTTGAGGGTGAGGTTCTTCCCTCTGTCCTTATCAGGGTCTGCCTTCACATGGTTCTCTTCCTTGCCCTGCAATTCTATCAAAGGATGGATAGATCTGGAGAAACAGTTTCATAGATACTTCTACAATGGCGTACAAGAGATGAAGCTGTCAGATCTGACTGCCATCAGGCAGTGAATGGATGAGTCGGTCCCTGAGTACATACAAAGGTTCAAAGATATACGCAACAGATGTTATAGTCTCAGTTTGACCGATTCCCAGTTAGCCGACCTGGCGTTTCAGGGATTGCTAGGGCCGATACGCGAGAGGTTCTCCTCTCAGGAATTTGACAGCCTCGCTCAGCTGGCACAACGCGTATCGGCCCACGAGCAGCGATTCCAGGAGGCGAAGAAGTTCGCGAAAAGGGTTAACACTGTTTATCAGTACGCCTCCGACGATGAAGACGATGAAGGCGCTGATGTCGACCTAGCCTAGTGGGCCCGGATGAAGAAATCAACAACTTGCCAGTGGGCCAAGAAAGGAGATAAAGAGGATAAATATGATTTCGACATCAACAAGGCCGATAAGATATTTGACCTGCTGTTGCAAGAAAAGCAGATTCAACTGCCAGTAGGTCACGTATTGCCATCGGCCGAAGACATCAAGAAAAGGAGATATTGCAAGTGGCACAATTCCTATTCACACCATACAAATGAATGCAAGATCTTCCGGCAACAAATTCAATCGGCCATTGAGCAGGGCAGAATAAAAATCGATGATGCCAAGCGGCCGATGAAGATTGAAGGCCACCCGTTCCCAGTCAACATGGTGCGGGCGGACAGGGCCGATGGCGGTGGTCATCGGACTGGCAAGCGGCCTCATCAGACCTCTGAGGGTCTGATCAGAAAATACCAGCGGAGGCGGGAGGAACAAGCTCAAGACCAAGCCGATCAAGACAGCTCCTACGACCCACACTGGGAGTGCGAGTTTTTTCGCTTCTGCTGGAATGAAGGGATGAGGTTGCCATCTATCCAGGAGTGCCCTGCATGCAGTGGTGCAGAAGATTCTTATCAGGGCAGCTCAAGCAGACAAACGCATCGGCCGGCCAAGCAACGGAAATCCGTGCATGAAAGGCTGAGGCCGATGCATCAAGATCAGCACAATGAAGATGAGGAGCAAGTCCAGAACCCCCAATGGTGCCCAAGTGATGTATTCACCAAGACGCAGAAACGGCGGGTTCAGAGGCTGAGGAGGAAAGAGCAAACCCAAGAGCAACAAGCTGAAATACCCCATCGGCCAACCAAGACCAGAAAAGAATGGAGAATAAAATCCACGGTGGCCAGGGCCGATGAGGGCACCTCCAATACAGCTCAGGGCTACTCAGCTTCAAAAGGTAAGAAGACGGCATCGGCGCCTGTTAACATGGTGTTTATATTGCCAGCAGAATACAGTGTGCAGGCGGCCGATGAAGCGATGGCTGATGAGGAACAAAGTTCAGCTAGGCTACGGTTGTCACCAGACCAAGCTACCTTCGACAAGCCAGTTGACGCTAGCTACAGACATCTACGGCCGTTGTACATCAAAGGATTCATCAACGGGCGGCCGATGACGAAGATGCTGGTCGATGGTGGCGCAGCAGTCAATTTAATGCCATACACAACTTTCAGAAAGCTTGGAAAAGTACCTGAGGATCTTATCAAGACAAATATGGTATTAAAAGACTTCGGTGGCAACGCATCCGAGGCGAAGGGGGTTCTGAACGTGGAACTCACCGTGGGCAGTAAAACAATTCCCACCACCTTCTTCGTCTTTGATGGAAAGGGTTCCTACAGCTTGTTGTTGGGACGAGATTGGATCCATGCTAATTGCTGTGTCCCTTCAACAATGCACCAATGCCTCATGCAATGGCAAGGGGACCAAGTCGAGATCGTGCAGGCCGATCGGTCAGTACATGTCGCCAATGCCGATCTCGCAGCTTGGGAGATGGAAGGAATCGACTGCTTGTCCGGGCGAGTCTGGGACGCCGATTTCCTCAAGGTAACCGACTGCGACATCGAGACGATTGAAGACCAAGACAAGCGGTTACTTTAGCGAAGATGCACCATCCGCCGTTGGCAACAACCCCTACACAGATGACGCGGTGGATGAGTTAGATGGCAAGTTAGGACAAGGTTTTACGTCGGCCGATGAATTGGAAGAAATTGATATAGGAATAGGTGATAGGCCTAGGCCGACGTATCTAAGCGCTAATTTGCCAAAGGAATATAAGAATGATTTGATATACCTCTTGAAAGAATTCAGAGATTGTTTTGCATGGGAATACCATGAGATGCCAGGATTAAGCCGATCGATTGTAGAACATCGGCTACCAATCAAACAAGGCTATCGGCCTTTTAAGCAAGCTCCTCGGAGGTTTAAGGCCGATATGCACGAAGCCATAAAAGCAGAGATCACAAGACTTTACGACGCCAACTTTATCAGGCCCTGCCGATACGCGGAGTGGGTCTCCAACATAGTTCCGGTATTGAAAAAGAACGGCAAGCTAAGGGTATGCATCGATTTCAGAGATCTAAATAAGGCGACGCCCAAAGATGAGTACCCTATGCCGTTGGCCGATTTGCTCGTTGACGCTGCTTCCGGGCATAAGATCATCAGTTTCATGGACGGCAACGCGGGCTACAATCAGATCTTTATGGCTAAAGAGGACATTCATAAGACAGCCTTCAGGTGCCCAGGGGCAATCGGCCTATATGAATGGGTCGTCATGACATTTGGTTTGAAGAATGCTAGAGCTACGTATCAGAGGGCTATGAATTATATTTTTCATGATCTTATCGGCTCTCTGATTGAAGTCTACATAGACGATGTCGTCGTGAAGTCAAGAGAACATGATATGCACTTGGCCGACTTACGCAAGGTACTAGAAAGGGCAAGGAAATATGGTTTGAAGTTGAACCCTAACAAATGTGCCTTTGGCGTATCGGCCGGTCAGTTTTTGGGTTTCTTGGTCCATGAAAGGGGGATTGAAATCACACAGAAGAACATCGATGCCATCAAGAAAATCAAGCCTCCAGAAAACAAGACCAAGTTATAGTCTCTGCTTGGCAAGATTAACTTCGTCCGGCGTTTTATATCAAATTTATCGGGCCGTATAGAGCCATTCACTCCACTGTTGAAAATAAAGGACGACGAAGAGTTCATATGGGGTGACAAGCAACAGAAGGCGCTAGACGATATCAAAGAGTATTTAACTTCTCCGCCGGTCTTAATGCCTCCACAAAAAGGAGTCCCATTCAAATTGTACTTGTCAGCCGATGAGAAATCCATCGGCTCAGTCCTGGTTCAAGATGTTAACGGCAAGGAAAGAGCTATTTTTTATCTCAGCAGGAGAATGTTAGACGCTGAGACAAGGTACACGCCGGTGGAGAAATTATGCCTTTGTCTATATTTTTCATGTACTAAATTGAGGCATTACTTGCTTTCCAACGAGTGCATAGTGGTGAGCAAGGCCGATGTGATGAAATACATGCTATCGGCCCCTGTGTTGAAAGGACGAGTTGGGAAGTGGATCTTTGCTTTAACAGAGTTTGATCTTCGATACGAATCGGCCAAAGCGATTAAAGGACAAGCCCTGGCCGATTTCATCGTTCAACATAGAGATGACTCAGTTGCATATGCGGACATTGTACCGTGAACGTTATATTTTGATGGATCCGTCTGCAGACACGGTTGCGGTATCGGCCTAGTCATCGTATCCCCTCGGGGGGCAAGTTTTGAGTTCGCCTTCACCATCAAGCCTTACTATACCAACAATCAAGCAGAATATGAAGCGGTGCTTAAAGGCTTGCAGTTATTACAAGAAGTCGAGGCCGATGCCGTGGAAGTCATTGGTGATTCACAGCTAGTAATTAGTCAACTTTCTGGGGAGTATGAGTGCAGAGACGACATACTCAAAGTCTACAATGAGGAGTGCAAAGAGTTATTACACGGTTTCCGGATCGTAACGATGAGGCACATACCCAGGAAGCAGAATTTCGAAGCCAATGATTTAGCTCAGGGGGCATCGGGATACAGGCTGATGGCTAAAGATGTTCCAGTTCAGATTGCTCTTGTGCACGCCGATGACTGGAGGTTTGATATCATTGAGTATTTGAAAAACCCTTCCCAATCGGCGTCACGCAGAATGAAATATAAAGTTTTACACTATGTCTTATTGGACGATAACCTATATTATCGGACGGTTGATGGTGTCCTGCTCAAATGCCTAGGTCCTGAGGAAGCTAAAATCGTTATGAGCGAAGTACATGAAGGGATTTGTGGCACCCATCAATCGGCCCATAAGATGAAATGGCTGATGAAGCGCGTCGGATATTTTTGGCCAACCATGCTAGAAGATTACTTCAAGTATTATAAAGGATGTCAGGATTGTCAGAAATTTGGAGCAATTCAGAGAGCGCCTGCATCGGTTATGCATCCAATTATAAAGCCGTGGCCGTTTCGAGGATGGGGAATAGATATGATCGGCCAGATTAACCCACCATCAAGTAAGAGACACAAGTATATATTAGTGGCTACAGATTACTTCACAAAGTGGGTTGAGGCCGTTCCTCTCAAGAAGGTTGATTCCAGAGACGCTATTCAGTTCATCAAGGAGCACATCATATATCGGTTTGGGTTACCTCAGACAATAACCACAGATCAGGGATCAATCTTCGTGTCCGATGAGTTCGTCCAATTTGCTGACAGCATGGGCATCAGATTACTCAATTCTTCTCCTTGTTACGCGCGGGCTAATGGGCAGGCAGAGGCTTCCAACAAGACTTTAATCAAATTAATCAAGAGGAAAATTGACGAACAGCCGAGACAATGGCATACAACGCTGGCCGATTCCCTTTGGGCGTATCGGATGGCTTGCCATGGTGCAATCCAAGTGCCTCCCTATCAGCTGGTCTACGGGCATGAAGCTGTACTGCCGTGGGAAACTGCCATCGGCTCAAGAAGGATTGCTTTGCAAGACGACTTGACAGCCGATGAGTACCATAATCTTATGGTTGATGAATTGGACGATTTGGCACATGTTCGATTACGGGCCTTGGAGAAAATCAAGCGTGATAAAGATAGAGTGGCCCGTCATTATAATAAAAAAGTCGTTGCCAAATCGTTCGAGGAAGGAGACCTTGTGTGGAAGTTGATAATGCCGATTGGCTCCAGAGATAATAAATTCGGCAAATGGTCGCCTAATTGGGAAGGCCCCTTTCTAATTCATCGATGTGTTCCTCACAATGCCTATCTGCTCAAGGGATTAGATGGCGAGATTTATGGACGAGCTCTCAATGGCAAATACTTGAAACAATATTATCCCAGCATCTGGATTGACTCATGATCGGCCCTCTAGCCGATTTATGGTTACAGCCGATGTAGTCAAGCATCGTCTTTAGATGGCCGATAAATACTATCGCCCTTAGTTCAAATTTCAGAATATGAGCCCTCATCTTCCAAAATTTGGGGGGCATATATATATACAGGAATTTTCAAGGATTTTTTTTTCAGTTTGGCGATTGACTTCGGCTCTCTGGTTGATGAGATTGCTTATAATGGGATTGTTCATGTTAAAGACATGTATGTCTGGAATTTTCAAAACAAATTCGGCTGCACGGCCGATAAAGGGTGAGAGGATTTCAGAATCAATAAATTAGGCTGGAATTATCAAAACAAATTCGGCTGCATGGCCGATAAGGTGTATGGTTATACATTATGGAAATAACATGTGTTACATCACCCTATGAAGTCTGCAATAGCAGCAATGGCTTTACGACGGATTTGCTCAACGTCTTCGATAGCCTGGGCATCATTGGCCATCGTCCCTGGGATTGGTTTCAGTGACTTGCTTAGGGTCGCGAGGTGCTTGGCCGATGCCTTGAGCTTTGCCGTCTGATCTTCTATGATCTTGGGTGATGCAGCTATCCCGGCTTCGACTTCCTGGATTTCTTGGCGTGTAGCGGCCAGCTTCGATTCTAGCTCTGCCTCGAGGCGACGGAGTTCGTCAAGCCTATTTTTCAGCACAATCGGCTCCACCGCTAGCTCGTCCAGCCTGGTCTTATCAGCGTTCACTTGAGCTTTGCTAGCGGACAGGGCCGATTCCAGTTGTTCGCGCTGTCGTCGCTCTGCAAGTCTTTCCTTTGCTCTGAAAAGCTTGAATCGGTATTGTTCCAGGAAGATAGCCGGCGTAAGGATTTCCATCAGGTCTTCGGGCAGTTCGTCTTGGATTTCTTGTACCCTGACTCTGATGGAGGAGCAGTCTTCTACCAAACACTCCAGCGAGGCTTCTAGCCGATTCCCAATATCAGTCAGCCGGTTCTTCAGATCATCGGAGATTGGTGCCTTGGCCGTGCTGGGTAGTTCCTTATCCTCATCATCAAGGAACTGGCCGATATCGAAGGAGAACATATCGGCTAGGTTCTGCAAATATCAACACGGGTTGAGGTTAGCATTGTCAATCAGGAATCGGCAGAAAGAGGATCAGGGTAATCATGGTTACCTGTGTTGGAGCGTTGGTGGTGCTTACATCGGCCTTCCTTTGCTTTGTCGACATAACAGGCGAGGGGGCTGGCCGATGTGGTGAAGGTGATGGAGCCCTAGGCTGAAGAAGCAGGAAATTGGTAAATAGGGTTACGTGATTGGAGCAATAATGCAAAAAAAAAAAAATCAACTCTTACTGAGACAGTCGGAGAGGGTGGTGGAGAAGGAGAAGGGGTTCTCAATCGTGCTTTGGCTCGTTCGCGTCGTTGTAAAGTTGTTTTCTTGGATCTTGGCATAGGGGCCGATTGAGTTCTCTCCTTCAACACAGATGACACCGCAGCCTGAAAAGGATATGAGGTTAAAGTATGACAGTACAAGGGGATTATGTAAACACAGAGAAGGGATTATATTGACCTTGCGAACTGCATGTCTGGTCCTTCTTGGTTGCGGGGCATCATCTTGATCATCGGCCGGTGGGATCTCCGTAGCTTCGGCCGATGGCTCTTGGGCGGTTTCGGCCGACGGGTTTTCTTCTTCGTGGGTATCGGCCGCTGCTGCATCGACTTCCTCCTCCATCACTTGTTCTTCGAGGAATTCTTCCAAGGAGGGGTCTAGCTCTTCGGCTTCGGCTTGGTCATCTGTTTTGGCCTTCTTGCTGGCTTTCTGCGATTTGCCTTTGGCCGGCGCCTTCCTCTTGGGGTTTTCTTTAAGCATCGGACCTTGGAGAAGTGATGCCACTTTTGGGGCAGTAAGGCCGATGATAGACTCCAAAATGGTTGACCCCGAGGGAGCTACGGCTTGAGCGTAGAAGATCTTCCGTCCACTGTTGCTCACAGATGGAATCGGCTCGTCCGGGACTTGAGGGCTGATGCCTTGGATAAGTCCTGTAACATAGAACCTGGCCGATTGATGAAAGATGTGAGCGGCCCATTCTTGCCACCAAGTTTGGAAGTTAATGTGCATGAAGGCACTCAGATGCAGCCGGTCGCAGTCACCAAGATTGGGGAGCTCGACCTCCATTACTTTGTTCATGATCAGGGCCGATGGGACTGTGCCTCTGCTCTCTAGGAGCTTATGCAGATGCAAGCTGATGGGAAGTTGCCCGAGCCCGCATTGTCTAGCAGCTGTCATTGGGGTGTAAAACTCATAGGACAAGCTGGTGCTCCTTCCCTGAAAGACGCCTACTGGGAGCAAGCATGGAGTGAGGCCGATCATGAACAATTCCCTTGATTCCATGTCATCATTTATTAAGCTCAGTTGCAGATCATCTGGAAGCTCGAAGTCTCGGTCCGATGTATAGACAAACATATCCATCTTGGCTGATGGAGGGCCGGTGAAGAAACGGATGAACCATGCAGCCATGTCATCGGCCGATTGATCTGCGCCGGGATAGATGGAGGCTGCTTCCCCGTAGGACATGCATCTTCTGTCTCTGGGGTCTTCGTGATTGGCATATTTTGATGGGAAGCGAGAATCTGATAGAGGTGGCCGATCAACCATGGTGTTGGTGTATATGGTTAGCCAGAGTTGAACGAACCACCATGGTCCTCCATGAGCCACAGTCTGTTTCAGCATCAAGTCTTGTGTGGAAACATGGAGTAGCCGATATACAGCTCCTAGAAGGTATCGGCCTAAGGGGATTTGTCTCTTGTCGACCAAAGCTTGAGCCAAGTGTTGACAGTTTGTAGTGGGGCCGCAGGTCGACCCGCAAAAGACAAATCTCTCCAACCACAATGTCAGGAAAGCTACGTGTTCTCGCTCTGAGACTGATCCCTGTTCCATGTGTTCAGAGATATATCCGGACCAGCCTCCGATTTTCTTGGTCTTCAACTTGTGGCTGCTGTTTGTCAGGAGGCTGAAGGGGTTGACCTCGGAGCTGATATCCAGTCCTGTGAGTACCTTGATATCTATGAGGGTTGGGGTCATCGGACCTTGCTTGAACATAAAGGCGTTCAAGGTACTTGACCAGAAGTAGCTGGCGGCTGACATTAATGGCTCATTCTTCTTGGTATCGGCCAGGGACAGAGTTATACATTGGCCGATTCCAATCTCGTCCCAGTGGACTTGTTTGACGGCAGCGATTCTTTTGTGCCAGGTCCTATATCCGTTTAGCTTTGACGGCCATGACCTGAAGGTGTGCTTCCACGCCGAGACAGTGGGTTTGGCTTGCCTGAAAGGAATTCTGTCTGTTTCGGCGTTGATGAGCCAGGTTGGGTCGCAGTCGCCCATGGGGCCCAAGAGGAAGCGATGGGACTTATCGTCGGTGGGAATCAAGATTTGGTTTTTGAAGACCTAAAACGTGAGAACGACGATGAAAATATAAGGCCTGAGGGGGGCAGAAAGTAAAGACCTAATTTGGAGAAATCGGCGGAAAAGGTAATAATGCGGATTTTGGAGGAATTTACTTACCGCAGGGACCTCGAAGGCGTAGAACGGGGCAGAGGCCATCGTTGTCGTTGGAGGGGTCGCTGTGAAGGGGGTCGATGTTGACGAGACGCCGAGGGGTCGTCGGAATTGAAGAACACGAGGGGTTTGTCGAATCGGCGGCGAAAGGGTTCGAATCTGGATCTGTGCGGTTTTCAGGTTAGACCTAGCAAAAAGTCGATGAGTTCCCTGGAGCTAATTCCGCCACATTATATAATGAAGCGGAATTGGGGGGCATGTGTTGACGACAGATTTTGGTAATCGACTTGGAAAGAAAAGAGGAAACCGAAGCAGAGAAGAAGGATCGAGTTGAAGTCGGACCAGGTTTCGTATCGGACCCGGCAACCGTATCGGACTAGGGAGGTGTTGCTATAAAGAGTGTATCGGCCGATACGGATTTGGCTTGGTCATGGGCCGATGCGGGTTGTGAGTTGACAGTGTCAACGTGGGCTTGGTCTGGGCTCAAAGTAAGCTTCAAGGAAGTTGCCAAGTAGAGATAAAGCTCGGTTTTAGGCAATTGTATCTTGTAAATTAGGTAGTTTAGATCTAATCTGTGGCTAGAGTCTGCCGCAAAGACTTGTTTGTTAGTTGTAGATAAGATCGTGCCCTACAAGGGTTCTGTTGTAACCTCGGGTATAAATATCCCGATAGTTTGTACATGTAAACTCTCTCGAATCAATCACACAAAAACCAGTTCAATCTACTTTCGGCGCATCGCCAACCCTCGCAAGAGGTCTTCTTCAGCGAGTTCTTGCTTCCTCGGAGCAGAGGTAAGAACTCGTCCCCGACGATCTGCATCGTCGAGGCTAGCGTGTCGCTTTAGACACGTTAAGCCTCGATGATGTGATCGTCGATTACCATGTCTTGGATAGTTTTGACAGGTGTCTCGATTAAGCCTTGCCAGCGGTTTACTCGATACGGTCTTTCTGCTGGCGCTTCACTTGGTCCGATGCACTGCTGAGTCCGATATGGAACCTAGTCCGATACCTGGTTTGGCCTGATAGCATAGCCGATCCAACTTGAATCATTTCTTCTTCTCTGCTTCGGTTTTCTCTTTCCTCTCCGAGTAGATTACGAAAATCTGCTGTTAACAGCAGGACCAAGAAATATTTGAGGAACCACTTGAGCAAGGCAAGCCCTATTCATTTCCTCATTCAATCATGTTGAATCTTATATTTTCACAAATGCTTTACTATTTATAAATTGCATGCGATGTTTTATAAAAAATAGGATATTGGTAGAAATGACCTATTTGTTGCATTACCTATCTTAATATATTGATTATCCTTACTATTGAAGCACCAGGATGGGCGTATATATATATATATATATGCGTGCTATTCAAGCACCATGTGGGTATATTCGAGCTACTATTATAGCTACTTGCTTAGCCATGCTTTGAAAATTTCCGATGATTATATACTACATGATATTCACTCTTTACAAATGAGATATTTGAAAATAATGTTTTTCAGACTTGGGCAGCAAGTGGTGTGCATATGGCAGTAGTTGCGCACCGATATGGAGAGTGTTTGCCTGAGTCGATTAAGGACTAACTATGTGTCACCAACTAAGATTACAGCGCAACCACATGTGTTGGTTATGGGGCAACCTTAGCTTGCTTAACCTTGCATTGGGAGGCCGTTGTAGTAGGGACTAGTCTGAGCGATGGTTCATAGGAGCTACCCATGTGACCCTCTGTGGGAATGGATGTGTTCGCCATGTGGCATGGTCATGAGCGGCTTGGTAAAATGATACAAGTATAGTGTTGGTGGTTTGTTAAATGATTTGTGAAAATGGGTACGGTGAGTAATGATGATGATTTTTTCCGGTGTTGTGGGCTGAGAATAAAATGTTTACTTGCTGCCATGGAGGGCAGACAGAGATATATTGTTGATATTTATTTTACTATAGTTATGGTTTACTTTTGATTTAAAATTCCGTTGCAATCTATTATTATTTACTATTGCGATACATAATTTGCTTTATGCTGAAAACAAGCCACAAATATATCTTTGATCTCAGCTTGCAATAGTCCTAGGTTTCCCAAGGTCTGGATAGGACTTGCCAATAACTAGTGTATTGACCCATCTCTTGTTGTTGTTTTTCGAGTTGGATGCAGGATGTGTGGTGCCTAGTGAATATTACTTTGCATTGGGTACTGGAGTTTTCGAGGATGGTTCTTTCTAGGGTGACTCCTAGTTGGTTGCCTGTGTGGTTTGGTAGATGGGCATACCGAAGAACTTATGTATCTTGTTTCCGCTGCGTTTTAAACTCCTTTATTTGCCGGTCGGCCTAGCTACTATGTATGACTCTTGCACCGTTAAGTTATGAGAACCCCTTTTATCCATTAATATGTTATGTATGTCGTTTGGATGTGATGACAATTTTGTGGATGCTTGTACTAGCCACTAATCATGGAACTAGTACAGTGTACGCTCTAGGTATTCGGGAATTCCATCCCCGAGTGCCGACAGACAGGCCACCTATAGCATCTTCTATCATCGTACAGATGAAGGGTTGACAACTAAAAGGAAAAAAGATAAAAGAAAAAATAAAAGTAATTTGTCGATTGGATTGGATACCTCAATCGGCCACGACCCTTTATATTTATATGGGGGGGAGATCTTACCCCTTGTGTAAGTTGAATCCATAACGGATCCGTGAAGAATAGAAACTCTCCCTTCGGATACCCAAAACTAGTTTTCTCAGGATGTAGCAATTTTAGCTGTGAACTTCTGGCCCCCTGGTTTTTTGGGTAAAGTTAATGCACTAAAAACCTTTTTATGCCAAAATTATCTAAGTATGATGATTAACACCAATGCATCAACCATGATTACCAGTCTAAGGGCGATAAAAGAACTTATCAGCAATTATGTTGGATCTTGCACAAGTTAACGTCACCGAAGTAGCTTGCTTAGGCCTCCACTCCACCTGTATAAACCTTGTTGTTTTCACTAGAATTTTAGCTTGCTACTTCATGGACTCTTTCCTGCGCATCTGTTGTAGCTTCGTCTTTTATGTGCGAGTCAAGCCTGATGAACACCATCTTAATTAGTTACATAGTCTTGGATTCTGTTTTGCTTTGGTCCCTGTGCTTGTTTATTGGAGTATATATGGTTGCTTTGACCACATATACAATCTGTCTAGGAATATCAGCATATGTGGATAGGGACAGGGGGAACGGGGATGACTCCGTCTTTTCCGGGTGGCGACTTGGTAGGCAATTGCGTTAGCAATCATGTCTGCCTTGGATCGTCGCCATGGTGATGCCGGCTCTGCCAGGAGGATGAGACTTCTCATATGGAGATCACGTTAGGGTTGAAGCATGGCATAGGTTCTCTTCCCCGGTCCATTTCTCTCGTTTCTTCTCTCGCCGCCCTTTTTTCCTGGTAGTGGATGTCCCTAGGTGCAATTTTCACCTTTGCTATTCTTTGGTGGCTAGTGCCTTGAGGACTGCTATTGGGGGTTCTCCTGCTGATTTATTCATTGTTCACCTCAAAGATAGAAGATATGGGTTTTCGGTTTGTTCTAAAGCTGTTGGTCTCTGGATCTACAACGTGAAGTCTTTTACCTGCACAGACGTTGTTGTCTTGCACCTTAGCAATCGATACACCTCTCCGTAGTTTGTTGATCTTGCCGGTGTAAATCAATCTTATTCCTGCAAGCAAATCGAAGAAACAAGTAAGAACAAGATGAAAGCAATTTGAATTGCAAATAGGAATTAAAGCTCACGATAAGGTGAGGTTCCGAAGACAAGTAATAAGGTGGTCTAGCCTACACACGTAACTACAAGAAAAAGTAGCAATGGCTAAAACTTTAATCCAACAAAACCCCAGAAACCCTAAAGTGGTACCTAGCTATTTAAAGGGGTGGGAGGATGACCAAGGGGGTTCCTAGGTTGTGCTCCACCAGGTTGGGGCGCACCCCACATGGGCCTCACCTGGGCCGGGGTCCCAGATAAAGTTACAAGCCCATAGGCTTATTATAGGTGACGTAGCATCTTGTTTCTTTGACTGCAGCCGACTGGAATGGAATTTTGAGATGAGGCTAGATCCACTGGAAAGAGAACTCCAAGAGCTTGCCATCAAGTACTCATGGGCCAAAAATGGAGCTCGTATGCATATTTGGCGGCTATTTGAAGTCAACATTGCTGCTGGTGGCCGAATTGGATTCCAGAACTTCTGTGGCTTGATCTTGACATGTTCCGGTTGATCTATGATGTGATCAATAGTCGTATCCATAGTAGCCATGGTCATATCACTAATTGGCGAAGAGAGGCTGATCTTTAGTTTAAACAACAGGAGGATGAATGGACTTTTGTTAAGAAAAAAGAAAAATTCGGTGAAAACCCTTGTTCATCCTCCTAAGATTAAAGCGTTGCCTTCTTCGTCCTTCAAGAGTGCTGCTTCTCCTTCAAAGTCCAAGAAATCCCTTGCTGTGGCCTCTGTTATTCCTATCCAATCTGTGTTTAATCATCTGAAACCTTTGACTAATCTTGTCCCCAAAAAATTTCAGTTTCAAAGAAGATTGCAGTGATTGCCTCCGAGAAGGATGATCGGGTTTCTCAGAGCAATTCTAGCATGCCCTTAGGGCGGGATCATAGGGATTCGTCTTGCTGCTCCCGTTGTTTGCAAACAGGCAATGATGAATCAGTCTATGTTAATCGTTTTCGATGTGGCCTCTGTCGTTGTTATGATCACAGTGCCAAGAATTGTTGGAATAATAATAAGGCCCAAATTTAGGTCCCTAAGAAGGCCCATCAGTCGAAGCTAGTTTTGTTAACTGTTACTGTTCCTATGGAATCCTCCACCCCTTCCTTGGTTAATAGAGGTATTCTCGGGGCTTCACCAAACACCTCGCCTTCCTTGTCAGTTCTTCCTCTCTCCCATCCAATCTCAAGCTTGAACAGTGCAATGGTGATCGTCAACCCGGACCCCCTCCCGTTCCTTCCTAGGGATTTGGAGGTGCAGGTTGCTTGGCAACATCGCCTTCCCAGGGCTGACCTGGTCCTCAGCGATGATCCCCCGAAGCGCAATGAAGGTAGTGCGGTTGCTATTCTTGAGCCCCAATCGAATCCTGAGTAGTTCGAGCATGTTCTGAGAGTTATTGTTCATCACATTCAACACGTTCTTGGTTATCATGTTTTCGATGTTAGTCGACACCCTATTGAGTTTACCTATATCCATGTACCGTCCGCTATTCATAAGGATGCTTTAGTTCTGGGGGGACCATATGTGGTTAATTATCAGTTCATGTTGTGGCTGGCTAGTCATGATAATACTTCTAGTTGTTGCAAATCTCCCCTGACTAGAGAAGGTTGGATCATGTTCCTAGATTTCCCTCCGGACTTCCAAACTATGGAAATCATTGACAAAGCGATATCAAAGTTTGGGGAGCTAAGGTGCTGGCGTACTGGAGACAGAGTTAGAGGTCGAGTGCTGGTCAAAGCAGTTTATGCTTCTCTTGAGGAGGTGCCTGCTCGCCTAGTCATCAAGAAATATTCTTGCTTGGGGAAGTTGGTAGCACCTGGACGGTTTCAGTGTTTGTGCTCAACGGAGATTTTGCTGACATCCTATCGCCAGATGAAGATTTATCCCCAGTTAACCTTATTTCCCAATCTAATTAGGAGCGGCCCCCACAGCAGGAGCCCATGCTGCCAGAAGGGGGTGATGAAAACTCTGAGGAGCTTGATGCTGGCAGTGATCTTTCTGTTGGTGTTTCTGTTCTTGTGATAGCGATGGAGATACCTATGGATGTGGACCATGCTCCTATTTTGTAGCCAGGTGACACAGTTTTGGTGAAACTTGGACCTGACATGCAAGTGAGCGAGCCCAGCATTCCATCTTTTTTGCTTAACACTCAATTCTGGGGCCTGCTAGCCTTTCTCAGACAGATCTCTCTGGGGCCAGTTTCCAGCTCTTTTAAGATTGTTGGTGCTTCTCTTCCTGTGAGCCCCAGGTCCCAGAATTGGGCTGTAGTGCCCTACCGCTTATCAGTGACTAACATTATTCAATTTGCTCTGGTGGCATCTGCACTCACCATGGTCAAGGAAGAAATCGACCTTCTTCAGGAGCCGATTTATGCAGAGCCAATTTTAGTGGTGCCACCCCAGAGTTCAGAAGATACAGTTGCTGCAGGCAGTCTGCCTAATGATCCTTTTTCATAGCAGAGTATCTCTTCTGTTGCTATTCCCTCCCTGTAGTGTGCTAAGAAGAAAAGCTGGTGGTCTTGTAGACACAGATAGAAAGAGGAGTAGCATAATTGATAACATCACTGATGGTTTAATGTCCCTTGATCATAAGCAAGAGGTATGGGCAAGCCCCGAGGCAGAAGTGTCAATAAGTTAAAGGCATTGGCTGATGATAGTGGTATTCTACTCTCTTTAAATCCTTTGCCATCTGATTTTCTTATTGACTCTGCCTCTAACGATGATTTCAGTGATACTCCTGCTGACTACTCTATTCATCTCCTACAAAGAATCTGAGTTGAGGTGTGTTGCTTGCTACCTGATGAGGTGTCGGCTGACAAGTTATCTTCCTCGACTTCATCAAGGAAAGCCAATGCTCCCGCTTCATCACCTTATAGGTAGTTCACATTAGTGTTTTATGTGCCTTATGGTAGTGGGACAACATCTTTGAGGTTTAGTTTATGCTATCAGGACCTTTGGTTCTTCCTATCTTTTGGAATGTTGGGCATGGAATTTTAATGTATCATATATCTATCTGTCCGTGAATGTTAAGAAAAACATAGAACAATTGCTTGTCTTGTGGGTGACTCTAGAATGTCAATTTTATTTTTGGCAGATTTTTGGGGTGGCAGAGTTAGATCACAAGATATCTCGAGGCTTTTCTCTTTTGCAAAGCATAAGGAGGATTCAGTGACTTCTTTCTTTTCAAGAGATATACAAGACAACTTCTTTTTGCCTTTGTCTGTTTAGGCTTTCGAGAAATATGAGGTTCTTAATCAGGAGCTGCTAGCTATATATTCAACTGTCTTTTAATTGTGATACATGGATCTATCTTTGGGGATGGCTCATTTCTCTTCCCTGTTGTTTTACAAGCTCCAGTTTTGGTCTCTCACTCCTGCAACCTTGGGTTTGATATGGAAAAGTAATGTTATGATGAAGATCAAGGTGTTTGGCTGGTTATTTCTTATGGACAGAGTGAATACAATAGATCTGCTTGATAGGACGCATTGTAAACCTCCCACTGCATCCCTTCAATGTCAATTGTGCAATTCTGGAGACGGAGAAACATTGGAGCACTTATTTTTCACTTGCTCCGTCAGTTCTGTTTGTTGGGCTGTTGTTGGTTTTCAATGGGGCTATCAGTTGGGTTTTCATCAAATGATATTGCAGCAGAAATCTTTGTTTGGGCAGCACTGCTTGATCGAAGTGTGTCTTCTAGCTGGCTGGAACATCTCGAAGCATCGTAATAATCTGGTCTTCAACAACATTTCTCCATCCATTTTGAGCTGGTGAGAGCTTTGAAGGATAATCTAAGTCTACATATAATTAGACTTAGATATGACCACAAAATCATTCTTCAATCATGGATTGTTATCTTGTAATCCATCTGTAATTAGACTTTACATTTTGAAAATTAATATATCATAGGGGCCTCCACTACCGTTTCTTGGTAAAAAAAAAATCTGTCTAGGCATCGGCCCCTAATTCCATAAAGTAGGGAATTACACATAATATGGTTGCATGCACATACTACTGTAGCCCCAAGCAAGATTATATGGTATAACTGGAGAAAACACCCATGGAGAAGACATATATGATCCAATAGGTGCGATTTCTTGATGTGGCTGATGCTCCTACCACACAAGTTGAGATGATCTTGAACTCATGCTCTTGTTTGACCGATCAACTCCTTGTTTGGCCACCTCCTTGTACTTAGAAAAGAGTTGCTCAAAGGTCATCCTGCTCTTCTTCCATTTCCTCATCATCCAAGTATCAACCTTTATACGTGGGGGCATGATCATTTTCAATCAGCTCCTTATAAATTTGTACTCCTCGGTTTTCAAAATGGACCATCATGTTTTTGCGGCATATCAGGTAGAACAAAGTTGTGATCCGGTTTTTGATTCGCTCGCTTGCCCCCAGGTCGAGAAGATTTCATAGTGATCACCACTTTTCTCCCAAAGATTTTGTTAGTCTCTCTAACAACTCTCGATTCTCCAACAATTACAGTCTTGCCTTTTGTTGTTTTGGCCTGCTCTAGTGTCTCTAATCTTCTACTGTATCCGTCCCAAAATAACTCTATTTTTCACCCATCCCACACATAGCAACACAAAAGCTAAAAGACTAGAATGTCTTCCACTTCATCATATCTAAATGCAATTGTCCTCCACTTTATCTAGTCCCAATTCATTTATTACCACTTTCACACACTCCAATGCATTGGTTGCTTGAAATATGAAGTTATTTTGGGACAAATGGGCTGGTGGATGTCGCTAGTAATATATTCAGAAGCACTTACATATTATTTTTCTTAACTAATGTAAAACGTGACAATTTTACTTTAGTTTCACCGGTAAAGAAATAGTCAAGAAATTTTTGTTCTAAATCAGACAAAGTACGAATAGAATTGGGTGGCAATGAAATAAACCAAGTAAATGCTGCATCCAAGAGAAACAAAGGACACAACCTCATTTTACAAATATCATGGGAGATAGCTTCACCACATTGTAATACAAATTGAGCTATACGCTCTAAAGTGGTCCTTCTATCATCACTGGTGAACTTAGTAAATTCTAGAGTTTTAAACCCTTGTGGAAATTGAACAAATTAATTAGTTTCAGTATAGGATTTTTTTTATATGCCCTTCTTTTCGTTTTAGGTTCTACACCAAAAGTTTACCTGAACAAACCAAGCGTCTCTCTCCTCTTAATCCCTCTAGTGTCTAACTGCTTAAACATCTTTACAAAATCTTCATTCATAGCATCAAACGTATTGTTCGCGCTAGCAGCAATAGCTGTATCAATCAAATTGGTAATACCTGAATCAATAGTAGAATATTTAGTCACATCATATTTTACCTACCTGTTGTTTATCTCTGAGAGGACAAAATGCAATGTCCTTGATCTGTATTACAAAACCTTGTCGGTCCATCTTGAAGCCTGAAAGGACTTCTAGCAGATCCTTCTCCTCACGCTCCTTGCATCCTTCTTCTCAAGGAATTAATGAACTTCTTCTAGGAGATTCTCAAGAGATGGCTTGATAATGATGCTCGGGTTGATTTCTTTGAGACTTGGCTTTCCACCGGCCATGGTAGTTGATGTATCCTCCATCCTCCTTAGCAGAGTCACCAAAAAGCGTGATGGTGGAGAGATTGTCCAAACACCAAGCACTAGAACGTGTGCATCACAATTGGATCAACTCACGCCACTCCTTGCGAAAACCGGACAACCCTGTTCTAGAAATCGGATTACCCTGTTTTTGCAGAGTCGCCGTGAAGACCAACGAACACTCGCTCAGGATGGACCCTATTAAGGTCGATGTGCCCCACTTTGAGCGCTTTCAGTCACCATAGAGACGAAGGAAGGACAACAATTAGGGTCTGCAAGAATCAAGAAAAGAAAAGATAAAAGTAATTTGTCGATTAGATTGGAATACCTCGATTGGCAGTGACCCTTCACAATGATAGGGTGTGGAGCTCTTACCCATTTTACAAGTCCAATCCATAATGAATCCGTCAAGAATACGAACTTGTAAGATCGAATCCCAAATACCAAACCAACCAGAGGGGGGGTGAATGGTTGTAACACCAAAAACCAAAACACTTTAAGCGGAAATTAAAGTTACCCTCTTTTCGATGTAGATCGTCGCCGCCGCCGCTGCCACTGCCGCCACCAGTCTGACCGAGTCTATACCGCTGGTCTGATCGGTGTAGTGTCCCGGTCTGACCTCCTCTAACTCATCGGTTAGACCGCAGCTTCTCGCCGGTTAGACCGCCCGTAGAACTTCGGTTTGACCGTCGAGAACCAGAACAACGCTGGTAGAAAAACACTTGAAGATGTAGATCAAATCTCACGACTTTATTACATCAACTAGTGTTTACAAAGTGCAACCACAGCACTCCTCTCCACAACTTCGACTAATATCAAAACCCTAACTCAAAGCTCTAAAAGCCTGATCTAAAACTCGATATAACTCACAAGTGATACTAGGAGGCCACACCGTCCCTCTCTATTTATACCCTCAACATGGCTGCCCCAAGCCACGAATCCTACTCATACAAGAAGTCCTAATCCCATAGGAAACCTCCCATACAAGCAACAAACTCAACACTATCCAAATTTGGACTCCTACCAAATTTAACTCCGCTTTCCATACGCATACAACACCACGTGTACGCCATATGGAAACCTTCACCTCCACATGCACTGTTCTCTAACCTGAGCATCCCGCGTGATATCCTCGACCGTCTGGACCTCAACTTCTCCCAAGTCTAGTCCCGATCCATCACTGGCTATACTTCCATGGCCTCAAGCAACACCTGCATGTGAACAACAAAGAAACTCCATATCCGAGTGCAAGTTATCCCCAACTTGACCCACATTAGCATAACACTAGTATCACATACATATAGAAACCATATAGAAGTCATAGACATTGAATAATCACATAAATCCAACGAAACAACCCAAATCCGAAACCAACAAGGAGTCGGCCGGTCAGACCGACATTGAATAATCACAGAAATCCAACGAAACAATCCAAATCCAAAACCAACAAGGAGTCGGCCGGTCAGACCGCGGGCTGGCCGGTCTGACCTCACACAAGCTCCGGTCTGACCGGCCACCACCGCCCGGTTGGACCGGCAAGGCCTGTGATACCCAAAACCAGGTCATCGAGTCACTCGAACTGACATAGCGCCCATTGTCAAATCTAGTGATCTCTACTCAACAAATCCCCAAATTAACTGACCGAATCAAATTATTTCGAGAATAGGCTGAGCTCATCAAATTTAAATTTTGGTGCCAATAGAACCTTGTTGGAGCTATGGGCCTCCAGTCTGACTTAATGAGGACAAAACTAGAGCGCTACTGATCTAGTAGAAGTGCTTCACCTCTTCTTGACTATTCTATACCAGCAGGTACTATTTTTTTCTATACTACTGTCTGTTCTACAGCCTCTGTCTCACTATATTTTATGCGAGACTCAGATTATCTTCCCATGTTCACAATAGCGATGCAATTATCCAAACAGTTGATTCTCAACCAAACAAATGGGCAACAGTCTTATGGGGTGCGTGATGGCAACGGGGTGCCCAATCTTCCGTCATGTAGGGACAACTGTCAATTTGGCAAAAACATGACACAGACCATCCGGCTTATGATCAACACGATCTGAACCTTGCAATCGTAGCACCACATCTCCTCTGGTTATCAATAGTGCCAAAACTCAATTGACCTTGCTGAAAAGGTTAATCCCTGTGTGTTAATCGAGGACAAGAAAGATTGCAACACAAATACAGATGATTGATTATGAACTCCAAGTTGGGGTTCCAAAAACCGAAGAACAGGCGAAACTGCAGTGGTATAAATAATCTAAGAAAAACCCAACCCTAACTTGACTGCGGCTACTGAATATATAGGTTATAGGGTTGACCAAGGAGTCCTAGATGCGTCCCTATTGAACAAGAAAGACAGTTATGCAGCATCCGGACATATTCTGGATGCCACTTTTTTTACTATACTTGTTGACTAGGAAGAAATTTTGACGTGAGACAAGGCCCATTAGAAAGGTGATCTCGTTAGCTTTCGATACATAGGTAGAACGTTGAAAACGGAGTCCCAATGCGACCTGGGTGACGTTTGTAGCACGACTGCTCCTAGACTCGAACTTGATATGAGTTGGGCCTCCATCTTGACTTGAACTCCCATGATGACCTTGTCCATCCCCTAGCCTCTTTCCTTGGTCTTCTTTATAGTTCCTAATCATAATTAAATTATTAGATAGCAATCTATCCTCAAAATCACATGAAGAAGTACTTAGGAATGAGCTCACCTGTAAATGCAATTGTCGGGCGCGAGCTCTAATGACTAGACATTGCATGACAACTTGAGGAGTATTGTGTATATCCAAAGAAGTGATGTCCTCTTCGTCCTCCCCCTCTTGAAGTGGATTCGTCCTCGACTCAAGCTCATCTTCTTCTTCCAAATATGGCTTCAAATCTAAAATGTTAAATGTGGGACTAACCTAAAACTCGGGAAGCAATTCAAGTTTATATGCATTATCATTTATATTCTCAAGTATTTTAAAAGGCCAATCGGCTCTAGGCATTAAATTAGACTTTCTCAATTCTGGAAACCTATCTTTTCTCGAGTGCAACCACACTAAATCATCCGGTTCAAATTTAACTTCATTTCTACCTTTACTAACTTCCTTTCTACCTTTACTACTAGCAATTCTATACTTGTCATTCATCTTTTTAATATGTGCCTTAGTAGTTTCATATAGTTTTAAAATAAAGTCAGCACATCCCTTAGCATCATTATGCATTTGTCCACTACTATGTAAAGGCAAAATATCAATCAGAGCGCGAGGATTGAATCCACACACTACCTTGAAAGGACTTACCTTGGTGGTGGAGTGTTCCATCCGATTATAAGCAAACTTCATATGACACAAACACTCTTCCCATATCTTCAAATTTTTCTTCAAAATAGCTCACAACATCATGTATAATGTGATATTCACTACCTCAGTCAGTCCGTCAATTTGTGGGTGACATGTTGTAGAAAACAACAGCTTTGTATCCAATTTTGTTCATAAAGTATGCCAGAAGTGACTCAAAAATTTAGTATTACGATGTGAAACAGTATTAGAAGGCATACCATACAAACGAACAATCTCTTTGAAGAATAAATCAACAATATGAACGACAGCTACAATTTTATGGCAAGGAATAAAACGCGCCATCTCAGAAAAACAATCCACAACAACAAAAATACTATCCCTCCCCCTCTTTGTCCTAGGCAATCCCAAAACAAAATTTATAGAAATATCTACCCAAGGAATAGAAGAAACATGAAGAGTCATATACAAACTGTGTGGATTCAATCGAGACTTGGCCAGAAACCGCTCTATACCGCACCTCAGCATTGGCCAAAAGAAGTGTGTGGCCAAAACATCTCCATCTTCTTGGCACTAAAATGACCCATCGATCCTCCTCCATATGCTTCCTACAACAACAAAAGACGAACGGATCCAACTGGAATGCATAGGCGGTTAACTCCAAACAAAACCCATCACTAAGCACAAATTTGTTCCATAAGTGTCCCTCTTTATAGTGCAACAGCATATCTTTAAAATCACCATCAGAAGCATATTGTTCCGTAATAGATTCTAGTCCAAAGATACGATAATCAAGTTGAGACAACATAGTATATCGTCTAGACAAAGCATCAGCAATCACATTATCCTTCCTTTTCTTGTGTTTAATGACACAAAGAAAATTCAACCCACTTAGCATGTCTATGATTCAATTTACTTTGACTACGAATATGCTGAAGAGATTCATGATCAGAATGGATAACAAATTCTTTAGGCTATAAATAATGTTGCCACGTCTCTAAAGATCGAACAAGAGCATACAATTCATTATCATATGTGAAATAATTTAGAACAGGACCATTTAATTTTTCACTAAAGTAAGCAACAAGTTACCATCTTGCATCAAAACACCACCAATGCCAAATCCACTATGATCACATCCAAGCTGAAAAAGTCTTACCAAAATAAGGAAGTTGTAGCAATGGCGCGTGTGTAAGCTTGTCCTTCAAAAGATTAAAGGACTCCTCTTGTGGTTGTCCTGGAACAGAACATCCTTGTTTGCGAACTCATTCAATCGGGCAGCAATGGTACTAAAATCTCTCACAAAGCAATGATAAAATCTAGCAAGTCCATGAAAACTCTGCAGTTGTGAAAGAGTTGTGGGTATTGGCCAACTCTGAATCATGTGCACCTTGGCTTCATCAACCTCAATACCCTGTGGAGTCACAACATAGCCAAGATACGATACTCACTCGTTGCAAAAGGTGCACTTTTTGAGGTTACAAAATAAACATGCAGCACACAAAGCCTCAAAAACAACACATAGATTATCAAGTTGTTCAAATAATGACATGCTGTAAATTAAGATATCATCAAAGTAAACTATCACAAATTTCCAATGAATGGACGTAAAAGTTCGTTCATCAAACACATAAACATACTAGGTGCATTAGTCAAACCAAAAGGTACTACTCATACAAACTAAACTTAGTTTTAAAACTAGTCTTTCATTCATCTCTTAGTTTCATTCTTATTCGGTGGTATCCACTATGCAAGTCAACCTTAGAAAAAAAACATAGAACCACATAACTCATCAAGCATGTCGTCTAACCTAGGAATAGGATAATGATACCTTATAGTTATATTGTTAATGGCTCTACAATCTATGCACATACGGTAACTGCCATCTTTCTTTGGAACCAAAAGAATAGGAACAACACCATTACTTAGGCTCTCCCGTACATACCCGTGATCCAAAAGGTCTTGGACTTTGTGCCCAATCTCCTTAGTCTTCTCGGGGTTGGTTCAGTAAGCACCTCAGTTTGGCAAACTCTTTCCATGTATCAAATCAATTTGATGCTCAATCCCTCGAACTAGTGGTAATCTTGGAGGTATCTCAGATAGAAATACATCTCAACACTCTTGCAAAAGTTTAGTGACAAGAACAAGCAAAGAGCTAGATATATCATCAATAGAAAATAAAGCATCATTGCAAACCAAAGCATAGCGCATGTCTTTTTCGTCACAAATTTCAGCAAGATCAGATCGTTGCAAGCATAACAGATCCTTTCAATTTATGTACTTGTTGATTTTTAGTTTTAGCACCTAATTCTTTCTTCTCATTAACAGCTATTTCCTTATTAGCTTGTACAATTTCAACAGGGGTCAAATGTAGCAAAGTAATTTCCTTTCTCTTATGCATAAAAGTGTATTTATTACTTCTACCATAGTGAATAGCATCATTATCATGTTCCCATGGGCGAGCAATAAAAGAGAACAAGCTTGCATAGATACCACATCGCAAGTAACAAAATCAACATAAGTGCCAATGGAAAAAGGAACTCTACAAGTTAGTGTTGCCTCAGCTTTATCGGAGCCATTTAACCACTGAATATGGTATGGATGTGGTTGTTGTCACGTAGTCAAGCCAAGCTTCTGGACCAAATCAGAACTCACCAAGTTGTTGCAGCTTCCTCCATCGATAATAACACGGGCCCGCCGATTCTTGATGATGAAGAAAATCTGAAACAACTTATGGCATTGTAGCTTCTCTTATTGTTCTACCTGTGCACTAAGAACTCGATGAACAATGACAACTCTATAGGCAGATGTATCATCACCACAAAAATCATGTCGTTCGTCTTCATCTTGAGCACTATCATCAAGGTCGTCCTCTTCCACATCAGAGGCGGTAATGTAACCTCCATCTTCTGTGGCAATGGATGCCTGTTGACTGGGGCAATTCCTCTAGACGTGCCCAATCCCATGATGGTGATGGCACTGAATGGCAGAAGTGCGGCCCGTAGAAGTGACTAATGAGGAACTGTTGGTCGGTGCTTGCAAGGGAGTTTTACCTGAATATTAAGTTTGTACAGCCGGTGGTGATGGTGATGGTGCTGCTGCAGCGGCAGAAGAAGGCCACATGCTTGCTGGTGGAGTAGGGCGAAAGCTCGTTGGCTGCTTAGCTGGCACAGTGCAGTTTGTTGCTTTTGGCGTGAGGGAGTTGCCAAAGTAACACGTGTTCTTTTGTTGTTGACCCTGCAATTCCTTCTTTGGAAGCATAGCAAGCTCAAACAAATGGTTGACAGTATTATACTCTTTGTAGTCAATGATATTCTGAATTTCAGTCCTCAACCCACCATAAAAATGACAAATTTTATCCTCTATATCGTCTACTACCCCACAACATATCATGCCCTTTGGAAGCTCTACGTAGTATTCTTGAACAGGCATATTACCTTGGTCTAAACGTTGTAATTTCTTTTGCAACTCCCGTTGGTAAGTAGCAACAACAAATCTATTAGGAATGGCTTGTTTTAACCTATCCCATGTTTCATGTTGCAATTAGGTATTTCCTAACTGAGTCCACCAAACTATAGCAAAGACTTTAAACTCACTAATAGCTTGCCTAACTCTATGGATCCCAGGTATTAGATCTGCATTAATTTTTTGTTTTACTGTCATCTCCCAATCAAGATATGTCTTAGGATGATAAGTACCAAAAAACGCTAGAATATTAAACTTGACTTTAGCAAAAGGATAATCATTAGGACGAGCATGGTGTTGATTATTCAAATTGTTACCTCCCATACCATAACAATTGTGATGAAGGCGTTTACATAGTCGTGCCTCTCGTGTTGCCTGCTGGTCAATCTCTCCGTTCTCATCATACACAATATCTTCATTGTGCTTATGGTTATTGTCTTGAACGGGTGGTAGACGATCCTCAATATTGTCAAGTCTGTGCTCCATGCACTCAATGGTGTTCGTCACGTCTAGCTTCGCAAATAAATCTTCCACCCTTTTCATCGCTTGGTCTATTGCACCCTGCATCTGTGTGCGACTGAGACACTCATTGAAGTCCTTCGTGCTGCTGCTCTCTTTTGTCGTTGTTAGCAAAAACACATAAGAGGAAACAAAGCACAAAGGATTATACCTATGAACTATAGAAGGAAGGGTAGTGGAAACTTGCAAAACGAAGTGTCTTGCCTAGCTCTTACAAGCGTCTTACCAGCAACACTAGAGATACCTTGAGGATGGTGCAACCAGTGGCTGCAGGTTCATGAAACTTGAAAGACGTGATCCGTCGATTGCAAGGATCAAAGCTGTGCTGACCAGAAGTATGTATGTGGAGCTTGGGAGGCCAAAATTTTGTTAGTCGCACATAATTCAATAATAGATAATAATGTTGAATAATTGTCCCATGTACTTGTAGCAGTCGCTGGTCGAGACATGTTCCTAGGATTAGCCTAACCAGCGAGAGTAAGGAACAAAGGAATTAGCACAACACTCTCACCATGTCACTCAAAGCAGCTCGAAGAACAACAGAATACACAATATGGCACACTGAAACACTTCTTCTTCCTTCTCTTCCTTTTCTTCCCCGTTTTTTGGACTTATTTTTTCATTTTATTCTCAAACAAGGAAACAAAAATAGCAAAGTAGTATGAAGAAGGAGCTCAAGATGATGTAAGATGCAAGCTGTGGAATTTTTGGAGCATGCTTTAAAATTCGGGCTAGACATTTGGAGCTCGATAACTCAATCTTCCAAGCTGAATTTCACAAAAAAATTTCGGACAAACTTGACAAAGTTATGGTTGCCCGTAGACTTCTTATTTGCCCAATTCCGAGTCCGTATGCGAAAGTTATGACTGTTTTAAGATAGGTCCACATGATAGGGTTTCGCGGCACACCATTCTTGCTCTGGCTAGGGTAAAAAATACAGATAGGTGAAGCGGGCTGATAAGGAGGCTAGCGATTTTGGGTGATTAACACAAGGAGGTTTGCAACATATCTAAGAGGGCTTTCGAAGGTAGGTAATTAACACAAGGCGGCTAGCAAATCTAAACTAAGAAGAACCCGATCTCTCAAGGCAGGCTCTCGCGCAAAGCAAAGGATATATCTAGAACTACGAATGCGACTCTAAACTAGCGACCACGAACTCGAACTAGGACACAAACTCAACACTACGGACTCTGAAACATAATTATGCAAAGGGCTAAACGTGGTTCTAGGGCAGGGAAAAACCTAAGACTAGTATTTTTTGTGCCTTTTTCGTGGACTATTGGATGACGAAAATACTAGGGTAAAGACGAACCTGACAGTATACCTAGAGCTCTGATACCACTTGATGGTAATGGGGTGCCGACCTTCCGTCAAGTAGAGATAACTATTGATTTGGCCGAAACTTGACACACAAGATCCGACTTCTGATCAACAAGATCCGAACCCTGCAATCGCAATATCACATCTCCTCTGGTTATCAACCATACTGAAACCCAATTAATCTCGTTGACAAGGCTAATCCCCGCATGCGAATTGAAGACACCAGCAAGAACAAGAAAGATTGCACTACAAATGTAGTTGATTGATTAAGAACTCGAAATTGGGGTTCCATAGTGAATCTACAATGACAGAAATAATCTAAGCAAAACTCAACCCTAACTTGATTGCGTCTACTGAATATATAGGTTATAGGGTCGACCAAGGACCCCCTCGATGCGTCCCTATTCTCCAACACGATACATGGCCCAACGGCCCACAAGACGATGACACAACATCCAGACAGATTCTGGACGCCACTTGTTTCAATGATTCATATTGACAAAGAAGGAATTTTAGTGTAAGACCAGGCCCATTGGAAATGTGTTCTCATTAGCTTTCCATACATAGCAAGAATGTCAAAAACAGAGTTTGAATGTTACCTGGGCAATGTTTTTAACACGGACTACTCCTGGAGTCTGAGGTAGACTCGAAGTTGATATGAGTTGGGCCTCCATCTTGAGTTGAACGCACGTGATGACCTTGTCCATTCCCTAGCCTGTAATTAAATCATAGTTCCTAATCATAATTAAATCATTAGGTAGCAATCTATCCTCAAAATCAGATGAAGTACTTAGGAACCAGCTCACCTGTAAATGCCATGAGATCTAGTGATTGGACCTTACAGGACAACATGAGAAGTATTGTGCATATCGAGAGTAGTGATGTCCTTATCACTGCACCTGGACTCTTTGTGAAGGAACATATAGCCCACCAAACTGACTTATATTTTTCTGGTTGAACTGGATTACATTTAGTTAGGAGTAGTCCTCAACTCCTCAAAGAAAGGCTGACAAATGAAAGATTATACCCCTTCTTATTGACTTTTTTGCTAGTCAGAATATTTTAAATTTGATTAACTTTATAGAAAAACATAAAAACATTCTCAACACAACATAAACGTATTGTCAAAATATATTTAAGTTTACATCTAATGAAACTAATTTAATGTTGTAGATGTTGCTAATTTTTTCTATAAACTTGGCCAAATCTAAAGAAGTTTGACTGTAAAATAAAGTTAAAACGACTTATAATATGGAACGAATGTAGTAGCAAGTTATCAGAGTTCTTAGTTTATACATCTTCAAAATTGCTTTTGCTCAATCGTAGTAGTTTACTTAAGGGGAAATTTGATTGGTGGCATTTATATATGATCAATGCATATACATGCTAATTGGCTGTGAAAAAAGAACATGACAATTACACTTTGTAACGTCAGTAAACTGATCTTTATAACGTCAGGAAAATGATGAAAGATCCATGCTGTGTACGAAATCAACTCCAGAAACAACGACAGGTTGTACCTCTGGTCGATCATATTTTTCTTCAATCTCCCCAGTGATGTCCTCAATTGACATCCCTTTCGACTCAGGCAGGGCAAGGGTGAACATGACTCCAACTAGGTTACACCCAGAAAGCGTAAGCAACCAGTTCTGCACACTTCTTTGACAATACTGGAACCAAAGCATGCCGATGATGGCACCAGTCTTCCCTCCAGCACCGGCAAAGCCATGGCACATCGATTGGAGACGCGTCAGGAAGATCTCCGTCGACAGGATGAACGTGGTAGAGTTTGGTCCGAAGTTAGGAAAGAACAAGATGCCAGTACTACGCATCCTAGAACTAGCCCAAAACTTGTATGGTCCGGCCATGGCTAGCATGAAGACAGTCATCATAATGAACCCCAAGAGCTGGATCTTCACACGTCCGGTACGGTCGACTAAGGCGACGGTGAAGAAATTGTTGGAATTGATATATGGGCTAATGTCCATATGAAAATTAATTCTTTCGAAAATCACAAAAGCCCACTTCATGGGATGGCATGTATGTGATGTTTAGTACCACCTTGCATATTCTAGAAGATGGAGACCTTATAAGGCAGGATGCTCTCCAAGCCACTTGAGACATGTGTGGTTGAGAAAACAAGAGAAACACACGCGTGCTCACTCCCCTGGTCTGCCAAAATTGGTTTCTCACCATTGCTAAGATGCGGCTTTCTTTTGTAATTTTGTTTTGCTCCAAAAATTCAGTTTTCTTTTTGGAAACTTAGTTTTTGGAAACACACCGAATTATCCAGTGCGTGGAACAGCGTAGAGTCCGAATAAGTTATGCGCGACTTATCCAGTTCGGTTATGCAGAGTGGAGATCGTGCGAGTGTCCTGATCACGCGTCCTGATATCTGTATATAAATTGAGTCGTCGTCTCCTCGCAATACACGTGAAATTCAATCTAGAGTTTGCCTCCTCCTCAGTACTGTGCCGTCGCTCGAAGTGTACTCCATCCCGCTCGCCGGCGTGCACCGGTGATTGGGAGAGCAGGTCTCCGGAACCTTCGCCTTCGACGTCCTGCACCGAAAGAAGGTGGCAATAAGGTTTTTGGGAAGCGCTTTGCACGACTGATTGTTAATCTTCCATGATGGCTGGTCTTCCAATACGCTCGAGGGCTGTGTGCTGACGCAACACCCAACACCGTGCATTGTTACAACAATGTTCCTCGTCAACCTTATCCGCAACCGATCGTCCAGAACTCTCGGTACGCATTCGTTATGTTATGAATGTTAGATCTCTTCATATTTTACCGTCTAGTTTGCATGTGTAGATCTTATGATGTGATTATGCTAATTTACGTCTTCAATGTCATGATTTATTTATGAAATAAATTAAATCAATATGTGCTTATATTTTTCAACAGAATTACCCTAGGAGTGTGTCACTAATTGTAATGATCACCTGCGTACGGGTGATATTGTATGTGTGCTGAAGTATGCTCGCCTTGTTAACATCGCTGAACCAACCAATGTCTCTGAAGATGTGCTTCATGAATAGGTTGAGCAAATAGAAGACAACGTCAAGCATGAACCTGTAGGATCGAACACAAGAACCAAGCCAACCAAATGAGGGGTGAATGGTTGAAGAACCCAAAAACCAAAACTTTTAGAGGAATTAAAAGTTACCCTCAAATCGATGAAGTTATCGGCATAGCTGGTCTAACCGTAGGTCTTGCACCGGTCTAACCGCACCTATGCCACCAATTTGACTGGTGTTATCCGAAAGGTCGGACCGCCGTCTCTCTTTGCTACCTTCTCGCCGCCATCGGTCTGACCGCTTGCCTACCACTGGTTAGACCGCCAATGTCTCGTCGGTTAGACTACCTATTCACCTTTAGTCAAACCATTGAGATCCAAAAAAATGTGTATCGACAAAACTCTTGAAAGTAGATCAACTTTATTGCATCAATATGTGTTTACAAAGTGCATCCAAAGCACTCCTCTCTCAACTCCCGAAATAGGATTGAAAACCTCGAAGCAAACCATAACTTTTCTCTCCCAGAAAGTTGATATTTTCTAGCCTCAACCCGTCTTCTATTTATTCCCACGACGTGGCTACCCCTAGCCACGAATCCAACTAGAACTAGGACTCCTAATCACATAGGAAACCTATCAAACAAGGGAAACAACATCCCCATACAACTTCACACTTCAATCTTCCCAAACTTGGACTCCAATCCAAATTTGACTGCTCTTTCCATACACACAACACCACGTGTAAACCATATGGAAACCTTCACCTCCATGTCCATTGTTCTCTATCCTGAGCATCCCATGTGATATCCTCGGCCGTTTGGACCTCAACTTCACCCATGCCTAGTCCCAACCCATCACAGGCAATACTCCTATGGCCTCAAGCAACACCTGCACATGAATAACAAATAAACTCCATATCCAAGTACAAGTTCGCACCAAATTGACTCACATCAGCACACAATAATATCACATACAAATAAAAATCATCTAGAAGTCACAAACATGAAGCAATCTAGAAATTCCACGAAAACAACCCGAAACCGACTCAAACCCGAAGTCTGCCGGTTTCACTGTCGGGCTACCCGGTCATATCGCCCGGATACCTCAGGTATAACCGGCATGCACCACCCGATCTGACCGGCCAGTGCCCTGCACTGTTCACCGACAAAAAATACTATTCATCGTATTTTCCAAAACCATGACCTTTGACAATTTGTTAATCACCTAGATTAAATCAATACCTTGATTACACAGAACCAACAAATAGTTGTGCTGAGCAGCTGGCGACCATGTGTTGATACAAAATCTGTCCCGTCGAGTGTGCCAAAAGATGTGTTGATGTAGATCCTGCATGTGGCACACGAAGGCCTGAGAGATCTGCTTAGCTCCAGTGCAGGTCCTAAAATTGATGAGATGCGAGCATGCTAGTCAGTTTGATCCTACAACTGACAAAATATATAAACAGCAGATCAAAGAGCCGATCGGCTGACAAGCCGATGGAGTAATTCCAGCCGATGATGATACTAGCCAATGTCGCTAGTGTTTCGAGTCATCAGCTATGTAGATTCTAATACTTGCGGATATAATGATATAAAGACAATCGTCTAATTATAATGTAAAAATAATAATATAATCCGATAGAAATCAATCGGCCAATAATAATATGATAGAATATATGCTGATCTGAAGGTTAAAGCATACATCTGCTAGAGGTCCGATGTCATTAAATCCAAACGATTAGATAACAAATGAAACCTCTGTTGTCATCGGCTAAATCCAACTTGTATGTAATCCTTATGAGCCGATGCAATGTCCAGATAACTCATCAGCTGAAACCTCGATGAAACCCTTATTGACAATCAAAAAGCAGGTTAGAAATTATGGTTCTAAACATGACTAAGGCTGATGCAGCGCAAAGTATGAAAAGAAACATAATATCTAGACAATCAAGCCTTCGACTGATTTTAAGAGTGGAGGATACCTTACCTAATCTAATCTGGCAAAGCAATTTAGCCGATACCGGCAAAAACCCTAAAGCAGATTCCAGCCGATACAAGTAAATCAAGCTACTAAACTAGATTAACTAAGATATATGATAAATAGATAGGCAAATATATCAACCAAACCAGAGTGATCCAAGAGGTTGAAGCGATATAGCCTTGATCAACACCAATGTAGCTGATACAATTGTTAGGGCCGAGGGAACATAGGACTTACCCCTTCGCCGGAGATTGAAAGCCGATGCAGCCACGCGTTAGGTGTCATGTTCCAGAGAGGGTGGTGATAAATAAAAACCTCGGGAAAGAGGGTGGCAAAGCGCCGAGAGTAGTTTTATTTGATCCAGAGATATCTTACATAGACCCCAAGTATACATATTTATACCCATGAGTAGATACCAGTCCTTATTGGCAAGACACAAACTTTCCTAAAGATAAAGTAAAAGATAAAAGTCCTATTCGGACTCTAAACAATCTTTTCTAAAAGTAAAAGAAAACAAATTGACTCTACCTAACTAATAGATAATTTGCCATGCTGCATCCTCCTCGAATTCGGTCTGTTCTGGATAAGCTTTCCTTCATTGATTAATTTCTTGAACCGAATCCATCAAGAATCCAACTGCTGGAAACTTGATATGTCTATCGGCTCATCCCAGGACTCTAAAGCCGATACAATTCTTAAGCCAATGATGACTTCAGGTCTTACCAAATTTTGGCGTTAACACATGCCCCCCAATTTTGGAGTATGAGAACTCATGCTTCAAAATTATCTTTTTTCTGGTCTTGATAACTCCAAAATTGATCCTCCTTTGCTTCTTGCCAACGGCTCCCATAAGCCAATATTGTCTGCATTAGATGAGCCATGCTATCAAACTCATGGCAAAAGAATTTGTTCTTGATAGGTGCTGACAATCCTTGGAATGCACGATCTGCTAGCTACCCATCACTTACGCTCAAACTATAGCATCGGCTGCAGACATTACGAAATCTTTGAATATATTCCACAACCGATTCTCCTTCTTGCTGCTCAATCGATATCAAATTTGAAAGCTTCATCTCATCGACTCTAGCAAAGAAATACTTTTGGAATTGCTTATGAAGATTGGCCCATCCTATGATAGAATTTGATCACAATGATGAAAAGCAAGTGAAAGCCGATCCAGTCAAAGACAATGAAAAAATCTAACTTTCAGAGCCTCTTTAGCCGATGCTTCTCCACATTGCGCTAAGAATTGGCTGATATGTTCCTTTGTACATATATCATTTTACCCTGAAAACTTGGAAAAATCTGGAACCTTGTATCGGTGTGGCAATGAAATCCTATCAAACCATTCAGGATATGGTGGCCGATTGTTAACAGCAGATTTTCGTAAACTACTCGGAGAGGAAAGAGAAAACCGATGCAGAAAAGAGGGGCTAAGTTGGAGTCGGACCAAGTCTTGTATCGGACTCAGCAGGCGTATCGGACTGGAAATGGTGTTAGCAGAAAAGGCGTATCGGCCAATACGGATTCAACGTGGTTGTTGGCCGACAGAGACAGGAAGTTAATAGAGTTAGCATGGGCTTGGTTTGGGCTCAGGATAAGCTTCAAAGAGATTGCCAAATAGAGATAAGGATTAGTTTTAGGCAATTGTATCTTGTAGAACAAGTAGGTTTAGATCTAATCTGTGGCAAGAGTCTGCCGCAAAGACTTGTTTGTTAAGTTGTAGATAAGATTGTGTCCTATCTGGACAATGTTGTAATCTCGGGTATAAATATCCCGGTAGTTTGTACATAGAAACACACACAACACAATACAACAATCAATCTTGTTTAATCTATTTTCGGCGCATCGCCAACCCACGCAAGAGGTTAGTTCCTGATGAGTTCTTACTTCCCTAGAGCAGAGGTAAGAACTCATATCCGACGATCTACATCGTCAGGGCTACCGTGTCGCTTTAGACACGTTAAGCCTCGATGATGTGATCGTCGTTTATCATGTTTTGAATGATTTTGCAAGCATCTTAATTACGCTTCGCCAGTGATTAACTCATTTTAGGGTTTATTACCGGCATGGGTCTAATTATTATGCTTATTTAAATCCTTCAATGCATCTACCATCCCTAAAGGCAATCGACAGCTTGATTTTCTTTGTGTTAAGTCTCAATTCACACTTTGAGTTGCCATCGACCTTAGTCCTGTTTTGAGATTTAACTCAAAGTCTGTTTTTGATTGTAATTAAGGATAGTACTAGGGTTTCAACTAGTCTTATCTAATACATGTGATTACTATAATGTTTTTATATGTATTTGCCACTTGTATGGGTCGATCAGCATATATAAGTGTATTCATCATAAATTATTCTTTAGGGGATGTTTATGATCAATATATTTATTTTGGCCGATTGATTCATACAGGTTTGCACTAGAGTATTAGCTAGTGTAGTTATCTCTTTTATCCCTCATCGGCTGATGCCATTAATTGACATTAACATGTTGATGAAGGCCGATGAGATTAGATCTATACTTTAACCTTGCTTCGTTATAATTATAAATAAGCCGACATAGCCTTGCCTTATCGGCTAAGTCATGACAATGCGACATCGGCCTATTGGTCGATCGGCTATTGTTCTCTAACATGGTTTACTTGTTTATTTTGTTAATTGCAGATCAAATCAACTGACACACCCTAAACGCACCTAGGCAAGCCATTGGACCTGCACTGGAGCTAAGCAGATCTCCCAGGCCGTCATGGAAACGTGGAACCTGTTTTGTTGCGAGGCGGGTCTAAATTCTACGCCAACACGCTTTTGGCACGGCCAGTGGGACCTCAAGAACGCAAGCTTTGCAACAACAACAAGATCACTGTAGGATGTCAAAGCAGAGTGAGGTCTCCGAGGAGAACGCCGTCTCTATGACCGTCGACCAGCTCAATGAGGAGCAAAAAGCTGAGATGGACAGGCTGGTCGAGCAATTTCAGAATATGTACCTGCAGACGTACTCCAGGACTCAGCAAGGCACCCTCATCCAAAAAACTAAGGTGATAATGCCGAGCCCTGGAGACGGAGCCAGCACGTCGGTGGCAGCACACGACCACGCTGTCAAGACTGAAGAAAACGCCACGCCGATGTTGCAAGACCGCATCGACAACGCGGTTCACTCTGCGCTAGTCAACCAGTCAGGTATCCTGGTGAACACACTGACCAATACGGTCAAATCAATCCTAGATGGTTCTATTCACCAATACAAGCCTCAAGGGCCGATTTTTCTGCCTGACAACAAGTTTCCCGCATATCGGACCTTGAGGACCGATCTGAGTATGGCTCCACAGCCGACGGTGCCGATCCCACCTCCATCGGCCCAACCAGCGTCAACCATGCCGCTGGTCCTAACCAAGCAAGCAGGAGGAAATCCCCAGCACATCACGGATGAACAATTTGCACAGTGGACGAAGAGGAATGTCACGCCCGGAAAATAGAACTCTATATTCTGATTGTGAGTGCATAATTCCTTGTCCCAGGAGGCAAGGTACACATTACAAAGTTGATAAATATCAGAATAAACAAGCGGAAGCGTACTTTATTACATGGGCGACCAAAGGCCCAACACTGAAAGATAAACGAATAAAAGACGGCAGCTACGACGGACCACCACAGGCACTTCGACGTCAGGCACGAGCTAGACACCAAAGTCTTCAACTTCAAAGTACTCCTCTGCTGGAAGGGGGGAAAAGGAGCAAGGTTGAGTACAACCACCGTACTCAGCAAGCCATGCCGGAAAAAAATGCAAATATAGTGCTAGGGAGTACAAAGGATTCATATATAGGGATATTTTGCATAAAATCAGCATTTCGAAACATTTAAATATTTAAAGGCATTTTAAATCAACACGAACCTATTTCTAGTCAAATTATCATCAAGCCGCGCACCGACGCGATCTTGCCTTATCCTAGGCCAACAGGTACTAACTCCAGTTATTTTAGTTTTAAACAGAATCAAATTTTAACTTGGGTACATTGCTCAGCTTGCCCGTAACCAAGGGCGCGGCTATTCGAATAGATTAAACTCTGATCAGAGGTGTACATCTTTACCCACCAGACATGTCTTCCTCACGTGTTGCGACGTGCCACATGCCACCACGGCATACGGACGAAAGCCATGACATAACCTACTGCCTAGTATTGCCCTAAGCGAAAAAGACCGACATAGACTTCCCCCGCCAGGCGCCCTGGGTCGAGCAGACAGTCTATGCCCCCGGGCGTACTGCCAGAGACGTCATCCCCACCAAGGGCTTCATTCATCCCTATCCGTGTCTTTTTGCTCATGGCCGTCCTAGACGACAAGTTAAGCCTTACCCATTAGACAAGTGGTAGTACGGAATATGCCTTGCAATAGAGGCCCGAAGACCGGTCCTTATGACGGCCGAGGTGCGACTAACAAAACCGAGCACCCCGAGCCCAGCGGAAAACAAGTTTGGGGAAATTTTGAAGGGGAAACATCATTTCATGGCTAAACAGCCATTAAACCAAAATTACCATTATCTATAAATTATTCACAATTCTAATTATTAAAATTAACTCTAATTGTTTCTATGCAAGCAAGGCTAAGCATATTCCTAAAGTTTCTAGTAACCACCACATAAATAAAGTCCTTACTAGTTTTATTTTTTTCCTAGGGTTATCAAGGATCATAATAATACAAATAGTAAGGTCGTAACAAGGGAAATCGGTAAGGCTAAATAAAACGGTATTAATCGCGGAAATTTTATAAAGCGAAATGCAATAATTTAAATAAACATAATTTTGTAAACTGAGATAGCAATATGATCAAAATGACACGACTTGCCTTGCTCGCTACCAAAGTCTTCCGCGTCAACCTCGAGAAAGAGTGGCTCTTCCGGATCTGCAACGTCGACACGACATACGCAAAGGAAAAAGGCCAAAAATAAATAAAAACCATATAAGATGCATGAACAAAGCATAAAAATAGGTTTGTTACTGTTTAAGGAAAAATTAGCAATTTGAACAGGTCGATTCCGAGTTCAAATAGTCGAGATACGACAATTTGAATTTTAAATGTTGTTCAAATGGCATATTACGAATTGATTGAATAATTCTTTTTTTTTTACAGATAAGAACTACTACTGCTACAGAGGAGAGAGTGAGACAGAGAGGAGGAAGAAGGAGATAGAGAAAGAGTTGTGAGGAAGATAGATGGCAGTGAGGGCGTGGGAGAGGTGAGGGCGGCGGCAAGGCTCACCGGAGCTGCGGGAACGGCGAGAGGACATTGACGACGAGTCTTGGCAGCGAGGAATAGTGGCGGCCAGAGTTGCGACGGCGACTTCGCAAGAGAACAGCGGCGCGGCGGCTCGGGAGAGCGAGAGAGGAGGGTGGCGGCGTGTGGGGAGGAAGGAGGAGGCCGAGGGCTGCCTTTTATAGGCCGGAGGGAAGGGAGACGGGCGTCGGGGAGAGGAGGAGACAGAGAGTTCGCTGGAGAAGGAGAAACGGCCGGAGTTCAATGGGGATTAAATCCGGCGAAATAAGTACGAATTGGAAGGGGAAAAGTTGGGGGAATTGATGAGGAGGATGCGAGGAATCCATTTTCGCAATTATTTCCGAGGGGAATCGATCAGGGAGGGAGATCAAACGGTGGCTGCGTGCAACTGTTCGTGGGAGAGAGACAAAGAAGCCGTCAGGAGGTTGAAGAAGCTACTGTAGCGAGGGAGGCAAATCAGACTTTTCCTTTTTTTTTCTTTTTTGGGCTGGATTAAGGGGGAGGATAAACAGACTTCATCGGGAAAGAAGAGGGGCTGCTGGCTCGGGTTGGGCCGGCGGGGAGAGAGAGGAATTGGGCCGGATTTGGCCCAGAGCCAAGGAAGGGATTTCAATTTCTTTTTCTTTTTTAGAAAATCTGAGAAATGTTTTTGTTGCATTAAAAATATTTACAGTGCTCTGAAAATTCAAGTAAAAATTGTTTAAATATTTTGAAGCATGAGGAATTCAACAAAAATTCTCACACGCCGGTTTGAGTTGAATCTTGGGGATTTTTAATTGTTGAAGGCTAAATTAGATTTTTACAATTTCTAGAAATAATTTAGACGGTGAAATTTTAAGGTGATTTTTAGGGCGCGACAAGGAAACAGCCGGTGGTCGAACCGATGCAGCAAGTTCCAGTCAACCCGCCATCGGCCAGACAACCTCAATTCTCCATGCCAAGTAACCCTCCACAACTAGCTGCTTACAATGCGCCGCAAGGCTACCAGCAGTACACCGCAGGGCAGTACGATGCTCAAAACTTCAATCACCACTTCCAGCCGTACTCCCCCAGGCAATATCGGCCGGAGGGCCTGCAACAGTCTTACCACCAGGATCCTCCACACCAGCCCGCCGGATACTAGGCCAATATGATAGCCGAGGTGATGTGAGATCAATTCGGATTAGCCCAAGGAGAATTCTACAGTGTATCGGCACTCGTACCCCGAGGAGTTCGATAGAGTGCCACTGCCGAGCCGATACAAGATTTCGGACTTCTCCAAATTTTCGGGGCAAGATAACGTCTCTACATACGAGCACGTAAGCCGATTCCTAGCGTAATGTGGAGAGGCATCGGCTGTAGAGGCGTTGAGGGTAAGATTTTTCCCTCTATCCCTGTCAGGGTCAGCGTTCACATGGTTTTCATCTTTGCCCTGCAATTCCATCAGAGAATGGATCGATCTAAAGAAACAGTTTCATAGGTATTTTTACAACGGTGTACAAGAGATGAAACTGTCCGATCTCACTGCCATCAGGCAAAGGGTTGACGAATCGGTCCCAGAATACGTCCAAAGATTCAGGGACATAAGGAATAGGTGTTATAGCCTCAGTCTGACCGATTCTCAACTGGCCGATTTGGCATTCCAAGGACTACTGGGGCTGATACGAGAAAGGTTATCATCACAGGAGTTTGACAGTCTAGCTCAGCTAGCACAACGGGTATCAGCCCATGAACAAAGATTCCAGGATGCGAAGAAGTTCGCAAAGAAGATCAATACAATCTATCAATACGCCTCCGATGAAGACAATGATGAAGATACCGACGTCGATCTGGCCGAGTGGACCCAGATGAAGAAGTCGACAACATGCCAGTGGGCCAGGAAGGGCGACAAAGATGATAAGTACGACTTCGACATCAACAAGGCCGATAAAATATTTGATCTACTACTGCAAGAAAAGCAGATTCAGCTGCCATTAGGTCATATATTACCATCGGCCGAGGAAATCAAGAAGAGAAGATATTGCAAGTGGCACAACACATATTCTCATCACACCAATGAATGCAAGATCTTCCGACAATAGATTCAATCGGCCATCGAGCAAGGCAGGATCAAGATTGATGAAACCAAGTGGCCGATGAAGATAGAGGGTCACCCGTTCCTAGTCAACATGGTGCGGGCGGACAGGGCCGACGGCAATAGCCATCGGACCGACAAGCGACCTCATCAGACCTCAGAAGGCCTGATTAAAAAATATCAGCGAAGGCGGGAAGAGCAAGCACAGGACTACACCGATCAGGATAACTCCTACGATCCTCATTGGGAGTGCGAGTTCTTCCGGTTCTGCTGGAACGAGGGAATGAGGTTGCCATCAATCCAGGAGTGCCCTACATGTAATGATATAGAAGAATCTCACCATGGCAGCTCAAGCAAACAAGTGCATCGGCCAAACAAGCAGAGAAAGTCTGTGCACGAAAGGCTGGGGCCGATGCACCGTGATCGTCGGACTGAGGACGACGAGCAAATCCAGAACCCTCAATGGTGCCCAAGCGACGTGTTTAGCAAGACACAAAAACGACGGGTTCAGAGATTGAGAAAGAAGGAGCAGATCCAGGAGTAGCAGGCGACAATAGCCCATCGGCCCGCCAAGACCAAAAAAGAATGGAGAAGAAAATCTGCAGTGGTCAAGGCCGATGAGGGCACCTCCAAACCAACTCAAGCTCCTACGTATGCAAAAGGTAAAGGCATAGCATCGGCTTCTGTTAACATGGTTTTCGTATTGCCAGCAGAATACAGCGTGCAGACAGCCGATGAAGCGGTAGCTGACGATGAACAATCGTCGGCTAAGCTACAGTTGTCACCAGATCAAGCCGTGTTCGACAAGCCGGCCGACACCAGCTACAGGCACCTCCGGCCGTTATACATCAAGGGATTTGTCAATGGGAGGCCAATGACGAAGATGCAGGTCGATGGCGGTGCGGCAGTAAACTTAATGCCATATACAACTTTCAGGAAGCTTGGAAAAGTACCTGAAGACCTCATAAAGACCAACATGGTGCTAAAAGACTTCGGTGGCAACACATCCGAGGCGAAGGGGGTGTTAAACGTGGAGCTCACTGTGGGCAACAAGACGATACCCACCACCTTTTTTGTCTTTGATGGAAAGGGCTTCTACAGCCTGTTGTTAGGACGGGATTGGATCCACGCAAATTGTTGCGTCCCCTCAACAATGCATCAGTGCCTCATACAATGGCAAGGGGACCAAGTGGAGATCGTGCAGGCCGATCGGTCAGTACATGTGGCCAATGCCGATCTTGCAGTTTGGGAGATGGAGGGAATCGATTGCCTGTCCAGACGAGTTTGGGAGGCCGATTTCCTCAAAGTAACTGATTGCAACATCGAGACGATCAAAGACCAAGACAAGCAGTTGCTTTAAGAAAGATGAACCATCCACTGCCCAAGATGAGCAAGCTAGTCCCTACACAGACGATGCGGTGGATGAGTTAGATGGGAAATTGGGACAAGGCTTTACGTCGGCCGATGAACTCGAAGAGATTGATATAGGAATAGGTGATAGGCCTAGGCCGACGTATGTAAGTGCTAACATGCCAAGGGAATATAAGAATAACTTGATAAATCTTTTGAAAGAATTCATAGACTGTTTTGCATGGGAATATCATGAGATGCCAGGGTTAAGCCGATCGTTATTAGAACATCGGTTATCTATCAAACCAGGCTATCGGCTGTTTAAGCAAGCTCCTAGGAGGTTCAAGGCCGATATGCACGAAACTATCAAAGCAGAAATCACAAGGCTTTACGACGCCAATTTTATCAGGCCCTGCCGATACGCGGAGTGGGTCTCCAATATAGTCCCAGTGTTAAAGAAAAACGGAAAGCTTAGGGTGTGTATCGATTTCAGAGACTTAAACAAAGCAACACCAAAAGATGAGTACCCTATGCCGTTGGCCGATTTGCTGGTTGATGCTGCATCTAGACATAAGATTATCAGTTTCATGGATGGGAACGCAGGCTACAACCAGATTTTCATGGCCGAGGAAGACATCCAAAAGACAGCCTTCAGATGTCCAGGGGCAATCGGCCTATACGAGTGGGTTGTTATGACCTTCGGTTTGAAAAACGCTGAAGCTACTTATCAGAGAGCTATGAATTATATTTTTCATGATCTTATTGGTTCGCTGATCGAGGTTTACATCGATGATGTCGTCGTGAAGTCCAAAGAGTACGACATGCACTTGGCTGATTTACGCAAGTTACTAGAACGAGCAAGGAAATACGGTTTAAAGATGAACCCTAACAAGTGTGCCTTTGGCATATCGGCCAGTCAGTTTTTAGGTTTCTTGGTCCATGAAAGAGGAATTGAGATTACACAGAAGAACATTGATGCTATAAAAAATATCAAGCCTCCAACCAACAAGACCAAGTTACAATCTCTGCTCGGGAAGATCAACTTTGTCCGGCGTTTTATATCAAACTTGTCCGGCAGGGTAGAGCCGTTCACTCCATTATTGAAGATAAAGGACGATCAAGAGTTCGTATGGGGTGGTAAGCAACAAAAAGCGTTGGACGATATCAAGGAATATTTAAGTTCCCCTCCAGTTTTAATCCCTCCGCAGAAAGGGGTTCCATTCAGGCTGTACTTATCGGCCGATGAGAAGTCTATCGGCTCAGTTTTGGTTCAAGACATCGACGGTAAAGAAAGAGCTATTTTTTATCTCAGTAGGAGGTTGTTGGATGCTGAAACAAGGTACACACCAGTGGAGAAATTCTGTCTATGCTTGTATTTTTCATGTACTAAATTAAGGCATTATTTAGTTTCCAACGAGTGCGTTGTGGTAAGTAAGGCCGATGTGATGAAATACATGCTATCGGCCCCCGTCTTAAAAGGGAGAATCGGGAAATGGATTTTTGCCTTAACAGAGTTTGACCTCAGATACGAATTGACCAAAGCGATCAAAGGACAAGTCCTGGCCGATTTCATTGTTCAACACAGAGATGATTCAATTGCATATTCGGACATTGTGCCATGGACAATGTATTTCGATGGATCTGTTTGCAGACATGGATGCGGTATCGGCCTAGTAATCATATCCCCTCGGGGGGCAAGCTTCGAGTTTGCTTTTACTATCAAGCCTTATTATACGAATAACCAAGCAGAATACGAAGCTGTACTCAAAGGCTTGCAATTGTTACAAGAGGTCAAGGCCAATTCTGTGGAACTCATTGGTGATTCACAGTTAGTCATCAATCAACTCTCTGGGGAGTATGAATGCAGGAATGATATTCTCAGGGTCTACAATGAAGAATGCAAGGAGTTGCTTCAGGCCTTCAAGATTGTGACAATGAGGCATAAACCCAGGAAGCAAAATTTTGAAGCCAATGATCTAGCTCAGGGGGCATTAGGATACAGGCCGATGGCAAAAGATGTTGAAGTTCAGATTGCTGCCGTGGATGCCGATGATTGGAGTTTTGCTATCATTGATTATTTGAGAAATCCTTCCCAATCGGCGTCACGAAAGATGAAATACAAAGTCCTACATTATGTGTTGTTAGATGATGACCTATACTATCGGATGATTGATGATGTCTTACTTAAATGCTTGGGTCTTGAAGAAGCCAAAGTTGCCATGAGCGAGGTGCATGAAGAGATTTGTGGAACCCATCAATCGGCCCATAAAATGAGATGGCTTTTGAAGCGCGTTGGATATTTTTGGTTAACAATGCTTGAGGATTATTTCAAGTATTACAAAGGATGTCAAGATTGCCAAAAGTTTGGAGTAATTCAGAGAGCACCGGCATCAGCTATGCATCCAATCGTAAAGCCGTGGCCATTTCGAGGATGGGGTATAGACATGATCGGACAAATCAATCCACCATCAAGTAAAGGGCACAAATATATCTTAGTGGCTACAGACTACTTCACAAAGTGGGTTGAGGCCATCCCTCTTAAGAAGGTTGATTCCCAGGATACAATTCAGTTTGTCAAAGAGCATATTATATATCGGTTCGGATTACTACAGACACTGACTACAGATCAGGGATCAATCTTCATGTCCGATGAGTTTGTTGAGTTTGCCGACAGCATGGGCATCAAGCTGTTAAATTCTTCTCCATATTATGCGCAAGCTAATGGCCAGGCAGAAGCTTCCAACAAGACCTTGATCAAGCCGATCAAGAGAAAGATTGACGAACAACCAAGACGATGGCATATAACGTTGGCCGATTCCCTTTAGGCGTATCGGATGGCTTGTCATGGGGCAACCCAACTGCCGCCATATCAGCTGGTTTATAGACATGAAGCTGTTCTACCGTGGGAAACTAACATCGGCTTAAGAAGGATTGCTTTGCAAGACAACTTGACAGCCGATGAGTATCATAATCTTATGGTCGATGAGTTAGATGATTTGGCACACGTCCGATTGCGGGCCTTGGAAAAAATCAAGCGCGATAAAGATAGAATTGCTCGTCATTATAACAAAAAGGTTGTTGCCAAGTCATTTGAGGAAGGAGATCTTGTTTGGAAATTAATGCTGCCGATTGGTTCCAGAGATAATAAATTCGGCAAGTGGTCACCTAATTGGGAGGGCCCTTTTCAGATTCATCAATGTGTTCCTCGCAATGCCTATTTGTTGAAGGGATTAGATGGAGAAGTTTATGGCAGAGCTCTTAATGGTAAATATTTGAAGAAATACTATCCAAGTGTCTAGATCGACTCATGATCGCCTTGCTAGCCGATTTGTGATAATAGCCGATGTATTACGTATCTCCTTTAGATGGCCGATATACATTATCGCCCTTGGATCAAATTTTACAACATGAGCCCTCATCTTCCAAAATTTGGGGGGCATATATATACTAGGTGATTCTTCAAGTTTATCGGATGGCTTCAAATTTATGGACTTTGAAAATTTTCCACTTCAAGTTTACCAGATGGATTCAAATTTATGGACCTCGAAAACTTTTTCAGCCGATAAACTATATGTTACTCGGAGATAAAGTTGTCCTGTTACAGTAGTTTGAATAAAAATACATCAGCCTATGAAGTTTTCGATAGCTGCAATGGCCTTACGACGGATTTTATCGATATTTGCTATGGTCTGAGCGTCATCGGCCATCGACCCTAGAATCGGCTTCAAAGACTTGCTCAGGGTTGCAAGGTATTTGGCCGATGCCTTCAGCTTCGCCGTCTGATCTTCTATGGCCTTCGGTGACGCAGCTATCCCGGCTTCGACTTCTTGGATCTCTTTGCGGGTTGCTTCTAGCTTCGACACCAGATCTGCTTCGAGGCGGCGGAGTTCTTCAAGTCTATTGTTTAACACGATCGGCTCAACGGCCAGCTCATCCAACCTAGTTTTATCGGAATTGACTTGAGCTTTGCTGGCAGTCAAGGCCGATTCCAAGCTTTCTCGTTCCCGCCTCTCCGCGATTCTTTCTTTAGCCCTATGAAGCTTGAAGTGGTATTGTTCCAAGAAGATAGCTGGCGTCAGGATCTCCATCAGGTCTTCAGGTAGTTGGTCTTGAATTTCCTGCACCCTACTCCTGATGGGATTGCAGTTCTCCACCAAGGATTCCAATGATGATTCCAGCCGATTAGCGATGTCGGACAGCCGGTTCTTCAGTTCTTCAGAAACTGACGCCTTGGCTGTGCTGGGTGGTTCTTTGTCCTCGTCATCAAGGAATTGGCCGATATCAAAAGAAAACATATCGGCTAAGTTCTACAAACGTCAAGACAAGCCATGGTTAACCCAGTTAGGTAAAAATCGGCAAGGGATTCAGAGTGATCTGGTTTACCTGTGATGGGGCATCGGCTGCGCTTGCATCGGCCATCTTTTGTTGTCCTGAGCCGCTAGACGAGAGAGTTGGCCGATGTGGTGCAGGTGATGGGGCTCGCGGCTGAGGAAAGGCAAGAAAGTGGTGATCAGACCTATATTAGAGGGTTGAGGCAAAGGATTAATTCTTACCGAAGCAATCGGAGAGGGTGGTGGAGAAGGAGAAGGTGCCATCAATCGGGCCTTGGCTTGCTCGCGCCTTTGTAGGGTGGCTTTCTTAGTCTTGGGCAGCGGGACCGATTGAGTTCTTTCCTTCAATAGAAACGATGCAAGGACTTGTGAAGGATCAAGTTATAACATACCAGTAGAAGGAGATCATACAAATTCAGGAAAGGGATCATATGAACCTTGCGGATTGCATGTCTGGTTCTCCTTGGTTGAGCGACATCGGCTGGGTCATCGGCCGGTGGAACCGTTGTGGTTGTGGCTGATGGGTCTTTAGCTGGCTTGGCCGATGCCTCTTTAGCGGTCTTGGCCGATGGATCTTCTTCAGGCAGATCGGCGGCTGCTGCATCGACTTCCTCCTCCATAACTTGGTCATCGAGGAATTCTTCCATGGAGGGGTCTAGCTCGTCGAGATCGACCTGGTCATCAGTCCCAGGTTTCTTGCCAATTTTTTGAGTCTTTTCTTTTACTGGCGCTTTCCTCTTAGGAGTTTCTTTGGCTATCGGCCCTTGGAGCAGTGATGACACCTTCGGAGCGGTGAGGCTGATAGTCGATTCCATGACAGACTTGCCTGACGGAGCCAATACCAGGGCATAGGTTATTTTTTGTCCACTGTTGCTGACTGATGGCATTGGGGCGTCAGGGACCTGAGGACTGATGTTATCAATAAGTTCTGTCAAGTAGAACCTAGCCGATTGGTGGAAGAGATGAGCAGTCCATTCTTGCCACCATGACTGGAAGGAGATGCGGATGAAGGAACTCAGCCATAGTCGATCACAGTCTCCCAGATTTGGGACCCTGGTTTCTAGAACTTTGCTCATAACCAGGGCCGATGAGACAGTACCCCTGCTCTCTAGGAGCCGATGGAAGTGCAGGCCGATGGGAAGTTGACCAAGCCCGCATTGCCTGGCAGCCACCATGGGGTTATAAAACTCATATGATAGGCTGGTGCTTCTGCCTTGAAACATGCCGATTGGGAGCAAGCAAGGAGTTATGACGATCATGTAAAGTTCTCTTGCTACCATATCATCATTTAGCTCGCCTAGAGTTAGATCGGCAGGGAGCTCGAAATCGGAGTCTGAAGGATATACAAACATGTCCATCTTGGCTGATGGAGGGCTGGTGTAGAATCGGACAAACCAAGCAGATAATTCTTCGGCCGATTGATCTGCTCCAGGGTATACTGAAGCTGCTTCTCCAAAGGACATGCATCTCCTGGATGAGGGATCTTCATTATCGGTGTAATCCGATGGGAAGGTAGAGTCTGACAACGGAGGCCGATCGACCATGGTGTTTGTGTAGATTGTCAACCAGAGCTGGACAAACCACCATGGACCCCCATGTGCCACTGTCCTTTTCAGCATCAGATCTTGAGTGGCAGAATGGAGTAGCCGATAAACAGCACCAAGGAGGTATCGGCCAAGAGGAAATTGTCTCTTCTCAACCAGGGCCTGGGCTAAGTGTTGGCAGTTCAGAGTAGGACCGCAGGTTGATCTGCAAAAGACAAATCTTTCTAACCACAGGGTTAGAAAAGCCATGTGCTCTCTCTCTAAGACAGATCCTGTTTCCATGTGTTCAGCTACATATCCAGACCAACTTCTGATCTTCTTGGTCTTCAGCTTGTGGGTGCTATTGATAAGGAGGTTGAAGGGATTGATCTCAGAATGGATGTCCAATCCTGTCAGCATCTTGATCTTTACCAGCATCGGGGTCATCGGACCTTGTCTAAATAGAAAAGCATTTAGGGTGCTGGACCAAAAGTATGTGGCTGCTGACATAAGGGGCTCATTTTTCTTGGTATCGGCCAGGGATAGAGTGATGCATTGGCCGATTCCTATCTCATCCCAGTGTACTTGCTTGGCCGTTGTAATCCTCTTGTACCAAGTCCTGAAGCCAGTAAGCTTCGACGGCCAAGATCTGAAGGTATGCTTCCATGAAGATACATTGGGCTTGACCTGCTTGAATGGGATTCTGCTTGTTTCTGCGTTGATTAGCCAAGTGGGGTCGGAGTTGCCCATGGGGCCCAGCAGGAACCAGTGTGATTTGTCATTGGTGGGGATTAGGATCTGGTTCTTGAAGACCTATAGTGCATAAACAGTAATGGAAGGTAAGACCTGGGGGGCAAGAGCAGGAGCTCTAGTTTGAACAACTCGGCGGGAAAGTGAAAATGTGAACTCGAAAAGGGTTGACTCACCACGGGGATCTCAGAGGTGTAGAATGGCAAGGAAGCCATTGATGTGGTCAAAGAGGTCATCGGTGAGAGGGTCGATGCCTTGAAGACGCCGAGGAGTCGCCGAAGTCGAAAGGCGCGGGTGAAGAACGGCACAAGGGAGTCGACGGCGGGAGATTGTGAATCTGGATCTGCGCAGTTTTCAGACAAACCCTAGCAAAGAAGTCGATGGGTTCCTCGGAGCTAATTCCGCCACATTATATAATGAAGCGTAATTGGGGGGCATGTGTTAACAGCAGTTTTTTGTAATCTACTCGCAGAGGAAAGAGAAAACTGATGCAGAAAAGAGGGGCTAAGTTGGAGTCAGACCAAGTCTTGTATCGGACTTGGCAGGCGTATCGGACTGGAAATGGTGTTAGTAGAAAAGGCGTATCGGCCGATACGGATTCAATGTGGTTGTTGGCCGACAGAGACAGGAAGTTAATAGAGTTAGCATGGGCTTGGTTTGGGCTCAGGATAAGCTTCAAGGAGATTGCCAAATAGAGATAAGGCTCAGTTTTAGGCAATTGTATCTTGTAGAACAAGTAGGTGTAGATCTAATCTGTGGCAAGAGTTTGCCGCAAAGACTTGTTTGTTAAGTTGTAGATAAGATCGTGTCCTATCTGGACAATGTTGTAATCTCGGATATAAATATCCCGGTAGTTTGTACATAGAAACACACACAACACAATACAACAATCAATCTTGTTTAATCTATTTTCGGCGCATCGCCAACCCTCGCAAGAGGTTAGTTCCTGACGAGTTCTTGCTTCCCTAGAGCAGAGGTAAGAACTTATACCCGACAATCTACATCGTCGGGGTTAGCATGTCGCTTTAGACACGTTAAGACTCGATGATGTGATCGTCGTTTATCATGTTTTGAATGATTTTGGCAAGCATCTTAATTACGCTTCGCCAGTGATTAACTCGTTTTAGGGTTTATTGCCGGCATGGGTCTAATTATTATGCTTATTTAAATCCTTCAATGCATCTACCATCCCTAAAGGCAATCGACAGCTTGATTTTCTTTGTGTTAAGTCTCAATTCATACTCTGAGTTGCCATCGACCTTAGTCTTGTTTTGAGATTTAACTCAAAGCCTGTTTTTGATTGTAATTAAGGATAGTACTGGGGTTTCAGCCAATCTTATCTAATACATGTGATTACTATAATGTTTTTATATGTATTTGTCACTTGTATGGGTAGATCAGCATATATAAGTGTATTCATCGTAAATTATTCTTTAGGGGATGTTTATGACCAATATATTTATTTTGGCTAATTGATTCATATGGGTTTGCACTAGAGTATTAGCTAGTGTAGTTATCTCTTTTATCCCTGATCGGCCAATGCCATTAATTGACATTAACATGTTGATGAAGGCCGATGAGATTAGATCTATACTTTAACCTTGCTTCGTTATAATTATAAATAAGCCAATATAGCCTTGCCTTATCGGCTAGGTCATGACAATGCGACATCGGCCTATTGGCCAATCGGCTATTGTTCTCTAACATGGTTTACTTGTTTATCCTGTTGATTGCAGATCAAATCAACTGGCATGCCCTAAACGCACCTAGGCAAGCCATTGGACCTACACTGGAGCTAAGCAGATCTCCCAGGCCGCCATGGAAACGTGGAACCGGTTTTGTTGCGAGGCGGGTCTAAATTCTACGCCAACACCGATACATGTGGATCTGCTCCTTAGGTCTAAGTCCAAACTGCTCCTCTACTGACTTTGCAATTCTATCGGCCCAACCATTATTATATTGATATTCTTCACCATGCCTATATTGATGAAGTTCCTCTAGCTGATATTGATATGACTCATTATGTCGATGCTGATGAGCTTGCCCGCCAAGCTGATTCTGTTGTTGCTGATGATGATAAAGTTGTTCACCGATTTGCCCCTTGAGCTAAATTCTTCGAACTAATTTCTTGATCAAATCTTGTAATGTATTCATCAAAACTCCATATTGATCAGTCAAGGCACAATGAACTGCTTCATCAACTATATCTTGAAGTGTCTCAAACATTGGCTTGGGGAATTGAGTCTTTTGAATTGGTCCTTGTTGCATCATGACAAAAGATTGAAGACAACGCTTTTGAAAGTCAGCCAAGGATTGCTCCATCTGTTGCTTCTGCTCTTCTGTCAAATCCTCCATTGTGATCAAGATCTTGGCATCAACTTCTTCCTCAAACTCGTGTCCCACCAGGCATGCCAAAAATGTGTTGACGCAAAATCTGTCCCGTCGAGTAAGACAAAGATGTGTTGAAGTAGATCCTGCGTGTGGCACACGAAGGCCTAGGAGATCTGCTTAGCTTCAATGTAGGTCCTAAAATTGATGAGATGCGGGTGTCCTAGTTAGTTTGATCCTGCAACTAACAAGATATATAAACAGCAAATCAAAAAGCCGATGGAGTAATTCCAGCCGATGCCGATACCAGCCGAGGTCGCTAGGGTTTCGAGTCATCAGCTATGTTGATTCTAATACTTGCGGATATAATGATATAAAGACAATCGGCTGATGATAAAGTAAAAATAATAATATAATCTGATAGAAATCAATCGGCCAATAATAATATGATAGAATAAATGTTGATTTGAAGGTTAAAGCATACATCGGCTAGAGGTCCGATGTCATTAAATCCAAACGATTAGATAACCAATGAAACCTTTGTTGTCATCGGCTAAATCCAACATGTATGTAATCCTTGTGAGCCGATGCAACGTCCAGATAACTTTTCGGCTAAAACCCCGATGAAACCCTTATTGGCAATTAAAAAACAGGCTAGAGATTATGGTTTTAAGCATGACTAAGGCTGATGCAGCGCAAAGTATGAAAAGAAACATAATATCTAGACAATCAAGCCTTCGACTGATTTTAAGAGTGGTGGATACCTTGGCTAATCTAATCTGGCACAATTTAGCCGATACCGACAAAAACCCTAAAGCTGATTCCAGCCGATTGTTAATAGAAGATTTTCGTAATCTACTCGGAGAGGAAAGAGAAAACCGATGCAGAGAAGAGGGGCTAAGTTAGAGTCGGACCAAGTCTTGTATTAGACACGGCAAGCGTATCGGACTGGAAGCGGTATTAGCACAAAGGGCGTATCGGCCGATACGGATTCAACGTGGTTGTTGGCCGACAGAGGCAGAAAGTTAATAGAGTTAGCATGGGCTTGGTTTGGGCTCAAGATAAGCTTCAAGGAGATTGCCAAATAGAGATAAGCCTCGGTTTTAGGCAATTGTATCTTGTAGATCAAGTAGGTTTAGATCTAATCTATGGCAAGAGTTTGCCGCGAAGACTTGTTTGTTAAGTTGTAGATAAGATCGTATCCTATCTGGACAACGTTGTAATCTCGGGTATAAATATCCCGGTAGTTTGTACATAGAAGCTCTCTCACAATACAACAAACAATCTTGTTTAATCTACTTTCGGCGCATCGCCAACCCTCGTAAGAGGTTAATTCCGGCGAGTTCTTGCTTCCCCGGAGCAGAGGTAAGAACTCGTACCCGACGATCTACATCGTCGGGGCTAGCGTGTCGCTTTAAGCATGTTAAGCCCTGATGATGTGATCGTCGTCTATCATGTTTTGGTTAATCTTGATATGGCTTTTTAATTCCACCTCACCAGTGACTAACTCGTTTTAGGGTTTATTGCCAATGATGGTTGAATCAGCTTGCTTATTTAGATTATCTAATGCATCTACCATCCCCAAAAGCGATCAACAGCTTGATTTTCTTTGTGTTAGGTCTCAATTTACACTTTGAGTTGCTATCGACCTTAGTCGTTTCTTGAGATTTAACTTAAAGCCTGTTTTCAATCGTAATTAAGGATAGCACCAGAGTTTCAGCCGGTCTTATCTAATACATGTAATTACCTTGATGTTTTTATATGTATTTGTCACCTGTATGAGTGGATCGGCATATATATAAATGTCTTTATCATGGATTACTCTTTAGGGTTTGTTTATGATCAATATATTTATATTAGCCGATTGGTTCATACAAATTTACACTAGAGTATTAGCTAGTGTATTTATCTCTTTTATCCCTCATCGGCCGATACCATTAATTGACATTAACATGTTGATGAAGGCTGATGATATCAGATCTTTATTTTAATCTTACTTTATCATGATTACAAGTAAGCCGATATAGCTTCGCCCTATCGGCTAAGCCATAACAATGCGACATCGGCCTATCGGCCGATCGGCCATTGTTTACTAACATGGTTTACTTGTTTATCTTGTTGATTGCAGATCAAATCAACTGGCATGCCCTAAACGCACCTAGGCAAGCCATTGGACCTGCAGTAGAGTAAAGCAAACCTCCCAGGCCGCCGTGGAAATGTGGAACCCGTTTTGTTGTGAGGCGGGTCGAAATTCTACGCCAACACGCTTTTGGCACACCTGGTGGGACTTCATGAACGCAAGCTTCACAACAACAAGAAGATCACTGCAGGATGTCAAAGCAGAGTGAGATCTCAGAGGAGAACAGCTGAGATGGACAAGCAATTTCAGAACATGAACCTGCAGACGTACTCCAGGACTCGGCAAGGCACCCTCATCAAGAAAACTAAGATGATAATTGTAACGTTCCGCCTCCACGAGGCCGGGCCCGCTTACAACTAAGATGATAATTGTAATGTTCCGCCTCCACAAGGCCGGGCCCGCTTACATCTAGCAGCTTAGATAGGACATAGACTGCCCTCACAAACCAACACCAGTCTTTTCTGCGCACTTTGTGCTCACTCGTGCGCACTCGGGAAGGGCTTCCCGGTCGGTCACCCATCCCTAGATTTCTCCAAGCCAAGCACGCTTAACTTTAGAGTTCTTTGGAGATGGGCTTCCGGAAAAGAAGTTGCAACTTGTTGGCATGAGTATCCTATCAATCCTATTATGCCTTGGGCCAGGGGCGCCCGTGTGTCCAGTGCCAGCGCATGTGCCATGCTGTGTGACCACACCGGGTCCACACCAGCCATGCACACCATGCCTGTGCAACTGCGACACACGCGCCCGTGAAACGACAAGAGTCGGCTCTGATACCATACTGTAACGTCCCGCCTCTTCCCGGTTGGTCATCCATCCCTAGATTTCTCCAAGCCAAGCACGCTTAACTTTAGAGTTCTTTGGAGATGGGCTTCCGGAAAAGAAGATGCAACTTGTTGGCATGAGTATCCTATCAATCCTATTATGCCTTGGGCCGGGGTGTTACATCAAACCACGCGCTACAAACACAAGCAACAAACTTTCCCGAACGCCCGAAAAATACCTTTCCCGAACGCTGGTGTATTAATCCCCGTCCCAGGAAAAGCCGGGGTACACCACACAAACTTGATACAAAAGACACATCTTTATTAATTATCACGATAATATTTACATCATTACAAAGGCACATAAGGCCTGACAACAAAAGAAAAATAGCAGCGGACTAGCGGGCCTACGGCTCCATCTTCACAGGCGCTCAACTGGGGTATAAGCCAGGACTCCACCAAAGACTTCTTCTTCAAGAGCTTCTCAGACTGGAGGGGGAAAGATTGAGCAAGGATGAGTACAACCACCGTGCTCAGCAAGCCATACCGGAAAATGCACTTAATGCAAGGGAGTACAAGGATTCATATATAGGGATATTTTGCATAAAACCAGCATTTCGAAACATTTAAATATTTAAAGGCATTTTAAATCAACACGAACCTATCTCTAGTCAAATTATCATCAAGCCGCGCACCGACGCGATCTTGCCTTATCCTAGGTCAACAAGTATTAACTCTAGTTATTTTAGTTTTAAACAGAATCAAATTCTAACTTGGGTACATTGCTCAGCTTGCCCATAACCGAGAGCGCGGCTATTCGAATAGATTAAACTCTGATGAGAGGTATACATCTTTACCCACCAGACATGTCTTCCTCACGTGTTGCAACGTGCCACATGCCACCACGGCATACGGACGAAAGCCATGACATAACCTACCGCCTGGTATTGCCCTAAGCGAAAAAGACCGACATAGACTTCCCTCGCCAGGTGCCCTGGGTCGAGCAGACAGTCTATGCCCCCGGGCGTACTGCCAGAGACGTCAACCCCACCAAGGGCTTCATTCATCCCTATCCATGTCTTTCTGCTCATGGCCGTCCTAGATGACAAGTTAAGCCTTACCCATTAGACAAGTGGTAGTACGGAATATGCCTTGCAATAGAGGCCCGAAGACCGGTCCTTATGTCGACCGAGGTGCGACTAGCAAAACCATACACCTCGAGCCCAGCCGAAAACAAGTTTGGGAATGTTGAAAGGGAAACATCATTTCATGGCTAAACAGCCATTAAACCAAAATTACCATTATTTACAAATTATTCACCATTCTAATTATTGAAAATCAACTCTAATTGTTTCTATGTAAGCAAGGCTAAGCATATTCCTAAAGTTTCTAGTAAGCACCACATATAGAGTTCTTACTAGCTGGTTTTTGTTACCTAGGGTTGTCAAAGGTAAATACACAATAACCAATAATAAGGCCATAACAAGGATTGTAGGAAAGGCTAAATAAAACAGTTATAATGCGGTAAATTTAATAAAGCGAATGCAATAATTTAAATTAAAATACTTTTCACAAACTGGGATTCAAAATGCTCAAGGAGAGCGTGACTTGCCTTGCTCAGAGAAAAAGGGGGGCTTCTGAAGCTTCCGCGACGAACTCGAACTGCACCACGGGGACTCCGAAACGACAGCAACTACACGAACAAACAAAACAAAGCTACAACGCTAAGAAAGAAACGACAGCAGTACATAAAAACAACAGACACGTGTTCTTTAAGTTATAACAAAAACTAAACAGTTTGGAATGGGTCAATTTGGAGCTCGTATGGCCGATAAACGACCATCCGAAATTTAGGTGTAATTAGAGTGGAGATTTCCGACTTGTTTAGTTATTATTGTACTATTAAATTATGTTTAATGTAACATCGCTCGCGGAAAGAAAGGATCGAGCGACCGGTAGCCGGGACCTACAGGTCAGACGGCTAGTTCACCGTGGATCGGGTCCACAGAGACGATCCACAGGAAGGACGGAATGAGACCATATGTGTCAACCGAAACAAGTGGCCGACAAACGGGCCTCACGAAAATGCCACGCGGGCTGCACACGTGGGCAAGCACGAGGCGGCCAAACGGGCACACGAACACGACCACCACATGTGCACGCGAAGACCGCACGAACAACCATCGACACCGGTGAACAAGACCGGGGCCGACAACGGCACGACGGGCACGAGGGCCACAGCACGGGGCTTTGAGGAAAGGGCAGCGAGGGAGGGTTCTCACCACGAGCACAACGTGACACGGGAACAGCAGCAGCGACCGAATGAGGGCGACGAAGACGAACGGGTAGACAACAAGGAGACGGCTTCGGCAGCAACCCTTGCTCGAAGGCGTGGACGAGCTTGACGACGCGGAGCCGAGGACAAAGGCGATGACGAGGGCAGCAGCAACAACTCAGGGACGACGCAGACGAACGGGCAGCACTCGACAAATTTCGGGCATGGCGACGAGGCGGACGACGACGGCACGAACGACCTTGATGACGCGGACGGCTTCGGCTTGACGAAGGGAGGGCCGACGGCTAGCATGATGACCGGTAGCCGGTGGCAGCGATGGCGCAATGGGACGACACTCCGGCAAGGAGGGAGGGGCTACCGAAGGACAAGGACGACGATGACAATTGGAGACGGCGCAGCAGCTGCGCTACCATGGGTTGCCGGCGTCCACGGTGCTCTGGCTGACCTCGGACAAGACGAAGGCGAGGCCGGGAGAGATGGGAGCAGCGGCAATGTCGGGGGAGGTGACGGCACGGTCGACGCTGCTCTGGCCAATGGGGAGGGCAGCCAGAGTTGGCCGGCGCAGTGGGGAGAGGAAGCCGCACGGGGAGACGAAGAGAGAGCAAAAAGGGCTCGGGAAATGCAAAGGAGAGGGAGGGGACGAGGTTGCCGTGCCATTTATAGGCCAGAGGAGAGGAGGGGACGACCGGGAAGATGAGGGGATGGCCGAGGAGAGGAGGGGACAGCCGGGGAGGTCACTGGGCGGCCATCCATGGCAGCCATGCAAGGAGGACTAAATTCAGCGAATTAAGGATGAATTGGAAGGGGAAAAGGTGGGGGAATTGATGAGGGAGAGGAAAGGAATTCATTCTTGCACTTTAATTGAGAAGGAATCAACCGGGAAGGGAGATCAAGGGAGGCGGCGTTGCTTCTGTCCACGGGAGGGAGAGGAGAAGGCGGCAACTCGGCTGGAGAAGGAAGACAACGATGTCTTCCCTCCCTGGGCTGGCTGAGCTGCGGCAAGGTGGGCAGGCGGCCTCTGCCTGGGCTGAACAAGGGAGGGGAGAGTAGATGGGCCAGGCGGCTGCAGCCCAATAGAAAGAAAGGCCCGGGAGGGAGAGGGAGGGAAGGAGCGGCCGGGCCGGGCCGAGAAAGGGAGAGGGGGAGATGGGCCGGGGGCCCAAGAGGAAGGAGAGGGGTTTTTTTTATGTTTTTCATTTTAATTAACTCTAAAATTGGTTATTGTTGCATTAAAATTATTTCTTGTGCTCTAAAAATTCTCGTAAAAATTGAGGGCTCGTTTTAGACCTAGGAGAATTTATGAAAAATTCTCCGGGCAACAATCGAATTTTTCTTGGACGTATTTTAGTGTTTTGCCATTTTCTTTTCGAATTTTAATTATTTCTATTATTCCTTTTAGAAAATGATTTTTAACTCGGGATGAATTTATCAGGACGTGACAATAATGCCGAGCCCTGGAGACGGAGCCAGCACGTCGGCGGCAGCACACGACCACGCTGTCAAGACTGAAGACAGCGCCGCGCCGATGCTACAAGACCGCATCCGCATCGACTCTGCGGTTCACTCCGCGCTAGTCAACCAATCGGGGATCCTGGTGAACACATTAACCAACACAGTCAAATCAATCCTAGATGGTTCCATTCACTAGTACAAGCCTCAAGGACCGATTTTCCTGCCCGACAACAAGTTTCCTGCATATCGGACCTTGAGGACCGATCTGAGTACGGCTCCACAACCGACGGCGCCGATTCCACCTCCATCGGCCCAACCAGCGTCAACCATGTCACTGGTCCTGACCAAGCAAGCGGGAGGAAACCCCAGCACATCACGGAGGAAGAATTTGCACAGTGGACGAAAGGGAAACATCCGATGATCGAGCCAATACAGCAAGCTCTAGTCAATCCGCCATCGGCCGGACAACCTCAATTCTCCATGCCGAACAACCCTCCACAACCAGCTGCTTACAACGTGCCGCAAGGCTACCAGCAGTACACCGCAGGGCAGTACGATGCTCAGAACCTGAATCACCACTTCCAGCCGTACTCCCCGAGGCAATATCGGCCAGAAGGCTTTCAACACCCTTACCACCAAGAACCTCCACACCAGCCCACAGGATACTGGGCCGATATGATAGCCGAGGTGATGCAAGATCAATTCGGCTTAAAGCCCAAGGAGAGTTCTACAATGTATCGGCACCCGTACCCCGAGGAGTTCGACAGAGTGCCACTGCCGAGCCGATACAAGATCCCGGACTTCTCGAAATTTTCGGGGCAAGACAACGTTTCTATGTACGAGCACGTGAGCCGATTCCTAGCTCAATGTGGTGAGGCATCGGCCATAGAGGCGTTGAGGGTGAGATTTTTTCCTCTGTCTTTGCCAGGGTCCGCATTTACATGGTTTTCCTCTTAGCCCTGCAATTCCATCAGAGGATGGATTGATCTAGAGAAACAGTTTCACAGACACTTTTACAACGGTGTACAAGAGATGAAGCTGTCCGATCTCATTGCCATCAGGCAAAGGGTTGACGAATCGGTCCTAGAATACATCCAAAGATTCAGGGACATAAGGAATACGTGTTATAGCCTCAGCCTGACCGATTCTCAACTGGCCGATTTGGCATTTCAGGGACTATTGGGGCCGATACGAGAAAGGTTCTCGTCACAAGAGTTTGATAGTCTAGCTCAGCTAGCACAACGGGTATCGGCTCATGAACAAAGATTCCAGGAGGCGAAGAAGTTCGCAAAGAAGATCAGCTATCAATACGTCTCCGATGAAGACGGTGAGGATGATGCCAACATCGATCTGGCCGAGTGGGCTCGGATGAAGAAGGCAACAACATGCCAATGGGCCAAGAAAGGTGACAAAGAAGATAAATACGACTTCGACATCAACAAGGCCGATAAGATATTTGATCTACTCTTTCAAAAAAAAGCAGATTCAGCTGCCAGTAGGTCATATACTGCCATCGGCCAAGGAAATCAAGAAGCGAAGATATTGCAAGTGGCACAACACATATTCCCATCACACCAATGAATGCAAGATCTTCCGGCAATAGATTCAATCGGCCATCGAGCAAGGCAGGATCAAGATTGATGAAGCCAAGCGGCCGATGAAGATAGAAGGACACCCGTTCCTGGTCAACATGGTGCGAGCAGACAGGGTCGACGGCAATAGCCATCGGACCGGCAAGCGACCTCATCAGACCTCAGAAGGCCTGATTAAAAAATACCAGCAAAGGCGGAAAGAGCAAGCACAAGACTACACTGATCAGGATAACTCCTACGACCCTCATTGGGAGTGCGAATTTTTCCGGTTCTGCTGGAACGAAGGGATGAGGTTGCCATCAATCCAAGAGTGCCATGCATGTAATGATATAGAAGAATCTCACCAGGACAGCTCAAGCAAACAAGTGCATCGGCCGAACAAACAGAGGAAGTCTGCACACGAAAGGCTGAGGCTGATGCACCATGATCGTCGGACTGAGGACGACGAGCAAATCCAGAACCCTCAATGGTGCCCGAGTGATGTGTTTAGCAAGACACAAAAGCAACGGGTTCAAAGATTGAGGAAGAAGGAGCAGATCCAGGAGCAGCAGGCAACAATCGCCCATCGGCCCGCCAAGACCAAAAAAGAGTGGAGGATAAAATCTGCAGTGGGCAAGGCCGATGAGGGCACCTCAAAATTGACTCAAGCTCCCGCATCTGCAAAAGGTAAAGGCGTAGCATCGGCTTCTGTTAACATGGTTTTCATATTGCCAGCAGAATACAGCGTACAGGCGGCCGATGAAGCGGTAGCTGTCCTCGACTAGGCTACAGTTGTCACCAGATCAAGCCGTGTTCGACAAGCCGGCCGACACCAGCTACAGGCACCTCCGGCCGTTATACATCAAGGGATTCGTCAATGGGCGGCCGATGACGAAGATGCAGGTCGATGGCGGTGCGGCAGTAAACTTAATGCCATATACAACCTTCAGGAAGCTTGGAAAAGTACCTGAGGACCTCATCAAGACCAACATGGTACTAAAAGACTTTGGTGGCAACCCATCCGAGGCAAAGGGGGTGTTAAACGTGGAGCTCACTGTGGGCAACAAGACGATACCCACCACCTTTTTTGTCTTTGATGGAAAGGGTTCCTACAGCCTGTTGTTGGGACGAGATTGGATCCACGCAAATTGTTGCGCCCCTTCAACAATGCATCAGTGCCTCATACAATGGCTAGGGGACCAAGTTGAGATCGTGCAGGCCGATTGGTCAGTACACGTGGCCAATGCCGATCTCGCAGTTTGGGAGATGGAAGGAATCGATTGCCTGTCCGGTAGAGTTTGGGAGGCCGATTTCCTCAAAGTAACTGACTGCAACATCGAGACGATCGAAGACCAAGACAAGTAGTTGCTTTAACGAAGATGTACCATCCACTACCCAAGATGAACAAGCTAGTCCCTACACAGATGATGCGGTGGATGAGTTAGATGGGAAATTGGGACAAGGCTTTACGTCGGCCGATCAACTCGAAGAGGTTGATATAGGAATAGGTGATAGGCCTAGGCCGACGTATGTAAGTGCTAACCTGCTAAGGGAATATAAGAATAATTTGATAAATCTTTTGAAAGAATTCATACACTGTTTTGCATGGGAATATCATGAGATGCCAGGGTTAAGCCGATTGATCGTAGAACATCGGTTACCTATCAAACCAGGCTATCGGCCGTTTAAGCAAGCTCCTAGGAGGTTTAAGGCCGATATGCACGAAGCTATCAAAGCAGAGATCACAAGGCTTTACGACGCCAATTTCATCGGACCCTGCCGATACGTGGAGTGGGTTTCCAATATAGTTCCAGTATTGAAGAAAAACGGCAAGCTCAGGGTGTGCATCGATTTCAGAGACCTAAACAAGGCAACACCAAAAGATGAGTACCCTATGCCGTTGGCCGATTTGCTGGTTGATGCTGCATCTGGACACAAGATCATCAGCTTTATGGATGGGAACGCAGGCTACAACCAGATTTTCATGGCCGAGGAAGATATCCACAAGACAGCCTTCAAATGTCCGGGGGCTATCAGCCTATACGAGTGGGTTGTTATGACCTTCAGCTTGAAAAACGCTGGAGCTACCTATCAGAGAGCTATGAATTATATTTTTCATGATCTGATTGGCTCGCTGATTGAGGTTTACATCAATGATATCGTCGTGAAAACCAAAGAGTACGATATGCACTTGGCCGATTTACGCAAAGCACTAGAAAGAGCAAGGAAGTATGGTTTTTAGGTGCCTTTGGCGTGTCGGCCGGTCAGTTTTTAGGTTTCTTGGTCCATGAAAGAGGAATTGAGATTACACAGAAGAACATTGACGCTATAAAAAATATCAAGCCTCCAACCAACAAGATCAAGTTACAATCTCTGCTCGACAAGATTAACTTTGTCCGGCGTTTTATATCAAACCTGTCAGGCAGGATAGAGCCGTTCACTCCATTATTGAAGATAAAGGATGATCAAGAGTTCGTATGGGGTGATAAGCAACAAAAAGCGTTAGACGATATCAAGGAATATTTGAGTTCCCCTCCTGTTTTAATCCCTCCGCAGAAAGGGGTTCCATTCAGGCTGTACTTATCGGCCGATGAGAAGTCTATCAGCTCAGTTTTGATTCAAGACATTGACGGCAAAGAAAGAGCTATTTTCTACCTCAGTAGGAGGTTGTTGGATGCTGAAACAAGGTACACGCCAGTGGAGAAATTATGTCTATGCTTATATTTTTCATGTACTAAATTAAGACATTATCTACTTTCCAACGAGTGCATTGTGGTAAGCAAGGCCGATGTGATGAAATACATGCTATCGGCCCCTGTTTTAAAAGGGAGAATCGGGAAGTGGATTTTTGCCTTAACAGAGTTTGATCTCAGATATGAATCGGCCAAAGCAATCAAAGGACAAGTCCTGGCCGATTTCATTGTTCAACATAGAGATGATTCAATTACATATTCAGATATTGTGCCATGGACATTGTATTTTAATGGATCTGTTTGTAGACATGGATGCGGTATCGGCCTAGTCATCATATCCCCTCGAGGGGCAAGCTTCGAGTTTGTGTTCACTATTAAACCATATTATACTAACAATCAAGCAGAATACGAAGCTGTCCTCAAGGGGTTGCAATTACTACAAGAAGTCGAGGCCGATTCCGTAGAAATTATTGGCGATCTGGGGAGTATGAGTGCAGGAACGATATTCTCAGGGTTTACAATGAAGAATGCAAGGAGTTGCTTCAGGCCTTCAAAATTGTGACAATGAGACATATACCCAGGAAGCAAAATTTTGAAGCCAATGATCTAGCTCGGGGACATCAGGATACAGGCCGATGGCAAAAGATGTTGAAGTTCAGATTGCTGCCGTGGATGCCGATGATTGGAGGTTTGCTATCATCGACTATTTGAGAAATCCTTCTCAATCAGCGTCACGAAAGATGAAATACAAAGTCCTACATTATGTTTTGTTAGACGATGACTTATACTATCGGACGATTGATGGTGTCTTGCTTAAATGCTTGGGTCTAGAAGAGGCCAAAGTTGTTATGAGCGAGGTGCATGAAGGGATTTGTGGAACCCATCAATCGGCACATAAAATGAGATGGCTTTTGAAGCGCGTTGGATATTTTTGGCCAACAATGCTAGAGGATTGTTTCAAGTACTATAAAGGATGTCAAGATTGCCAAAAGTTCGGAGCAATTCAGAGAGCACCGGCGTCGGCTATGCATCCAATCATAAAGCCATGGCCGTTTCGAGGATGGGGTATAGACATGATCGGGCAGATCAATCCACCATCAAGTAAAGGACACAAATATATCTTAGTGGCTACAAACTACTTCACAAAGTAGGTTGAGGCCATCCCTCTTAAGAAGGTTGATTCCAAGGATGCAATTCAGTTTGTCAAACAGCATATTATATGTCGGTTTGGATTACCACAAACATTGACTACAGATCAGGGATCAATCTTCATGTCCAACAAGACCTTAATCAAGTTGATCAATAGAAAGATTGACGAACAGCCAAGACGGTGGCATGCAACGCTGGCCGATTCCCTTTGGGCGTATCGGATGGCTTGTCATGGTGCAACCCAAGTGCCGCCGAATCAGCTGGTTTATGGACACGAAGCTGTGCTGCCATGGGAAACTAACATCGGCTCAAGAAGGATTGCCTTGCAAGACGACTTGACAGCCGATGAGTATCATAATCTTATGGTCGATGAGCTAGATGATTTGGCACACGTCCGATTGCGGGCCTTGGAAAGAATCAAGCGAGATAAAGATAGAGTGGCTCGTCATTATAACAAAAAAGTGGTAGCCAAGTCATTTGATGAAGGAGATCTGGTTGAAATTAATACTGCCGATCAGTTCCAGAGATAATAAATTCGGGAAGTGGTCACCTAATTGGGAAGGTCCTTTTCAGATTCATCAATGTGTTCCTCGCAATGCCTATTTGCTAAAAGGAGTAGATGGGGATGTTTATGGCAGAGCTCTTAATGGGAAATACTTAAAGAAATACTATCCAAGCTTCTGGATCGACTCATGATCGGCTTGCCAGCCGATTTATGATAATAACCGATGTATTACGCATCGCCTTTAGATGACCGATATACATTATCGCCCTTAGTTCAAATTTTACAACATGAGCCTTCATCTTCCAAAATTTGGGGGGCATATATATACTCAGCGATACTTCAAGTTTATCAGATGGATTCAAATTTATGGCCTTCAAAAAACTTTTCAGCCGATAAATTATACGTTACTCGGAAATAAAGTTATCCTTTTACAATAGTTAGAATAAAATTATGTTACATCAGCCTATGAAGTTTTCAATAGCTGCAATGGCCTTATGACGGATTTGATCAATGTCTTCTATTGTCTGAGCGTCATCGGCCATCGACCCTGGAATTGGCTTCAAAGACTTGCTCAGGGTCGCAAGGTATTTGGCCGATGCCTTCAGCTTTGTCGTTTGATCCTCTATGGCTTTCGGTGATGCAGCTATCCCAGCTTCAACTTCTTGGATCTCCTTACGCGTTACTTCTAGCTTCGATACCAGATCTGCTTCAAGGCGACGGAGTTCTTCGAGCCTATTCTTTAGGACAATCAGCTCAATGGCCAGCTCATCCAACATAGTTTTGCCAGAATTGACTTGAGCTTTGCTGGCGGTCAAGGCCGATTCCAAGCTTTCACGTTCCCGCCGCTCCGCGATTCTCTCTTTAGCTCTGTGAAGCTTGAAGTGGTATTGTTCCAAGAATATGGCTGGCGTCAAGATCTCCATCAGGTCTTCGGGTAGTTGGTCTTGGATTTCTTGGACCCTGCTCCTGACGGGATTGCAGTTCTCCACCAACGTCTCCAACGATGCCTCCAGCCGATTAGCGATATCGGACAGCCGGTTCTTCAACTCTTCCGAAATTGGTGCCTTGGCTGTGGTGGGTGGCTCTTTGTCCTCGTCGTCAAGAAATTGGCCGATATCAAAAGAAAACATATCGGCTAAGTTCTGCAAACATCAAGATAGGGCATGGTTAACCCAGTCAAGCAAAAATCGGTAAGGGATTCGAAGTGATCTGGTTTACCTGTGATGGGGCATCGGCTGCGCTTGCATCGGCCGCCTGTTGTTGACCTGACGCAGTAGGCGAGGGGGTTGGCCGATGTGGTGCAGGTGATGGAGCTCGCGGCTGAGGAAAGGCAAGAAAATGGTGATCAGATCTTTGTTGTCAGAGGGTGGAAGCAAAAGATTAACTCTTACCGAAGCAATCGGAGAGGGAGGTGGAGAAGGAGAAGGTGTTCTCAATCGGGCCTGGGTTTGTTCGCGCCGTTGCAAGGATACCTTCTTGGTTCTTGCTAAAGGGACCGATTGAGTCCTCTCTTTGAGTAAAGACGATGCAACGACCTGAGGGGGGAGTCAAGTTATGGCATGCCAGCAGAAGGAGATTGCATAAATTCAGGAAAGGGATTATATTAACCTTGCGGACTGCATGTCTGGTTCTCCTTGGTTGAGCGGCATCGGCTTGGTCATCGGTCGGTGGAATCGTTGTGGTTGTGGCCGATGGGTCCTTAGCTGACTTAGCCGATGACTCTTTAGCGGTCTTGGCTGATGGATCTTTTTCTTTAGGCAGATCGGCAGCTGCTGCATCGACCTCTTCCTCCATAACTTGGTCATTGAGGAATTCTTCCACGGAGAGGTCTAGCTCGTCAAGATCGGCCTAGTCATCAGTCTTGGGTTTCTTGCTGGTTTTCTAAATTTTTTCTTTTGTTGGCGCCTTCCTTTTAGGAGTTTCCTTGACTATCGGCCCTTGGAGCAGTGATGATACTTTCGGAGCGGTGAGGCCGATAGTTGATTCCATGACAGACTTGCCTGACGGAGCCAATACTAGAGCATAAGTTATCTTTTGCCCACTATTGCTGACTGATGGCATTGGGGCGTCAGGGACCTGAGGACTAATGTTGTCAATAAGTTTTGTCAGATAAAACCTGGCCGATTGATGGAAGACATGAGAAGTCCATTCTTGCCACCATGACTGAAAGGTGATGTGGATGACGGAACTCAACCATAATCGGTCATAGTCTCCCAGATTTGGAACCCTGGTTTCTAAAACCTTGCTCATTACCAGAGCCGATGAGACAGTACCCCTGCTCTCTAGGAGCCGATGGAAGTGCAGGCTGATAGGGAGTTGACCAAGCCCGCATTGCCTAGCAGCCACCACGGGGTTATAAAACTTGTAGGACAAACTAGTGTTTCTACCCTGAAACACGCTTACCGGGAGCAAGCAAGGGGTGATGCTGATCATAAAGAGTTCTCTTGCTACCATATCATCATTTAGCTCGCCCAGAGTTAAATCGGCAGGGAGCTCAAAATCGGAATCCGAAGGATATACAAACATGTCCATCTTGACCGATGGAGGGCCGGTGTAGAATCGGACGAACCAGGCAGATAGTTCTTTGGCTGATTAGTCTGCTCCAGGGTATATTTGTCACGCCCAGAAATTCACTACCAGAATTTCCAAAGCAAATTGTGTACTAAAATCCCTGTCCAGGACCAGCCAGGGTACACAAATGACAAAGTTGCCATATAGATCCACGTCTTACAAAACAATAAAAATCTCTTACAAAACTGCAGCGAAAAAAAAACAAACTATTCTATTAAACTAATCACTCGCAACGTAGCGACTCCAATCCACAGGCATTCCTCGACGGTAGCAACAAGCCTACTTTTCTGAAAAGTCTTCCTCTGAAACATACTCCAACTCTGGTGTGGGCAAAATAAAGCAAGACTGAGTACTACCCACTGTACTCAACAAGTCATACCGGAAAGGAAAATAATGATGCAAGTAATAACAAAGGAGAGCTGCAAAGGCTATTTTGCATAAAATACGCATTTAAAACAATAGTTGAAAACAGTAAAACAGTTGAATTAATTAATCATAATTAAACCATCACTGTCCAATGCTACACCACGTTGCGACAGGCCCAAACCATCAACTGTACTACACCAGTTCTATTAAGTCAAATTATTAAAAAGTTCAACTAATCACAGTGAATCTGGTTGATCGCCCATAACCGTGGGCACGGCTATTCGAATAGTTTTACTCTGATCAGAGGTGTACAACTGTACCCACAAGACACAGTCCTACAACACGTTACCGCGCGTCGGTATACCACCATGGTACCCCGGAAAGGGACTGTGACAGGACCCTTCGCATAACCCCCTTTAACCAATCGTACCACCTCGGGTTTCGCCCCCACTCCTCAAAAGGCAGTGGGCAGCCCCCCCTCGTGCCTTGGTGAATCTGGCAGCCACATAGACCATCGCAGGGCCCATCCAAACTCCATCACGCTCACCCTAGCCAGTGTACGTCAGCTAAAGGAAAGCTACACTACAAGTCCAGCCGTTGCCCACGCTGGTTTGTGGTATGCACGGTATTTCTTCCAGGGTTTCCCACGAACCGGTCCTTAATTGCCATGGGTGCTTCCATCAAAACCATGCACCCACAGCCCACCATTAAACAAGATTTTAGTTCAGACATTTATTAAATCACCCACGATTAACCATCATGAGCCAACATGAAATAACCATCATTAAGTGTTAATGAAACTTTAAATATCCCAATTGTGAGCTAATGTTTCTAAGCAGGGCTAAGCAAGTTTTATTGTAGCAACTACTCAAATTATTCCCCAAGCTATCAAAGGAATAAGGTAATTGCAATATAAGGCTGAGTACAATCGGTAAATTAACCCATAGATGACATTATAAAACAATGCAGTATTTAGAGAAAAATAAGACTGTTTCGCAATTTAGGTACAACATGATCAAATGAATAAGTATGACTTGCCTTGCTCTTGCGCTGGGTCGACCTCGGCAACGACTTCGAAGTAAACCGGAGAGTCGGAATTACCGGAATCTACGCGACAAACAAAGCAAACAACAATACATGCTATAAGTCTACTAAGACAGAGAACAAAACTATTTTAATGGATTCTAGACATTTTTATGAATTTTCTGAGACTTGAACGGATTAAAACGGAGTCCGGATGAATTAGTTATGAATTTTTGAAGTTATCTGTGTTTTTATATAACTGAAAAATCCTTAATTATTTATTGCGCAATAAACCCTTAGGGCTGACGTTATCGCTGACGTCAGCGGCTAGGGCTGACGTCAGCCGCGGCGGCGGCGGCTGCGCACCACGTGGCGCACACGTGGCGCCGACGCGGCGGCCACGCGGTGGCCACGTGGCGGCCACGCGGGATGGGAACGGGCGGCCGGGATCGGCCCGAGTGGCCGATCCGACGGCTACGCGCGCGGCGGCGGCTAGGGTTAGGGTTTGGAGCCGAGCGGCGTGCGCGGGCGGCGGCGGAGCGGCGGCTCGCGGGCGGCGGCGCACGGGAGGCGGCGGAGCGGCGCGACGGCCACGCGGGCGGCAGCCGAGCGGCGGAGCGGGCGCGCGCACGGCAGCGGCGGAGAGGGGAAAAGGGGCGGCGGCGGCGGTGCTTACCGGCGGCGGAAAACGGCGGCGGCGCGGCTTCGGCGAGGCGGCGCTCACGGGCTAGGGTTAGGGTTAGGGCGGCGGCGGCGGCACGGGGAAAACGAGGAGGGGAGCGCCTCAGGGGGGATAAATAGGGGCGACACGGCGTGCGCGGGCGGCGGCGGAGCGCCGGCTCGCGGGCGGCGGCGCACGGGAGGCGGCGGAGCGGCGCGACGGCCACGCGGGGGCGGCAGCCGAGGGCGGAGCGGGCGCGCGCACGGCAGCGGCGGAGAGGGAAAAGGGGGGCGGCGGCGGTGCTTACCGGCGGCGGAAAACGGCGGCGGCGCGGCTTCGGCGACGGCGGCGCTCACGGGCTAGGGTTAGGGTTAGGCGGCGGCGGCGGCACGGGGAAAACGAGGAGGGGAGCGCCTCGGGGAGGGGGATAAATAGGGGCGGCGCGGCGGGAATCCCGCCGGGATTCGCGGCGGCGCGGGCGCGGCGGCCGGCCGTGTCGGAGGCGGACTCGGCCGCGGGCGGGCCACCCGTCAGCGGGCGAGCGGCGCGGGGAGGCGGCGCGGACTTCCGGGCGGCCTTGGGCCGGCCCGGGAGGGGAAGCAGCGGGGCGCGCGGCGGCTTGGGCCGGCTGGGCCGAAGGAGAGGGGAGGGAGAGCGGCGGCCGAGCGGGCGGCTTGGGCCGGCCGGGAGGAAGGAGAAGAGGCGCGCGCGACGGCGGCCTTGGGAAGGAGGGAAAAATGGGCCGACGGCCCAAGAAGGAAAAGAAAAAGGAAAAAGAAAAAGAAAAAGGATTCCAGGGTTTAATTTATTGCGCTTGAGGGTTTTTAATTGGTTAAAATTATTTTTAGGGCTCTGAAATTTCCACTAAAAATCCTGTTAATGTATTTTGACATCGGGAACTCAAGAAAAATTCCACCTTGCCATTTTCACTTCTTTAATGCATTATTTAATTGGGTTTTTCTCCAGATTTAATTAAACAATTTCTCAGATAAATTATTAAATTTGATTTTTACGATTTGGGAGAACTTCAGGGTGTGACAAACCTACCCCCCTTAAACGGAATCTCGACCCCGAGATTCGGAGGTGCTGGCGAAAAGGTACGGATGGGCAGCCTTCAATTCATCCTCTCTTTCCCATGTAGCTTCTTCCTCAGAATGATAGCTCCACTGAACTCTGCAGAACCTGGTAACCTTGTTTCTGGTCCTCCTCTCGCTGGTTTCGAGAATACGAATCGGCTTCTCCACATAAGTCAAGTCCTCTTGAATCTCAATTTGATCGGGACTGGCCTGTTCTTCCGGTACTCTCAAGCATTTCTTCAATTGCGAGACGTGAAACACATCGTGAATACCCGCCATGTTGGGTGGAAGCTCAAGCTGGTAAGCAACTTCTCCTCGACGCTCGCGGATCTTGTATGGTCCCACAAAGCGTGGTGCCAATTTGCCTTTAGTTTGAAAGCGGTGTACTCCTCGAAGCGGTGTGACACGAAGGTACACGTAGTCTCCTGCTTCAAAACCAACTCCCTTCAACGATTGTCGGCATAGCTTTTCTGTCGACACTGCGCAATTCTCAACCTTTCTCTGACGGTTCTGCCCTTTTCTTCTGCATCGCTCAAGACTTCAGTCCCAAACAGCTGTCATTCTCCGGTCTGATCCCAAAAGAGCGGGGTGCAGCATTTCCTGCCATACAACGCCTCAAATGGTGCCATCTGCAAGCTGGCTTGGTAGCTATTGTTGTAGGAGAACTCGGCATAAGGCAAACTCTTGTCCCATGCTCCTCCAAAATCGAGCGCACAGGCTCTCAGCATATCCTCGAGTATCTGGTTCACTCGCTCAGTCTGGCCATCAGTTTGCAAACGGTAAGCCGTGCTAAAATTCAAACGGGTTCCCAATTCTTCTAGTAATTTCTGCCAGAACTTTGAGGTGAACTGGCTTCCTCGATCCGATACGATCTTCTTAGGCACTCCGTGTAAACACATGATTCTTGCGAGGTAGAGTTCTGCTAACTTCTTTCCAGAGTAGGTAGTTTGTACAGGAATGAAATGAGCCACCTTCGTGAGTCGATCCACGATGACCCAGATAGAATCATGTCCAGACGACGTTCTTGGCAAACCTGTGATGAAATCCATTCCAATTTCTTCCCATTTCCATTCTGGAATTTGGAGAGGCTGTAACAGTCCTGCAGGCCTTTGATGCTCTGCCTTGACTCGCTGGCACACGTCACAGAGTGCGACGAATTCAGCTATTTCTCTTCTCATACTAACCCACCAGAACTTCTCTTTGAGGTCTTGGTACATCTTGGTACTGCCAGGATGAATTGAATACTGAGTTTGATGGGCTTCCGTGAGTATTAACTCCTTTAACTCTTTGTCCTCTAGGATGCACAGTCTTTCTCCCATCCATATCGTGCCATGCTCATCTTCGGAGAAATCTCGGGCCTTTCCGACCCTCATGTTCTTCTTGAGCTCTGCTATCTCTGGATCTTTAGCTTGAGCTGCTCGGACTCGCTCCACGAGCGTTGGTCGCGCTTCTAAAGCGGATGCGAACCCATGTTTAACAATACCGAGGTTTAGCCGTTCGAAGTCTTGCTGCAACTGGCTGCTCATCTCTTCCATACTGGTGGAGTTACAGTAGCTCTTCCGGCTTAAAGCATCTGCCACTACATTAGCTTTACCGGGATGGTAGTGGATTCCCAGATCATAGTCTTTAATCAATTCCAACCATCTTCGTTGACGGAGATTTAAGTCCGGTTGGCTGAAGATATACTTCAAACTCTTGTGATCCGTATACACCTCACAACGGTTTCCAATGAGGTAATGCCTCCAGATCTTTAGGGCATGTACCACTACTGCTAATTCCAGATCATGAGTGGGGTAATTATTTTCATGTGGACGCAACTGTCGGGAAGCATACGCGACCACCTTGCCTTCCTGCATCAGCACGCATCCTAGCCCTTAGCGAGACGCGTCGCAATAAACCAGAAAATCTTTCGTCTGGTCTGGCAGAATTAAAACTGGTGCCGTTACCAACTTCCTCTTAAGTTCCTCAAAACTTCTATTGCATTCATCTGACCACTTGAATTTCTCATCCTTTTTCAACAACTGTGTCATTGGCTTGGCAATCTTGGAGAAACTCTCTATGAACCGACGGTAGTAACCCGCAAGTCCAAGAAAACTTCGGATTTGCGTGACTGTCTTCGGTGGGGTACACTTCATAACCGATTCCACATTCGACGGGTCTACTACCACTCCTTGAGCGGTGATGATGTGGCCTAGGAACTGTACTTCCTTGAGCCAAAAGTCACACTTGCTAAACTTGGCATACAACTGGTGTTCCTTTAATTTCTCAAGTACCAGGCGAAGATGTTGTTCATGCTCCTCCTTGGACTTAGAGTAAACAAGTATATCATCGATAAAAACCACGACGAACTTATCCAGAAATTCCATGAACACCTTATTCATCAAGTTCATGAAAAAGGCCGGTGCATTGGTAAGTCCAAAAGACATGACTGTGCACTCAAACAACCCATACCGAGTAGTGAATGCTGTCTTCGGAATGTCCTCCTCTCTAATCCTCAATTGGTGGTAGCCTGATCGTAGGTCTATCTTGGAGAACCATGTTGCTCCCTTTAGCTGATCAAACAAATCATTAATCCGAGGTAACGGGTATTTGTTCTTGACGGTCACCTCATTGAGGGCGCGATAGTCGACGCACATCCTCTTGGTCTTATCTTTCTTCTCCACAAAGATCACCGGAGCACTCCAAGGTGACGTACTCGGGCGAATATATCCTTTCTGCAACTGCTCATCAACTTGCTTCTTGACTTCCGCCAGTTCATTGGCTCCCATCCTATAGGGTCTCTTGTGTATCGGGGCAGTTCCCGGTACTAGGTCGATTCGGAACTCAATTTCTCTTTTAGGTGGCACCGTGGTTATGTCATCCGGAAAGATTTCAGGGTACTCTCTAACAATAGGAATATCCTCCAACTTCTTAGGGGTTTTCACCACTTCTCTGGTCTGTTCCTTGGTAGCAACCTGATTCAAACTTGTCACGGACTTCTGTGGCACCGAAGATCGGAAAGTAACCCTTTCTCCCTTGTCATTTGTTAGAGTAACGGTGCGCCTTGCGCAATCGATTACTCCATTGTGCCTCGTCAACCAATCCATCCCAAGAATGACATCTAGGTCCTTAGATTCGAGAAGGATAAGGTTGGCTAGAAATTGTGATCTTTTGATTTCTATCGCCACAGAGGGGCTATAACTGATAGAGGTGGAACTATTTCCCGGGGTCCGGACCCGCATTGGTATTTTAAGTTCCTTTTTTCTTAGACCATGCTTCCCCACAAAATTCTTGGAAATAAACGAATGCGTTGCACCAGAATCAAATAAAACTGTAGCTGGGACTGAGTTGACAGAAAACATACCCAGTACAACTTCCGGTGCTACCAGCGCCTCTTCTGCCGATGCGTGGTTGACGCGAGCCTGAAGGATCCTAGGCCCAGCACGTCTTGGCTTCGGACACTTGTCGGCGAAGTGCCCTGGTTCACCACAGTTGAAGCAAGCTCCTGGCTTCACTCTAGTATCCTTCTTGGGTTGAGCTAGACGGTTGTGCTGCCCACCTTGGTTGTTGTTGTCTCCATTGTAGCCAGCACGGAAGTTACCAGAGTGGTAAGGGCGATGCTGGCGAACAATCAAGGTGGAAGGTCCACCCTGCTGTCCCGGAGTGGAACGGGGCTTTTGTTGACTTCCCTGCTGCGCCCTAAATTGGACTGCCTTCCTCTTTCGATCCATCCTGTTGCGTTGATCCTCTTGACGGATCGCCTTATCAACTAACTTCTCGAAATCAGCATAATCCCCTGAGATTAGCTGGTTTGCCAACTCATCATCCAGGCCGGAGAGAAACTTTTCCTACCTCTCTGCATCGGTGCGCACATCCTCCGAAGTGTAACGTGCAAGACGGTTGAACTCGTGGAGATACTCTGTCACAGTCCGATTGCCTTGATGGAGTGCTCTAAACTCCCTCTTCTTCTAGGCTACTATGCCATCAGGAATTTGGGCTTTCCTGAAACTGCGGCAGAACTCCGTCCAAGTGACCTCCGTTCCGGGTGGACGGGTAACCAAATAGTTATCCCACCAAGCCGAAGCGAGACCCTGCAATTGATGGGTAGCGAAAGCGACCTTCTCTTGATCATTGCACTGGAGTAGATTAAGCTTCTTCTCAATAACATGAAGCCAATCGTTCGCTTCCATGGGATTGGTAGTACTTGAGAAAACCGGCGGTCTGACACGAAGAAACTCTGGCAACTTGGATTGGGGTGGTGGTTGATTCTGTTGGGCCTGCTGCTGCTGCTGTTGAGCTTGTTGTTGCATCTGTTGCAACATCTGCTGTTGCATTTGTTGATGCTGCTGCTGCATTTGCTGCATCATAGCCGCCATCATCTGAGTCTGGCTAGCTAGCACTTGAGCAAGAGTGGGATTATCCGGTGGTGGAGGAGGAGCGTTGGTGTTTGTTCTATTAGCCTGGGATCCCTCCTGTCCGTTGTTGTTACCACTTGTCCTTGTGTTGACCATCTGAAGGAGAAGAACCAGCAGAAAGAAATGGACAAGAAAGAAAACAGATTGCTCAGAACTAAGCTTTAATATATTATTAATTTAACTGTAATTGTTCTGATCTAACTTAAAACACTTCCAAAACAGCACGCAAAAATCCTTAATAAGATAGCCATACCATAGGCACATGGTATCGACCATCGACTAACCCCAAGCAACAAACCTACACACAGCAACTAACAAGAAATCAAACTAAAAGAAAACGGAAAAACTAAGGGTAACGAGCCTAATGCTCGGAACGGTTTCCGGAATCCGCCATCGCAGTTCTCCACTTGTTGGCTCTGAACTTGAACCACTGCCGTTGCAACTACTCAAATTATTCCCCAAGCTATCAAAGGAATAAGGTAATTGCAATATAAGGCTGAGTACAATAGGTAAATTAACCCATAGATGACATTATAAAACAATGCAGTATTTAGAGAAAAATAAGACTGTTTCGCAATTTAGGTACAACATGATCAAATGAATAAGTATGACTTGCCTTGCTCTTGCGCTGGGTCGACCTCGGCAACGACTTCGAAGTAAACCGGAGAGTCGGAATTACCGGAATCTACCGACAAACAAAGCAAACAACAATACATGCTATAAGTCTACTAAACAAGAACAAAACTATTTTTAATGGATTCTAGACATTTTTATGAATTTTCTGAGACTTGAACGGACTAAAACGGAGTCCGGATGAATTAGTTATGAATTTTTGAAGTTATCTGTGTTTTTACTATAACAGAAAAATCCTTAATTATTTATTGCGCAATAAACCCTTAGGGCTGACGTCATCGCTGACGTCAGCGGTAGGGTTGACGTCAGCCGCGGCGGCGGCGGCTGCGCACCACGTGGCGCACACGTGGCGCCGACGCGGCGGCCACGCGGTGGCCACGTGGCGGCCACGCAGGACGGGAACGGGCGGCCGGGATCGGCCCGAGTGGCCGATCCGACGGCTACGCGCGCGGCGGCGGCTAGGGTTAGGGTTTGGAGCCGAGCGGCGTGCGCGGGCGGCGGCGGAGCGGCGGCTCGCGGGCGGCGGCGCACGGGAGGCGGCGGAGCGGCGGCTCGCGGCGGCGGCGGAGGGCGCGACGGCCATGCGGGGCGGCAGACGAGTGGCGGAGCGGGCGCGCGCACGGCAGCGGCGGAGAGGGGAAAAGGGGCGGCGGCGGCGGTGCTTACCGGCGGCGAAAAACGGCGGCGGCGCGGCTTCGGCGACGGCGGCGCTCACGGGCTAGGGTTAGGGTTAGGGCGGCGGCGGCGGCACGGGGAAAACGAGGAGGGGAGCGCCTCGGGGGGGATAAATAGGGGCGGCGCGGCGGGAATCCCGCCGGGATTCGCGGCGGCGCGGGCGCGGCGGCCGGCCGTGTCAGAGGCGGACTCGGCCGCGGGCGGACCCACCCGTCAGCGGGCGAGCGGCGCGAGGAGGCGGCGCGGACTTCCGGGCGGCCTTGGGCCGGCCCGGGAGGGGAAGCAGCGGGGCGCGCGGCGGCTTGGGCCGGCTGGGCCGAAGGAGAGGGGTGGGAGAGCGGCGGCCGAGCAGGTGGCTTGGGCCGGTCGGGAGGAAGGGGAAAGAGGCGCGCGTGACGGCGGCCCGGGAAGGAGGGAAAAATGGGCCGATGGCCCAAGAAGGAAAAGAAAAAGGAAAAAGAAAAAGAAAAGGATTCCAGGGTTTAATTTATTGCGCTTGCGGGTTTTTAATTGGTTAAAATTATTTTTAGGGCTCTGAAAATTCCACTAAAAATCCTGTTAATGTATTTTGACATGGGGAACTCAAGAAAAATTCCACCTTGCCATTTTCACTTCTTTAATGCATTATTTAGTTGGGTTTCTCTCCAGATTTAATTAAACAATTTCTCAGATAAATTATTAAATTTAATTTTTACGATTTGGGAGAACTTCAGGGTGTGACAATATTGAAGCCGCTTCTCCAAAGGACATGCATCTCCTGGATGAGGGATCTTCATTATCGGTGTAGTCCGATGGGAAGGTAGAGTCTGATAGCGGAGGCCGACCAACCATGGTGTTAGTATAGATTGTCAACCAGAGTTGGACAAACCACCATGGACCTCCATGTGCCACTGTTCTTTTCAGCATCAGATCTTGAGTGGCAGAATAGAGTAGCCGATAGACAGCCCCAAGGAGGTATCGGCCGAGAGGAAATTGTCTCTTTTCAACCAGGGCCTGAGCTAAGTGTTGGCAGTTTAGATTGGGGCCGCAGGTTGATCCACAAAAGACAAATCTTTCTAACCATAGTGTTAGAAAAGCCACATGCTCTCTCTCTGAGACAGATCCTATTTCCATATGTTCAGATACATATCCAGACCAACCTCCAATCTTCTTGGTCTTCAGCTTATGGGTGCTATTAATAAGAAGGTTGAAGAGATTGATCTCAGAGTGTATATCTAGTCCTGTTAGCATCTTGATATCTACCAGCGTTGGGGTCATCGAGCCTTGCCGGAATAGAAAATCTTTCAGGGTGCTAGACCAGAAGTATGTGATGCATTGACCGATTCCTATCTCATCCCAATGGACTTGCTTGGCCGCGGCAATCCTCTTGTACCAAGTCCTAAAGCTAGTGAGCTTCGACGGCCAAGATCTGAAGGTATGCTTCCATGAAGAAACATTGGGCTTGACCTGCTTGAACGGGATTCTGCTTGTTTCCGCGTTGATTAGCCAGGTGGGGTCGGAGTTGCCCATGGGGCCCAAAAGGAACCAGTGTGATTTGTCGTTGGTAGGGATTAGGATCTGGTTTTGAAGACCTATGGCACATAAACAGTAATGGAGGATAAGACCCGGGAGGCAAGAGCAGAAGCCCTATTTTGAAAAACTCGACGGGAAAATGGAAATGTGAACTCGGAAAGGGTTGACTCACCACGGGGATCTCAGAGGTGTAGAACGGCAAGGAAGCCATTGATGCGGTCGAAGAGGTCGTCGGTGAGGGGGTTGATGCCGTGAGGACGCCGAGGAGTTGCCGGAGTCGGGAGGCGCAAGTGGTCGATGAAGAACGGCGCAAAGAAATCGGCAGTGGAAGCTTGTGAATCTGGATCTGCGCGGTTTTCAGATAAACCCTAGCGAAGAAGTCGATGGGTTTCTCGGAGCTAATTCCGCCACATTATATAATGAAGCGGAATTGGGGGGCATGTGTTAATAGCAGATTTTCGTAATCTACTCAGAGTAGAAAGAGAAAACCGATGCAGAGAAGAGGGGCTAAGTTAGAGTCGGACCAAGTCTTGTATTGGACTCGGCAAGCGTATCGGACTAGAAACGGTATTAGCACAAAGGGCATATCGGCCGATACGGATTCAACATGGTTGTTGGCCGACAGAGGCAGAAAGTTAATAGAGTTAGCATGGGCTTGGTTTGGGCTCAAGATAAGCTTCAAGGAGATTACCAAATAGAGATAAGGCTCGGTTTTAGGCAATTGTATTTTGTAGATCAGGTAGGTTTAGATCTAATCTATGGCAAGAGTTTGCCACAAAGACTTGTTTGTTGAGTTGTAGATAAGATCGTATCCTATCTGGACAACGTTGTAATCTCGGATATAAATATCCTGGTAGTTTGTACATAGAAGCTCTCTCACAATACAACAAACAATCTTGTTTAATCTACTTTCGGCGCATCGCCAACCCTCGTAAGAGGTTAATTCCGGCGAGTTCTTGCTTTCCCGGAGCAGAGGTAAGAACTTGTACCCGACGATCTACATCGTCGGGGCTAGCGTGTCGCTTTAGGCACGTTAAGCCCTAATGATGTGATCGTCATCTATCATGTTTTGGTTAATCTTGATATGGCTTTTTAATTCCACCTCACCAGCGACTAACTCGTTTAAGGGTTTATTGCCGATGATGGTTGAATCAGCTTGCTTATTTAGATTATCTAATGCATCTACCATCCCCAAAAGCGATCAACAGCTTGATTTTCTTTGTGTTAAGTCTCAATTTACACTTTGAGTTGCTATCGACCTTAGTCGTTTCTTGAGATTTAACTTAAAGCCTGTTTTCGATCGTAATTAAGGATAGCACCGGAGTTTCAGCCGGTCTTATCTAATACATGTAATTACCTTGATGTTTTTATATGTATTTGTCACCTGTATGAGTGGATCGGCATATATATAAATGTCTTTATCATGGATTACTCTTCAGGGTTTGTTTATGATCAATATATCTATATTAGCTAATTGGTTCATACAGGTTTACACTAGAGTATTCGCTAGTGTATTTATCTCTCTTATCCCTCATCGGCCGATGCCATTAATTGACATTAACATGTTGATGAAGGCCAATGAGATCAGATCTATATTTTAATCTTACTTTATTATGATTACAAATAAGCCGATATAGCTTCGCCCTATCGGCTAAGTCATAACAATGCGATATCGGCCTATCGGCCGATCGGCCATTGTTTACTAACATGGTTTACTTGTTTATCTTGTTGATTGCAGATCAAATAAACTGGCACGCCCTAAACGCACCTAGGCAAGCCATTGGACCTGCACTGGAGTAAAGCAAACCTCCCAGGCCGCCGTGGAAACGTGGAACCCGTTTTGTTGTGAGACGGATCGAAATTCTACGCCAACACCAATACAAGTAAATCGAGCTACCAAACTAGATTAACTAAGATATATGATAAATAGATAGGCAAATATATCAACCAAACCAAAGTGATCCAAGAGGTCGAAGCGATGTAGTCTTGAACAACACCAATGTAGCCGATACAATTGCCAGGGCCGGCGGAATATAGGACTTACCCCGTCGTCGGAGATCAAAAGCCGATGCAGCCCCGCGTCGTGTGCCAAGTTCCGCAGGTTGATAAATAAAAACCTCGGGAAAGAGGGGAGCTATGCATCGAGAGTAGTTGTATTTGATCCAGAGATATCTTACATAGACCCCGGGTGTACATATTTATACCCATAAGTAGATACTAGTCCTTATTGGACAAGACATAAATTTTCCTAAAGATAAAGTAATAGATATAAGTCCTATTCGGACTCTAAACAATTTTTCCTAAAAGTAAAAGAAAACTAATTGACTCTGCCTAATTAATAGATAACTTGCCATGCTACATCCTCCTCGAACTCGGTCTGTTTTGGATAAGCTTTCTTTAATTGATTAATTTCTTTAACCAAATCCATCAAGAATTCAACTGATGGCAACTTGATATGTCCATCGTCCCATCCCAGGACTCTAAAGCCGATACGATTCCTAAGCCGATATATCTTCGGAGCTTACCAAATTTCTGCATTAACACCATGGTGGTGCAGAAACTCCTTGGAGAACAGTCCAAACTCGTCTTGCCTCACAATGGCCTCCATCTCTTCTATCTCTGTCATGTTGTCGATTTTGAGGACGGAGGACATGTCTGATGCAGCCTGTTTCAGGTTCTTGGCATTGAGTGCAGTGTAACATGCTGTCTCGGGCATCTTTATGCGCCAGTAGTATGTCAGTACGTAGTGCTGGAATGGCGCCGAACATGAGGATGATACGCCACACATAGTCTGCTTGGTCGGATGGGTCTGTTTGGCATGCAGGTGTGTTCTTAAATCTTGCAGATATGATGAGAACAGCAATCCCAGCAGCAATATTTCCTAGGCCCTGCGAGAGATTTCAGAAAATAACATCAAACATGTCATTAGAGATAGACATGGGTCAGGCCATAGGTGCATAAAAAACTCACCGTTTTGTATTGAATAGTCTCTTCATCCAAAATAAATAAACCTAGTACGACGTGTGACACATTCTTACTACGAATCTAGATAGAAGCATGTCTAGATTAGTAGTAGTAGGATGCGTCATGTTTTATACTAGGTTTGTTTATTTTGGTACAGAGAGAATACTGTGTATTCAGTTCTTTTTGGTTGAACTAATCAACAAGAGCGTTAGTGGACATCTCCACAGTGACTCAAACCTATGCCCGTTCCTAACTGTCATATGCTCTCTCTGATCGTAAAATATTTAGTGTTTACGACAAGATTAAGTTTAACTTTTGAGACTTTGATCATCAATTTTATATCGGTATAATTTTATAAAAACTATGTTATTGGTCACTTGCATGGAAAAAACTGCAGCAATGAAGGCCCCACGAGTCCTCTTGTTGGTGTACTCCGACATGATGGTCGCAGAGAGTGGGTAATCACCGCCAATGCCAAAGCAGAGCCAGACCCGGAAGAAGCACAAGATGGCCATGACGCTCTCAAGCTTGTGGTAAAAGGACAGACCAGAGGCAAGCGAGCAGAACATCATCAGCTTGAGATGCGCTTCCGCCCCATCTTGTCGCCGAGCCAGCCAAAGAAAAGCTGCCCCACCATGGTGCCAAATAGTGCGACGCCATTGACGGCCTTAGAGTCATTTCTGGGGAGCTTACCACTGCCATTGCTGTCTGGGTAGTAGATACGACCAAGGAGATTGCTGACGAGGGAGACGGAGAAGAGGTCGTAGGCGTCAGTGAAGAAGCCCATCCGGGCAATGACGATGGTGGTGATGTGGTAAATCTGCGTCCTAGTGACATCGAGAGCCTGGAGCACCTTGATCTGCTTGTCTGATCTTCACGTCTCGCATCTCACCTACGAACTCACAGCATTCAGCACATGGTAGTGTTAGCAATAATCTTTAGTGCATAACCATGTTTAGTTTGGTCATGTGCATGTAGTGTATACTTATATAGGTTTTGCAAAGGTTGTAGTGTGTGGCATCTGAGAAAGTGCATGGTTGTACGTGTGATACATGCATGCTGAGAGCTGTGAAATTCAGAAAAAAGAACACTACTGAACTACAAGGAATTCAAAAATGCACATTCAACTAATAAATTCTTGAAATTTCACAGATGCACATTAAACTGATAAATTTGATAAATACATAAGAACTACATTCAATTTAAAGTAAAATTACATATGTAAGTATAGTACAACTGGACTATAAATACGAATGAATTGTGATGTAAGTGAATATAAATCAGAATATATTACTACCAACACTTCAGAGAATAGGAAACTGATAAATTGGATAAATACAAAAGAATTACATTCTATTTAAAGTAAAAATACATATGTAACTACAGTACAACTAGACTGTAAATACAAATGAGTTGTGATGTAAGTCAAGATAAATCAGAATATATTACTACCAATACTTTAGAGAATATTAAAAAATTAGCTTGTACTAATATATTGACTGATTCAATCTAAGTTACATTAACAATATAAAACAAATTATTGGATAAACCTTTCATCTACTAATAGATATGTGTATGTTTATAAAAAGGTATTATTTCATTTTCATCTACAGGAGACAGGGATTTGTTGCACTCATTGAGTTCATATTATTTTTCAGGAACTATATATGATATTACAAGGAGCTTATGGTGGACAAATGCTATATGATGAATATAGCTTACTAAATTCAGTATAAGTACATTGAAAAATATGTGCTACTAATATGCAAATATGAACATTGCACGAGGGCCAACTTAGCTACACAAATCTAATGCAACATGTTGCTCAAACTCCTTGCATTGGTTTGCAAGGCGATAATGTTAGTATTATTATGAAAAAAATAAATGAGACAGTCATAAAATAGCTTATCAACTTTCTACCAATTCACGAAGAACTACAAGAATTTAGAAACCTACTTCAAACACCACTACGATTTGAGGTAATAAATGCAATTACTTCAATATCAAAAAAGAAAAGTATACAACACTAACATATTTTATATCATTTCTCTTGTAGAATTCTATGATTCTGACAAGTAGATTTTCTCTAGAAGCAACAACTCAACATATGCAATCAGCAGAAATATATCATGAAAAGGTACTACAAATGCTTACTTCTTGATACAAATTAAACATGTTCTATGGCTGTGTTTCGGGATTGAGGAGTAATGTACTGAAAGAATGCAATACTATAGCAGCTGGCATCAACAAAAGAAAGTTACTAGAATGAATTTGATGAAATCTACAACAACACATACATAGAGCCGTTGATTCATTTAAGTATGTATTTGAACTAAACTAACTTTAAGAATCGTGCAGAAAGAAAAGGAGAGTACTATGGAAGAGTTGTATAAATCAAACAACAGGCAATTCAAATTGGAGGTATTTTAAGCTTTGACAAGTATTGTTTAGATTTATGTATGTGCGCATGTATTATTTGAAAAAGAACAAGTTTATTAATATAAATGACAAAAAAATAAAATACAAATAAATCAAAGATATACAACTGGTGACACTGTTTGAGAATCTTCTATCGATGAACAACAACAGTGCGTAAATATGTATCCAAACAATTCAAATGATCAGGTATGATTACACTGGAAAAAATTTATCATTTAATAGCTTGCAAATGACATGAACAGAAAAATTAGTCTCATGTATAAACTCATTTATGTTTTTCAGATCAGTAATGTTGGCACGCTTGCAAATGATGTTGTAGTGGATAAATCAGTGGATAATTCCACAGCTCAAGAAGGTCAACAAACAATAGGTGAACAAGGGCAAATAATGGTCAATGAGAACAACAGTCAAGTAAAATATGCTTCAGAAGCTAACAATGATGAATTTTTAAATCAGGAGGACATTGACAATTTCTTAAAAAATGAAGAGGAAGGCCACAAGGAAGTCGACAACAAACACATATCTCACCTCAATATGCAGTTTGATTCTTCCGAACAAGTTTACAATTTCTTCAACTTTTATGCTTATCAAGCTGGGTTCTCAATTGTCATCACACACAACTACAAATCAACAAGCAAAAAAAGAAAAGGTGAGATAATCAAATACACATACAAATGCTACAGGTATGGCAAAAATTCAGATGGCAAAAAGAAGGAAAGGACAACACTAAACAGCAAAGAAAGACAAAAGTCATAATCAGGACTGACTGCAAGACTCGAGCTCAATCATAACCATGAACTTAGCCCTAATATAGAAAAAAGTTCCTACGATCACATAAGAACATGACAAAAGAGGAGAAAAAGATGATAAGGACTTTACAGGAATGCAACATACCAACAAAGAACATGATTGCATCATTATCCTTTCTCCGTGAAGGATTGTCAGTGCTACCTTACCCCAAAAGAGACGTTAGCAATGTTGGGAGAGCAAATAATTCAGAGACAAGGAACATTGATATGAAACAGGTCCTAAATTACTTAAGGAACAAAGAACAAGAAGACCCTGGGTTCTATTACAAGTTTCAGCTAGATGTGGACAACAAAGTGAAAAACATGTTCTGGACTGATGGCAAATCTATTGAACTTTACGAAGAATATGGAGATATTGTCAGCTCTAACACAACATACAATATTAACAAATACAATCTGCCAGTTGCTCCATTGTCAGCATCGCAGGCCATGGAAACAACACAGCCATTCAAGTGGGTTTTTGAAACATTTCTGACAGCAATGAGTGAAAAGCATCGGCAAACTATCATAATTGATCAGGACAGTGCTATGAGGTCTGTGATACGTCAAGTTTTTTAACACATAAAGCACATAAACTGTCTATTCCATGTTTAGAAAAACGATAGAGAAAGGACTGGAAGCACATTTTCAACCAAATCAAAAAAGGATCCGCACAAAGATTTTGAGGGTATTGTAAACAATTGTTTAACAAGAGAATAATTTGAAAACTTGCGGCCTCAAATGATAGAAAAATATAGCTTGCAAAACATCAAATATTTTGACCAAATGTGGAAAACTAAAGAACAATTTATGCCCGTGTATTTCAAAACTGACTTCTGCCCATTCATTCAAAGCACAGTTTTGAGGTAGGGTACAAATGCAACGTTTAAAAGAAGTGTTGGACCAAAACATAGTGTAATGAGCTTCATGAAAGAGTATAAAAGTATAAATAACACCATATTCAGAAGTGAGTACAACAAGGATCATCAGGGGCGGAACCACCCATTGGGCAAGGCGAGTCGGCTGACCCAGCTACGGCCCGCGCCGCCCCACCCCCTAACCCTCCCTTGGGCTGCATACCACTACATCCTATCCATAATTAGCCTGCCCACATGTGATTAAGTCAACAGCCTAGGAAATACTCACATGGGCGCACGCGACGTCTCCTCTCCCCTCGATCGGGGTACCCATAATACATGAGTGATCATGTGAGACGGGGGTGCGCGATCAACAAGGACAAAAAAGACGATTCCACGTGCGCGCCGATGCTAAATCCTATTATGTTTCTCTTCTTTTGGTGGGCTGAATAAGTTTCTCTTCTTCTCTAAGTCCTTCAGCCCACGAGCACCTATCAGCTGAGCCAAAAACACTTATATACAATTTATACATCGGTATTTTGCATATATTAAAACTTTGTGCATGACAACTTTATACATATAAATTTGAAATGAATTTAATGTGTTAACCCTGTTAAAAAAATTAATCTGTTAACCAAGGCTAGAAAAAATTATACATAGAAAAGTTCATACATATAAATTTTATACATAGAAAGTTTATATGTATAAACTTTGTGTATAGAAATGTTATACATATAAATTTTGTTGATATACATTTGAAAGGAATTAGAAAAAAAATAAAAAAACAAAACAAAACATATATGTGGGACATGAGGCCCATATGATAAACGGGTCAAGCCTATGAAAGATCATATTGATTTTTGCAAAGAAAAAAGGAAAACAACACTCTTCATATAGGCAAAAAGAAAAAGAGCCCGATCGTGTGTCATGCACATGGGCCAAAAATGCAAACCGTGAGCCAACGAGGGCGATCGCATAATAGATATTTCACTCGATCGACGGCATCGTATTTTGATTTTCAATTTGGATGGTTCGTCTTCTGTTCATGCCACCGAAGGCGTCGCTCCCTCTCCCTAGCTGTGCACTGCCACAGCACGACGCCTCGGCTGGGCCTGGATGGCTGCTCCTGCTGGGTGCTGACCTGCTGGCTGCTTGCCGCCATGTCATGCCACTGGTTTGCCCCAGCCCCGCTCCCGCATCGCCATGCCGCCACGCGACCTTCGCTTGTAGGCTGTAGCCTTGCACGCAGCAGGCAGCACGCCGTTGCCACACCTCTGTGCATCTGCAGCGGCAGTGCACTGAATGCAGTAGGCACTAGCAGCTCCTCAGCCAGCCAGCCTCTTCATCCTTAGTTGCTGCTATTGTTTGCTTGCCTATTTGCTGACTTGTTGTCTTGCTAGCCTGGCCTGCTCCCTGCTGGCTGGTGCCACTATGGAGATAGATGAACCGGGACAAGAAAGGTCGGAAGGAGGTTGGAAGGTGAAGAAACCAATGTCACAAATGGACATGGGCGTGGTCATGGCCGTGGTTCCGGTTCGCATTCAACGATAGAGTCTGCTAACATACGGGATATGTCTACTAACATACGATGGTATGTCTTCTCATTTATTTATCAATTTTTAAAGATATCTATCATGTATCAACTATGTTTTATGAATTGACTTATATTTGAAAACTGACATGTTTACTATTATCTTTTGATATATGACGCAAGGATTATTGTTTTATTTTTAAAAGAAAGATACAATATTAAATGTTTTTGTTTGTCTTAATTTATTAATTATACTACCCTTTTATGTGATTGTAGTATAAATATGATATGTGTTACGTTTAGTTGTCCTTATGAAGTGAGGATCTCTGCCCCCGTCTTCTTTTTAATCCTGCCTCCACCACTGAGGATCATGAATCAAGAACTAAAAGGCCAAAGGTACTATGATGCAGAAACTACATAAAAGAAATTCTAGGAAGAACTAATAGAGTCCACTAGGATAGAAATGAAAACTCTACAAGAAGGCAAGATATATGAGGTGTACATAGCCCTAAATCAAACAAAGAAAGAGTGGAGACCAAGGAAATATATGGTGATTACTGACTTACCACATGAAAACTTCAGTTGCATATGTGGAAAGTTCTCAAAAGATGGCATCCTCTGCTGCCATATCCTGAAAGTTATGTTGGCACTACATATTAGTAAGATTCCTAAGAAGTATATCATAGAAAGGTGGAGGAAGAAAGAAGAGAAAAATACAAGCAGTTCTGATAGGCCAATATACAATGGTAATAGCTCGCTGTTGAGGTTTAATTTACTGTCAAAAAAATCAGTTAACATAGCTTCAAAAGCATAAAAGAAGAAAGAAACATATGACTACATGTTAGATGAAATTGAGAACTTGGGCAGAAAAATAAATGCTATGCTTGAAGATATACCTGAAAGCTCATCACATCATTAAAGTAACACATTAAACAATATCGCTGCATAGGAAACATATGAAGAAATAACAGTGGGACAAGAAGAGATTGTAGATCCTGAGATAGCTAACACAAAGGGCAGAAAATCAATAAGACAGAGGCGAATAGTGGAGAAGATTATAGAGAAGACAAAAAAGCACTACAGTCGGTGTGGCAAAACAAATCACACAATTGAGAACTGCCCACTAATGCAAACCAAAAGCAGAAAACTACATCAACAAAAAACAGCAGGAAATAAGAAAAATTTTAAACTATGCAAAAATGTTCATGTGCAACATAAAGCCAAAATTCATATATTAATATCTTTTTTCTTTCTCAATGCACGTACTGGTTAAAAGCAAGCAAAGCAAAAAGAAAAGAAGAAAGACGACATCAACATAGAGCTTGATTCGAGTAAAAGTAAGAAAGGAACAACAAATTCACATAAACCTGTTGCACCTACTAAATGAACATTAGAAGAAATGAAATTTCTAATAAATAATTTGTTGACATTTGCCAGCACAATACAAACATCTAAAGATCCTAGAAAAAAGCAAAAGCAGGTAGCAAAGTGAAGCTCAAAAAAAATTCAAACTACAAGGGATCAAAAAAGAAAAGGAATGACTAAGCAAGTTTGCATCTGATGGGATACAGAAAAAAAAAGTCAAAAAAATACAAACAGACATACCATTACCAAAAATAAATAAATAAATATATATATATATATATATGTATATATATATATACCATGAACACAACTATTTGATTTCAAAATTTGGCAATCATCAGTAAAGACCTGAAAAATAAGAAGATACAATACAGATTTAACATAATAACATGTGCTTTTATGTCTTGTTACAAATATTAAAATAATAATATGTATACCATTGCACACAGTTATATGAAGAGAGCACACTAGTTAATTCTTCTGCAAATTTTGAAACAGCAAAGTTGTCCTCATTTCGCTAATAGAAATATAATACAAATATCAGGGGTAGTAGAAATTATTTTAACAAAATTTAAGATATGAGATCACAAAATTATGATCACTTACAATGGTGGCATTATCATCTATTGTGACATTATTGAAGCTTAAATTCTGATGCTCAACATTGGGAACAGAACCATATAAATCTGAACAAAGAAAAAGAAAAACAGAAGTGATGATTATTAGAACACTAGGAAAGGAAAAATATTCATAAAGTAAATTGTTAGTTGAGATTAAAAATACCACCACGAGCAATTCTTCAAGAGAAGAACACCCCTTTCCATTAGATCTTGATGAAGTAGTATTGTTGTCTAAATCAGGTTGGTTACCAGTTCTATTAGTAGGAGTGATGTTTCGACACCTTTTATAACAAAGAGAAACAAGATAGGAAAAAAATAAATTTTAGAGCACGCATATTAACATAGTACAAAAATAAGAGATCAACAAAAACAAATAAACATAGATTATAAATTTACCTGCATTTCTGATAGGAGATTCATGCTCAACTTGGTTGTCAAACCCCAAACTAACCCCAACTTCATTATCAACTTGTACAGAATCAATAGTATTTGATTGGAAAATCATCAACAAAACTAATATACCAATATCTTGAAAAGGCTCACTATCAGATATGTGATTTGTTGAACAATAGGTAACAACCATATCACAGATATTGTACTTGAAGAAATTTGGAAGCATACTCCCAATAGCAGACTCAAGCTTTCTCGAAATGAAATTGAATTGGAATGTGCTTGTGAATGCTACAAAGAAAAAAATAGAAGTTACAAAATATCATAAAAAGTGTACAAAAACTAAAAACACAATGAACACATTGATACACCATACCTTGTAGTAGCATGTTGTAGACAAGTCCTTAGGCTGTGTTCGTTTGTTGATGTTACCGGCGTGCATAGTGCGCACGGAAAACGGAACAATCCATTAGCACGTGATTAATTAAGTATTAGCTAATTTTTTTAAAAAATGAATTAATTTGATTTTTAAGCAACTTTTGTATAGAAACTTTTTGCAAAAAAATACACCGTTTAGTAGTTTGAAAAGCGTGCCCATGGGAAAAAACACTGTGCGGCGCTGGGAACACTCCAAACGAACTCAGCCTTAATAGGCCTCAATACAAAATTGTTCTCATCAATTTGATTTGACTCAGAGAACGTTGTAATTATACCCTTTTTCCAAACAGCAATACATGGAATCGCTTGATAAATATATCCTTCACCAAAATCAATACAGTCAAGATACATGACCTATAAAACAAAGTTATATATAACACACAATACACATGCTGAAATGCAAAGGTAAAAAAATAACAAATGAAGAAGACTTACAGCCCACAAATATAAGCACCCTCCCAAGCTGTTGCGCTTTTGTAACTTTTTGATATGAACTTTGACCAATCATAGCATCTCAAAGAATCAACATCTTCAAAAATTGTCAAATATTTTATGCTTGGCGTCAAGGAGGAGTTCGGACACAAAAAGCAGGCCAGAGCAACAATGAAAAAATATAATTACATCCTCATCAGACATAACTTTTTTTTGGATGAATTGACCACCAAAAAATTTGACAGATGGAATAGAGACTTAGCCAAACGTAGAGAGAACAAACTACTTTCCTTTCTCATATTCTCTCCCAAATTGCAAGCCACCAATTGGAAGATCAATCACAGCATGGACTGACTGTTTTGTTATTGGTATAATCTTGTCCCTCAAAATAATCTCAGATGTTCTAACATCTGCTTTATTTGCAATCCAGGATGCAAATTTGTTTGGTGCAAAATTTCTATCAAATGACAACAAAGATCCAAAACCATGACTATCAATTATCTTCTTTTGATGCTCAGTCGGAGCAAACAACACATCACAAAAATATTTGCCCGAGAACCTTGTGAATGAATGTTCTTTCTTAACAAATTGCTTTTGCTTCTTGGCCTTTAAAAAAATTAGGAAAAAAATAAGCACTTGAAATAAAAAAAATATATTTTATCTAATTGCCCTTAAACTACTCGCTAACAAAATTTGCAAACATACTAGAATACAAAATTCATAACAATCGTAAAACTACATTGTTGGTATTTCTTACGTTCACAGATAAATCCTCAAGCGCACGAATACCTTGTAGCATTTCCCCTTAGGGTGACCAAAGGGTTTCGAACACGAGGAACGTGTGTGTATATGTACTAACTATAATTCAACCCAAGGACACAACAATCTATAGTTGGCTAGAGAGAATTCCTATGTCTTTTAATTAATTAAGTTAAGTTAAAGGTAAAACTCTATCGCATGCTTCAGGCACCGGCCCTCCCCCAGGGTCTATCAGGCTGAGTCTGGCCTTGAGCTCTATGATGTACCCGAACGTGGAGGAATATAAAGGACGGACAAGTCTGTCATCACCTACCACCTACCTCACTTTCCGTGGAGCAAACAACAAATGAAGGTAATTTCTAATCTAGACACCACGTCTAAGTTATTAATTACTACTCTAGCCTTGCACAGGAACTTCCTTCTTTATCTAGAATCCTAGTACTAGAGCACTTAGCTGCGCACTAAGCGACGAACCCGCACCGATGAGGATATGTCTCACTTAAATAAATTAATTAAAGAACATAAAGAAACTTGAATACCTACTTTATAAAAGGAAGCATCCGCCAAGGTACAAGCGAGAGAAGAAGGCCGACAATCCCGGCTTTTTCCGGAACTCCGTTGGAAGAATGCCAACAATCCAGCACTCCTCCATAAAATTCTTGGAGGAACTCCGGTATTTCGAGGCACTCCTTCCGGAGCTTTCCCTCACTCACTACTAAACCAATATACTAAAAATGAAGCTTACAAGTGAGTTGTACTCTACTTGATCCAAGTTGTGTGTTGAAGTGTGAGAAGCCTCCTCCTTTTATAGCTTGGAATGGTGGTTGTGAAGGTCAGTGCCCTTGTAACAGACATTGGGAGGCCATCCAGAGCGTACACGTGGAAGGTGGAGATGAGGGGAGCCAATGGCGGTTCGGCCGAACAAGGGATTCGGCCAACCCCTTGGCCTCACCTCTCTCAACCACCTTTTTCTAGAGGCTGTCATGTAGGCTCCTAAGGCGGTTGAGGGTGGTTTGGCCCCACTTTAAGTCAGTTTCAACTGATTTGTGGGCCCTCCAATCCTTGTACTTGCACATGATTGGTCTGAGGTTCATTTTCGTCGTATGGCGGATGTATTTCTCCTTAAGTAACCTAAATACATAGATGTACCAAAACTAGTGGAAATGGTTAGTATAAAACTCCTACCACTAAAATTGATATTATATCTTTTTTTACTTATGCAGGAGTTGACAGTTTATGTTTGCACTTAACGACCGTCAACAACACCCCCACACTTATCCTTTACTCATCCCTAAGTAAAGCTCATGGATATACTAGAGTAATGGTTTTCTTATCCAATGATAAGACAACCCAAATATTCAAAGACATACCTTTGTTGTGAACCATGAATTGTTTACCATGTCATCTTGGGTGATTGAAGAATGGAACGGTCCTCGAATCAAGTCACCTTTACTCCGTCTGATAAATTACCTTGAGAGTTTTCTTTTGATGCTCATAAAAACATAAATTTTACAATACTCCTTCAATTGATTATCTTGACTCAATCAAAGGTGTTTCATTCCTCACCAAGGCATTGATATTGCCTTTTCTTAACCTACCTTCAAAGAGGCTTTGTGGAGCTCAGGGTAAGGATTAAGAAATGACATATTTGCATCAAATATATTGTAAAGTCAAATAGATGATCCATGAAGATGCAAATCATATAACCATAATCAAGCTTGTGCACCTAGATATATGGATGGAATGGAAAAAGTGGAAAATAAAAAATGGGATAATGACTTATTTTTGTATGATCATCCTCCCTCCATTTTATTTTGGAGAACATGGATCATTGGAGGAGTAACCATACGGTTGGGAACCTTTATTTTGTGGATGGATATGGTGGATGCATACTTCCAGTGTGGAAGCTAGCATATGGTGGATGGATGGAAATTTATTTTTTCTGCTAAACCTCCAGTGTACCAATATTTTTGGTGGCCAAGTACACAAGACTTCTATCATGAAAATATGAAAAGAATCTAACAAGGGTCACAACCATTTGACAAAACTCAAAATGATGACCAGCAGCATATGAGCGTGATGACGAGTAGTCGTGTGTCCATGGTTGCCATGTCTCGTCTCGTGAATGTGCAAGCACGCGGTGTAGCACGGACGTGGGTGATCTTGTATGTGAATGCATCGTGTGAGCACAAAAGCATCCCCACACTTGTTCTTGTACCTAGGGTGTATCAAAAGACACAAAGACAAAAGTGAAAGCAAAGGACTCACCCGGTGAAGCCCGGTGAGTCAACTAATTTATTACTTTTTATTGAAATGAATGGAAGAAAACTTACCTTATGTGCGTCAAGGATGGAGGGTCAAGAGTTAGGATAATTAGGCTTAGGCTGGATAGAATCTAGCCCTGAAAACTTCGGGACAGTCTCAGGAAAGACATGGAAATTGACCAAATTTATCACATTTAACTCCTCATTTGGAATTCCGACCAGTTCAAGGAAAACTTTTAAATAATGACCATTTACCTTGAAGACATTACCTTTGTTGTCCTGAAGCGTGACCACCCCATGAGATGAAGTGTCAACGATGGTGTATGGTCCTAGCCATTTGCTTCGAAGCCTCCCGTGACCGAAGAGTTTCACCCTAGAGTTGAACAGCAAAACCTTGTTGCCTGGCTCAAACTCCTTGACCTTGATCCGCCTATCATGCCATCTTTTGGTTCTCTCTTTTATATCGTGGCATTGTGATAAGCTTTGTCTCTGCATTCCTCCAGTTCCAATAGTTGCATCTGTTGGTACCATCCGGCTTGTCCTAGGTCCATGTTCCAAGTCCGGATGGCCCAGTGCGCCTTGTGTTCCAGCTCGACGGGTAGGTGGCAAGTCTTCCCGTAGACAAGCTGGTACGGTGACATGCCAATGGGCGTCTTGTAGGCCGTTCTAGATGCTCAAATAGCATCGGGTAGCTTATGCTTTCATGCTTTCCCCTCTTATTGACGGTCTTCTACAGAGTCCGATAACGGAGGCCGATTGACCATGGTGTTGGTGTGGATGGTGAGCCAGAGCTGAACAAACCACCATGGTCCTCCATGGGCCACAGTTTGTTTTAGTATCAAATCTTGTGTGGAGGCATGAAGCAGCCGATAGACAGCTCCCAAAAGGTATCGGCCGAAGGGGATTTGTTTCTTGTCGACCAAAGCCTGAGCCAAGTGTTAACAGTTTGTAGTGGGGCCGCAGGTCGATCCACAAAAGACAAATCTCTCCAACCACAATGTCAGGAAGGCTACATGTTCTCGTTCTGAGACCGATCCCTGTTCCATGTGTTCAGAGATGTACCCAGACCAGCCTCCAATCTTCTTGGTCTTCAACTTGTGGCTGTTATGTATCAGGAGGCTGAAGGGGTTGATCTCGGAATCAATGTCCAACCCTGTTAGTATCTTGACGTCGATCAGAGTGGGGGTCATCGGACTTTGTTTGAACATAAAGGCGTTCAAGGTGCTGGACCAGAAGTAGCTGGCGGCCGACATGAGTGGTTCGTTCTTTTTGGTATCGGCCAGGGACAAAGCGATGCATTGGCCGATCCCAATCTCGTCCCAGTGGACTTGTTTGGCAGCGGCAATCCTCTTATGCCAAGTTCTGTAGCCGTTGAGCTTTGTTGGCCAAGACCTGAAGGTATGTTTTCATGAAGACACATTGGGCTTGGTTTGCCTAAAGGGAATTCTGTCCGTTTCAGCGTTAATTAACCAAGTTGGGTCGCAGTCGCCCATAGGGCCTAGCAGAAAGCGGTGGGATTTGTCGTTGGTCGGGATCAGGATTTGATTTTTGAAGACCTATGTCACCAGAACAGTGATGGAATAATAAGACCCAGGGGGCAAGAGTAAAAACCCTAACTTGGAGAAATCAGCGGAAAAAGCGATAATGCGAATTTAGAAAGGATTGACTCACCACAGGGATCTCGGAAGCGTAAAACGGGGCGGAGGCCATGGTTGTTGCTGAAGAGGTTGATGTGAAGGGGCTTGATGTTGACGGGACGCCGAGGGGTCGCCGGAGTTGAAGAATACGAAGAGTTTGTTGAATCGGCGGCGGAGAAAAGCAAATCTGGATCTGCGCGGTTTTCAGGCAAGCCCTAGCAAGGAAGTTGATGGGTTTCTTGGAGCTAATTCCACCACATTATATAATGAAGCGGAATTGGGGGGCATGTGTTAATGGCGAAATTTGGTAACCAATTTGGAAAGGAAAGGGAAAGCCGAAGCAGAGAGGAAGGATTGAGTTGGAGTCGGACCAGGTTTCATATCGGACCCGGTAGCCGTATCGGACTGGGAAAGGTGTTGCCATAAAGAGCGTATCGGCCGATACGAATTCGGCGTTAACGTGGGCCGATACGGGTTGTAAGTTGATAGCGTCAACGTGGGCTTGGTCTGGGCTCGAGATAAGCTTTAAGGGAATTGCCAAATAGAGATAAAGCTCGGTTTTAGGCAATTGTACTTTGTAAATTAAGTAGTTTAGGTCTAATCTGTGGCTAAAGTCTGTCGCAAAGACTTGTTTATTAGTTGTAGATAAGATCGTGCCCTACAAGGGTTCTGTTGTAACCTCGGGTATAAATATCCCGATAGTTTGTACATAGAAGCTCTCTCTCAATCAATCATACAATCAAACTAATCTATTTTTGGTGCATCGCCAACCCTCGCAAGAGGTTGACTCCTGACGAGTTCTTGCTTCCCTAGAGCAAGGTAAGAACTCACACCCGACGATCTATATCGTCGGGGCTAGCGTGTCGCTTTAGGCACGTTAAGCCCTGATGATGTGATTGTCGTTATCGTGTGTTAGTTAATCTCGATCTGGTTTTCTGATTCTGACTCGTCAGTGGTTAACTCGTTTTAGAGTTTATTGCCAACGATGGTTGAATCAGTTTGCTCGTTTAGATTATCTAAGGCATTTACCATCCCCAAAAGCAATCGACGGCTTGATTTTCTTTGCGTTAAGTCTTGATTCACACTTTGAGTTGTTATCGACCTTAGTCCTGTTTCGAGATCTAACACAAAGCCTGTTTTCGATTGTAATTAAGGATAGCGCCGGGGTTTCAGCCGGTCTTATCTAATGCATGTGATTATTTATGTTCTTGCATGTGTTTGTCACTTATACATGTGGATCGATGAATATAAACATATCGGTCACAGGGTGTTCTTAAAGATTTCTTTGTGGTTGGTGTATTTATATTAGCCGATTGACTTGTATAAGTTTATACTGGGGTAATAGCTAGTGTAGTTATCTTCGTGAAACCCTCATCGGCCAATTCCATTAATTTGTTATACGCATGTTAACATGGGCCGATGAGATTGGATCTGTTCAATTTACTTATTATATTGAGTAAGCCGATACAGCTTTGCCCTATCGGCTGGGCTATAACAATATGACATCGGCCTATCGGCCGATCGACCATTGTTTTCTGACATGGTTTACTTGTTTCTTGTTGATTGCAGATCAAATCAACTGGCACGCTCTGCGCACGACTAGGCAAGCCGATTTGGACCTGCACTGGAGTTAAGCAGATCTCCCAGGCTGCCGTGGAAACGTAGAGCCCGTCTTTTGTTGCGAGGCGGGTCTAAATTCTGCGCCAACAATGCCAAAGGAATCCACTCTGCCAGATCTTTGCCTGGATGCGGAATGCACCGTAGTGGCCTCCATAGGGGGTCGCATAGCACTTCTCAATGATTTGGGCACCTTTAGCTGTTGGTACACACCTCCTGAGCAGTCCGTCGAAGTAGACTTGGTAAAGATATGGCTCATCCCTATAACGCCCTGATTTTTGCCCCGTCGAAAAATCTATTTTATTAAAATCCTATATTCAAAAATTTGGTTCTTTGAGTGTATTTAGGATTTTGTGCCAAAGATCTCAATTGATTCGTTTCCCCATGAACCCAAAATCTTGACCTTGATATTTTTCTCCTAAAATTAAATTCCTATGATTCAAATTTTGAAAGTCGGGTTTTCCTTCCTAGTTTCTTGCAAAGATTCATACGGTTGAAATTTCGATTTCGGAATTTTTGTCCGTACCGACGAATAATCTTCTTTCCATCCATAGGGTCTAAAAATATTTATTTTTAGGCTTCTACCGCCCGAAAGATATTTCGTATACGTGTATTTATCAAAATCAATATTTCTGTGCACATACAACCCAAAATCAACAGTCGTTTCTCCCGACGAATTTAATCGCATACCGACGGAACCGGCAAAAGCCGAGTTTTTCCTTCCATAATTCTTTTCCAAATAATATCCCCATGTTTGGATTTTTGGAATCCAAATCGTGTCCTAAATCGCTCCTCCAATTTCTATCTGTTCCAAATCATTTTGTTTGAAGCTCTACTCATTCCATTCGTTGCAAATTATTTTTCCAAACCAAAACCCCTCCAACCCAATTCCCTATCTATCCAAATATCCCAAACAAATCATTAGACTTCAGAATCTTAGTCCTTTTACAAGTTCAAAATTGTCTACTGCCCACGAGCAAAATGATAGTAGACAAGCATGCTTGCACTCCTCTCTTTTTCTCCACTGAGATAAGCAAAGTCTATTTTATTTCACGTGTTCTTCCACCACCCATGCATAAACACACTTAATCTCTCCCTGCCTTAAAACCATGTCACGACACCTGTCAATTTAGGCACCGCCCTGTTCTCTTCCCAGAGCAGCTCAGGCATTAGCTCTGCTCTGATTTCACATTAAGGAAGGTTGGGAACCTCTCCTGAGCAAAGCAAGCAGTGGCAGAGGAAGCTGTAGAGGGAGAGGAGGACATAGGAGCAAGTTTGTCCACCGACCACGATGAGCCTGCTACTGCCTGACGACCTTCCTGCACCAAGGTCCCAGTCCACCGAAACCACCCTAAACACCGGCATCGCCATGAGCCATGCATCCACACCGAAAAAACAAAACCAAGTCCACAAGCCCTGCCTACCTTCTACTCCCTTCACTATGCCGCCTCGTCGCTTCCGTCAGCCGAACAGAGCAGTCGGTCCCGCTCGGCCGAGCCGTCTTAGTCGCCATCCGCTGGCCGCGATGGCTCTAAAAGCCGCTGCGACCATCGTCTTCCTCCCTTGGCTTCCCAACTCCACTAACTCCCACTGTCGCCACCTCTTCTCCATTCCGAACCAACGTGGCAGCCGCCCTCGCACCGACGGGCCAAACGCCATCGTCGTGCCCGGCCGTCGTTCGGCCAAGCCGCCCGACGAACGCAAGCCGCGTCGGCCTCCACCCAGCCGGCGCCCTGCCTGCGCCTCTGGACGCGCCTCTGGACGCCAGCCCGACACTCATCGGCTAAGAGCTTCGCCGGCCGAGCCTCCCGGCCGCCTTCCCAGGCCACGCCGACGCTCCGCACTGACCAGCGTCCTGCCGCGCAAGACCGCACCGCCGACGCTGTGTCGCGCGCACCAACCGCCTCCACCGCGCCGTGCGGCGTCAGGCCCACGCCAGGCCGAGCCGGCGCAAACCCACCCCGGCCGCGCGCCGAGTCTCCCCAGCCAGCGCCACCCCAGCAGAGCCCGCCGCGCCGCGCCGCGCCGCCGTCGCCCTCCATCTCCTCCTCCTGCTTAGGAAGCAGCAGAGAAGGCAAAGAAAGAGAGAGAGAAAGAGAGGATAGAAGGAGAGAGAAGGACAAAAGAAAAGAAAAGAAAAAAGAAAAAGATGGCGGGGCCCACTCCCTTGACTCTCTCCGTGGGTCCCATTGGTGTAGAAGCTAAATAAAGTCTACATCACATTCCTCTGTTTTCATTGGGCCGCCCAACCTAAAAAGTTTATTGTGTCCCTCATCTTTCGTTGGGCCAAGCCCAAGAAATCAATCCCCTAGGAAGTCTACTGTACCTCTTTTCTCTAAATTTCGGGCTAAAGCCCACCAGCAGCCCCCCTACTCATCACAGTCCAATTTATATCTCTTTACACAACCAAGCTCCTCTCTTGAAGTCTATGTAAACTCTCTACCCTCTTTCATCTCTGGGCTAAAGCCCAAGCTCACTCAAAAGAAAGTCCAATTTACCTCCCTCTCAACATCACAGCCAAGGGATATTCTTTGGAATATTTCTTTCCAATTTAATAAATTCATTTCCACATTTTAGGAAATCTATTAATCTCCCAAAAATTCATATCTCTCCAACCGTAAGTCCAATTGACTCCATCAACTTCCATAATTTTTCTAAAATTGAGATCTATGCAATTGCACTATTAGTTTATAATAGTTATTATTTACTTTATAGGATTTTGGATGGTTTTCTCTTTTTGATCGTATAGTGGACGTTTCGGAGATACCATGGACGCGGATTTTCTCGAAGATTTGAAAACCAATTATAAGGCAAGGCACTCTTCGATCATATTGCTCCTAGTTTATAAAATGTGTTGATTACAAAATTGCATGCTCAGAGTATACCATTAATTTGATTGGCCATCGGTCTACGAGCACACGACCGACGGACCAACCTATGTAGTTGCATTACTTTCTATAGGACCTTGTTAAATTAAACCCTTGTCGCTCCACCACTGCAGTACCACAATATTTGCGCTCTTTGGCCATAGGTATCCACTTGCACCACTCATTTATATCTGGTTATCAATGTGGAAAAACTTGGGTTGTGAAAGGTTTATAAAACCTGACTCGGGGAGTCAGTGACTTTGAAAATAAAAAGGTTTCATGGGAGAAAAACTTATAGTGCGAATCCTCTCCTGTGTGGTTTGGTTTTGTAGTCGCGCATAAGGACCGATTCCTTTGAGAAATTCATCCAAGCATATGACAGTACGACCACACGGGTAGAATGGGATGCCCTGGCCGAGTAGGTACCTAAAACGTAGGTGTCTAGCATGTTGGCAGGTGAGGAGCACCGGTATGGTGGAGTTTACGGCAATCTCTTGCAATGGGGATGTGTCGGGGGTTCATACGGTGGGGCCTGAGCCTGGCCTGATGCTTGGTGGAGAGATTCCACCCATCTGTGTGACACAGGACATTTATGGGTTGGTTAGAAAAACCTTGTAGTGAGCTCTCCTTTGTCGGTCATGTCTGATCCACATGTGTTCGGTAATGTGAGAAGTTCACGACGTGTGGGTAAAGTGTGCAACCTCTGTAGAGTTTAGTAAAACTGTTTAAATAGCCGTACCCACGGTCATGGGTGGATGTGAGGTGTTTCTCATAGTGTAGTTTTGTTTTTAAACTTATTTAGTAAAATGGTTTGTTGGATGGGAACCATTATCAAAGTCCTTCTTTGTGACGGACGGCCAGCCTTCATGGTTGGGAACAGGCCTGTGTGACCTGGGGTGTCGTTTGGCACCATAGGGCCGAGAGGGCCGGTTTTGGGGCCGAGATGACTGAGGTTGGGTTGGCAGGTCGAGAGGACCGGACCCGGAGTTGTTAACCTTGAGACTTGGTTAACGGAGGGATGTTGGAGAAAACGTTGGTTTATGTTTTGGAAGTGAAAAGAAACTAATAAAGGAAGAGATGTTATAAAGACAAAAATTTGGCTTTTCCACTCGAGTTGTTGCAAAGCAACTCATGGACAGATTGAGGTGAGACGTCTCTTTCCAAAAGAAAAGTGTATTTTGAAACCATCACTTAGAGCTTTGATAAGTGTTTTAAAATAAATGTTTTGCCAAATAAACTCAGCCTTTCTTTAAAGCTTGCATGTACACATTTCCTAGTGGCTTGCTGAGTACGAAAGTACTCAAACCCCATTGTTGTTGTTTTTCTCTCATTCGCTCAAGCTCAGGTAGAAGATGAAGGTTGGAGCTTCGTCCTTAAACCCAAACTACTGCCGGTGGATTTGGTGTCCTAGCTTCGCTAAGTCTCGCTAGTGTTGACTCTGTTGAAGGTTGCAACTCAAGGATTACCCGAAGATGCAACGTAAAGGTATATTGTATTTATGTAAATCTTGCATTGATTCATCATATTACCACTGGTACCAGCATCGTTATCCTGGGACTGGTACCTGTTTGCGGTTCCGTGGGAAAGCGGTTCGCCATCCTCCTGCGGCATGTCCTCCTCAGTACCATTTGTACAGTGGCGCAGGGGCGGGTGTGACAATATTGTCTTCGGCTCTCATAAATGAGTCTTGTTTTGTTTTCTCCCGATGGAATATATCACGCAACCATGAAGTTGACGATGATCGCATACCACGAGTTTGAGTCTGTCACTTTAGTAGCATGTCATCTCGTAGGAAATCATTTATCGGTAGCTCCTACATGTTAGCGATTTGCATACGCGACAAATAATCCGCTACGAAATTTTTTACTCCCTTTTTATCTTTAATTTCAAGATCAAATTTTTGGAGTAGAAGAACCCATCTTATTAACCGAGGTTTTGCATCTTTCTTAGTGAGCAGGTATTTTAATGCAGCATGATTAGTGTATACTATTACCTTGGCTCCAACTAAGTAAGATCTAAATTTGTCGATTGCAAAACCATAGCCAGGAGCTCCTTTTCAATTGTGGCATTGTTAAGCTGAGCTCCTGTCAACGTTTTACTTGCATACACGATAGCATGGTGTTTCTTATCTCTAGTTTGACCGAGAACGGCCCCTGCAGCATAGTCACTAGCATCGTACATGATTTCAAACGGAAGCGACCAATCAGAGGGTTGAATGATTGGTGCTAAAATGAGTGCTTCTTTTAGGTAATTAAAAGATTTTAGACACTCATCATCAAAGTTAAAGGGAGAATCCTTAGCTAGCAGGCTAGTGAGGGGTCTAGCTCCTAAAGAAAAAACTTTAATAAACCGATGATAGAACCTCGCATGACCCAAGAAACTGCAGACCCCTTTAACGTTGGTATGAGGTGGAAGCTGCTGGATTACCTCTATTTTAGCCTTGTCCACCTCAACTCCTCTTTCGGAGACACGATGTCCTAGAGCTATTCCTTCGTGAACCATGAAGTGGCACTTTCCCAATTAAGTACCAAGTCCTTTTCTTGACATCGTTGCAAGACTTTGTCTAAATTCTTCAAGAAATGATCAAGAGTTTTTCCATACACGGAGAAGTCGTCCATGAAAACTTCCATGATTTGCTCGATCATGTCGGAAAAGATAGACATCATGCACCGTTGGAATGATGCGGGTGCGTTACACAACCCGAACGACATTCGTCGGTAAGCATACGTTCCGTACGGGCTTGTGAACGTTGTCTTGCTTTGATCATCGGGATGGATGGGAATTTGATGATAGCCAGAATAGCCATCAAGAAAATAGATGGAGTGGTTTGCCAGCCACTCTAACATCGGTTTGCTAGCCGCTCTAACATCTCATCAATGAAGCATAGTGGGAAATGATCCTTCTTACTATCCTTGTTGAGCTTTCTATAATTAATGCACATCCTCCATCCCGTGATAGTTCGTTGTGGGATTATCTCGTTCTTCAAGTCTTCAATGACTATCATACCTCCTTTCTTAGGCACAACCTGAACTGGGCTGACCCACTCACTATATAGCACAGGATAGATTATCCTGGCGTGTAGGAGTTTCAAGACCTCTTTTTTCATGACTTCTCTCATCGCATTGTTTAGCCTTCATTGTGGCTCCCGAGAGGGCGCGCAAGAAGGATCTATAGGGATGTGATGTGTGCAGAGTGCCGGACTAATCCCCTTGAGATCTTGAAGTGAGTAGCAATGAACAGAATGATGCTTTTCTAGCATAGAAATGTGCCGGGTACATTTGTCATCAGTCAGTTTATCACTTATGATAATGAGCGACTCGGTATCACCATGTAGAAAAGCATAGCGAAGGCCTAAAGGAAGAGGTTTGAGCTCAACTGGAGGTCGTGAACGCAGATCGGTTTGGGTAGCTCGATTACATCTCCAAGATCGTCCTCTTTTTCGATGAATGCAGTGGCATCATCTTTGAGGAGGGATTCAGGGGACTCAAAAGGAGAGACAACTAGCACTTCCTCAATTGGCTCAGACTCAGGAATGGGTTTTGTCAAAGAATTTTTCGATCATGAGATCGGGACAAAAAATGCCAATTTCCCAAGCTTGATGTTGGGCACATCAAAGAAAATCTTTTCTATGGGATGGCCTATAAGAATTTCGAAGTCGTAGACTTTGAACACGTGGAAATTAAGGACGATCTCAACAACGTTGTGCCGGATCGGCACTCTGTGGATAACCCCATACCCTTCTATGATAGGACCAGATGGATCCTAAAAGGTCTTATCTGTTGGTACCAACAGCTCATCCCCTAAGCACGCAAGTGCAAAGGATGAGGACATAACATTGGCTCCGATAGTGGGATTATAAAGAGATTTCACCAAGGCCTCTCGCATGAGACAAGGAAGGGTTAAGGATGGGGAGCTAATCCAAATTGCTTCAGACAAAAGCTCCACCTCCCTTAGCCACTCCGCTCATGATTGTAGTCAGTTCATGAACTTTGTCTTTCAGGAAATTTTCCTCGAGAGGCTCATTTCAACTACGCGGGACCGGTGATCTCTTTTGCGCAGAATAGTTTTAGGTGTTTTCATAATCTTCAAAAAGATCACCCTCAAATTGAAATAGGAATTCTGAAGGCTGAATTTCTTCCTCCTTTGTTTCCTGTGGTTCGAAAGAGGACGCAATGGTTGAATCATGGGATGTGGAGGTAGAAAGCTCCGATACAACGATGGGTGATTTCTCATGTGTATACTCGATCTCCTGGACGGTTTCGCAATGAACAAAAGAGGTGTTCTCTAGGATACGATCCAAGAGTTCTCTACCTTCCATCGTTGTCTTGTGTGCGAAAGAAACTCCGATGGAAGCATCGAGATACATGGCAGACTCCTTATCTAAACCCAGACGGAAGTGTTGTAACAACACGTGGTTGGGTAAAGACAAGTTTGGGCCAGCTTGAGTTAACAAGGAAAATCGCACCCAGATTGCATCAATGGACTCCTTCTCATATCGCTGAAAATTGAGAACCTCCCTACGGAGAGAAGCTACATGGGTTACCGGGAAGAAAGTAAGGCAGAACCTGCTTTTCAATTCCTCCCATTCACCATATAGTTTGCTCACCGTAAGGGTGTACCATCGTTTCGCCTCTTTCGTAAGAGAAAAGGGAAACAACTTCCACTGCAAGGTATCTTGCGCCATGCCAGCAATTGATAAGCATGTGCACAATTGCTCAAATTCACGCAGATGAATATAGGGATTTTTGCTTTCGCTAACGGACAAGGTCAGTTCCCGAACCATAGCTATAAAGTCAGGACTAAGTTCATAGCCAGATGACTGGATAGGTTTTGAAGATGGTGGTGACCCAAAGAACTCGACCCTTGGAGCAGGGAGGTTTTCAATAGAAGGCTGCTCCATGGTAGGTAATAAGAGAAAGAAAGAATAGAAGGAAAGAAAAGAAAAGATACGAGGGTGAACCAAGCTCGTAGGTAATACAACAATCATCCTCCGGCAACGGCGCTAGAAATGCTTGTTGGTATTTCTTACATTCATAGATAAATTTGCAAGCGCACGGATACCTTAGAGCATTCCCCCTTAGGGCGACCAAAGGGTATCGAACACGAGGAACATGTGCATATATCTACTAACTAGAATTCAACCCAAGGACACAACAACCTATAGTGGGCTAGAGAGGATTCTTATGTCTTTTAATTAATTAAGTTAAGTTAAAGGTAAAACTCTATCGCATGCTTCGGGCACTGGCCCTCCCCCAGGGTCTACCAGGCTGAGTCTGGCCTTGAGCTCTATGATGTATCTGAACGTGGAAGAATACAAAGGACGGACATGGTTGTCACCACCTGCCGCCTACCTCACATTCCGTGGAGCACACAATAAACGAAGTTAATTTCTAACCTAGACACTACATCTAAGTTATTACTTCCTACTCTAGCCTTGTGCAACAACTTCTTTCTTTATCCAGATCCTAGTACTAGAGCACTTAGCTGCGCACTAAGCGACGAACCCGCACCGATGAGGATATATCTCACTTAAATAAATTAATTTAAGAACATAAAGAAACTCGAATACTTACTTTATAAAAGAAAGCACCCGTCGAGGTACAAGCGAGACAAGAAGGCCAACAATCATGGCTTTCTCCGGAACTCCGTTGGAAGAACGCCGACAGTCTGGCACTCTTCCATAAAATTCTTGGAGGAACTCCGATATTTCGGGGCAGTCCTTCCGGAGCCAATAGTGATTTGGCCAATCCCTAGGCCCCACCTCTCTGCACTGCCTTTTTCTAGAGGTTGTCATGTGGGCCCCTAAGGCGGTTGAGGGTGGTTTGGCCCCACTTTAAGTCAGTTTCAATTGACTTGTGGGCCCTCCAATCCTTGTACTTGCATGTGCTTGGCCAGAGGTTCGTTTTCATCGTATGGCATGTGTATTTTCTCCTTAATTAACCTGCATACATAGATGTACCAAAACTAGTGAAAATGGTTAGTATAAACTCCTACCACTAAGTTTTGATACTATATCTTTTATTACTTATGCAGGAGTTGACGGTTTATGTTTGCACTTAATGACCATCAACATACATCCAATACATTAAAACTGAAAAACTATTGAGTGAAAATAATGTAACTAATCGGAAATTATATGTTAATTATCATTGGCATATATAATTACTGGAAAATTGAAAATGTTGGCAATAATATTAAGATCCAACTTATATATGAACGGCACTTGTAACGAAATAATTAAACTACTAAATAATTAAATATGAATAGCTTTTTAGAACACATAATTAAAGTAGAATACTATAAAAATAAAAAGCTGACATATTAAACTAACTACACTTCAAGTACCTTAGTTTTCTGGTGAAGATGAGCAGAACCACTAATGAATTTCCTTTTCAAATCTTATTTATATAAGAAGTAGTAAAACAATATAAACAAAAACAACATTATATTAATAAAAAAATAAATTTAATAGAACATACCTTCTTGTGCATTTTGTACAACATTTGTCCAATTTAGCTTCACTCAAACCTTCAAAAACCTGTGAAAAAAATACATTCCAAACATAGAGATAAACAATTCATATAATAAAAGTTATAATAAAAAAGACCTTAAGAAAAATACAAACCTCATTAGCTACATCATTATCATCACACTTAACACGCTCTTCATAATCATCGCTACTGCTGTCCGATTCATCAGATAATATCTCAACAGCCTTACGATCCATGTTAACTTTATGACCAAGAGGAATTTCTAAATTACAAACAAAAAATGATTTAACATAAGTAAGCAAAAAAAGAATTAGGCAGTTCAGGAAAAAAAAATACATAGTATTCATCATGGTTAGAAAAATAAACAATCAAAAGATACAACAGAATCATCCATGCATGCATGACACAATAATAATACAACAGATATCCTAATCATCCATCCATGCATAACCCACAATCCCCCAGCATCATCCATCCCCTCCAATTCCCAAATCAGCTTCTCAAAATCATCAAATCGCTTCATCGCTTTGGCTCTAGCCTCCATCCCAGGCCGGCCACAACACTAGAACTCAACTACCAAAGCTAAGCTTCCTCTTATTCTGATAAACACAAATACAATCTCACACAGAGTAGCAGCCAACATAAACAGCAGCACCAGTGAACCAAAAATCTCTCTCTCCTCACTAAAGCACAAAATAAATTACATACATTCAAAAAAGGTGAACTATAAAATTCACCACCAGCTCGCTAATCCAAATACATATAATGCATCAGGTGATTTGCCAATCCAAAAATACAACAGTGATAAATAGATCCATGGACTGGCAATAAAAAATAAACTACTACTTGCATACTAGACCAAATGTTTTCTCTGTGCAACAAAAGGGAAATTACACCATGCTGCTCCTGCCTCCCTGTCACGCCCAGAAATTCGCTAACCCGAATTCCAAGCAGAATGTGTATTAAAATCCCTGTCCAGGACCAGCCAGGGTACACAAATGACAAAGTTGACATACAGATCCATGTCTTACAAACACCATAAAAATCTCTTACATAAATACAGTGAAAAAAACAAGCTATTCTAATAAACTAAACACTCGCAACGTAGCAACTCCAACCCACAGGTATCCTCGATGGTAGCCACAAGCCTACTCTTCTGAAAAGTCTTCCTCTGATATATACTCCAACTCTGATGTGGGGGAAAAATAAAGCAAGACTGACTACCCACTGTACTCAACAAGTCATACTAGAAAGAAAAATAATGATGCAAGTAATAACAAAGGAGGCTGAAGGAGATTATTTGCATAAAATACGCATTTAAAAACAATAGTTGAAAGCAGTAAAAACAGTTGAGTTAATTAATCAAAATTGAACCATCACTGTCCAACGCTACACCACGTTGCAACAGGCCCAAACCACCATCTGAACTACACCAGTTCCATTAAATTAGATTATTAGAAAGTACAACTAATCACGGTGAATCTGGTTGATCACCCATAACCGCGGGCACGGCTATTCGAATAGTTTTACTCTGATCAGAGGTGTACAACTGTACCCACAAGACACAGTCCCACAACACGTTACCGTATGCCAACGTACCACCACGGTATACCGGAAAGGAGCTGTGACAGGACCCTTCGCACAACCCCTCCTAAACAAGCGCACCACACCTCAGGTTTCGCCCCCACCTTTACACCAAGGTAGGCAGCCCCTTCTCGTGCCTAGGATAATCCGGCAGCCGATCAACGGGTACACCCCCACCGACCCAACTCCATCACGCCCACCCTCGCCTGGGTACGTCGGCTAGAAAAAAGCCATACTACAAGTCCAGTCATTACCCATGCTGGCTTGTGGAAAGTACGATAATTCTTCCAGGATTTCCCGCGAACCGATCCTTAATTGTCATGAGCACGACCATCAAAACCATGTGCTCACAACCCACCATTAGCATGTTTTAAAATAAATATTATTACCATGGTGGCTCCTGAACCAAAGTGTCACCATAGGGACTACATTAATTAACTACTTAAGGTGATCCCCTTTAGTGAGCTAAGTTAGCTAAGCATGGCTAAGCACTCCTAAATCAGCGAATAAAAAATTAATTACCCACGCTATCAAAGGTACAAGATGATCAATATAATTGGCTGAGTACAATAGGAAAGAACCCACATAAAATGACATTATGAAATAAAGCAGCACTTAAAGAAAAATAAGGTATTTGTAAATTTAGGAACAATATGGTCAATGTGAAGCATGACTTGCCTTGCTCCTGCGCTGGGTCGACCTCGGCAACGACCTCGAAGTAAACTGGAGAGTCGGAATTACCGGAATCTAAGCGACAAACAAAGCACACAAGCAAACAGGCTATAAGTCTACTGAAACAGAGAACAAAACTATTTTTAATGGATTTTAGACATTTTTATAAATTTTTTGCAACTTGAATGGACTCAAACGAAATCCGGATGAATTAGTTATGAATTTTTGAAGTTTAACTGTGTTTTTACTATAAACAGAAAAAACCTTATTCAATTATTACGCAATAAACCCTAGGGCTGACGTGAGGGCTGACGGCGAATGGCTAGGGCTAATGTCATGCTGACGTCAGCAGGCGGCGGCGGCTCCGATAGGTGGGCCCCACCTGTCAATGGCACGGGGGTCCCGGTCCACGGTGGATCGAGTCCACCTGCCGGCGGCGGCGGCGCACCAAGTGGCGCACTCGTACCGCCGACGCGGCAGCCACGCGGCGGGACGGCACAGCGGAGCGTCGGCCACGCGGCGCACGCGCGGTGTTGACGCGGCAGCCACGCGGCGCACGGCGCGGCGGCGCGCGTAGCGCGCGCGACGGCCGGTGTGGGCGGCGCGGAGAGCGGCGGCGCGGCAACGGCCAGATGCGGCTGCGGGTGTGCGCGGGCGACGGCGGAGCGGCGGCCGAGTGGGCGGCGCGCACGGCGGCGGCCGGGAGAGGGAGAGAGAGAGAAGGCGGCGGTGGTGCTCACCGGAGGTGAAGGAGATGGCGGCGACAACGACACTAGGGTTCGGGAGAGGCGGCGGTGCAAAGGGGAAACGAGAGAGGAGATCGCGGGGTGGAGAAAATAAATAGGGCCGGTTAGGGTTCGAGCGGTGGTTGTGAAAATCCCGCCGGAGAACGCGGGAGGCGCGGGCGGCGGCGGCTAGCCGAGTCGGAGACGGCGCGGGCGCGGGCCCCACCCGTCAGCGACCCGAGCGGGCGAGGGAGGCAGCCCGGACTTCGGCGGCTCGGGCCACGGCCTCGGGCCGGCTCGGGAAGGGGAAGGGGGCGGGCGCGGGCGCGGGCGGCTTGGGCCGGGCCGCGAGAGGGAAGGGAGGTGCGGCGGGGCGCGCGGCGGCTTGGGCCGGCCTGGGAGAGGGAGGGAAGATGGGCCGACGGCCCAAAAAGGAAGAAAAAGAAAAAGAAAAAGGAAAAAGGAATTTTCCAGGGATTTATTTATTGCGCTTGAGGTTTTTAACTGATTAAAATTATTTCTAGGGCTCTGAAAATTCCACTAAAAATCCTGTTAATCTATTTTAACATGGGGAACTCAAGAAAAATCCCACCATGCCAATTCCACTTGATTAAATATATTTTTAAATTAGATCTTTGCTCTAGGTTAAAAAAAAATTTGTTTTTCGCGATTTAATTTACGATTTTAATCTGGAAAGCAAACTTCGGGATGTGACACACCCACTAATATGCAATAATGTTTAGATTAACAAAACAACCATGGGAAAAAAATCAAAATGCAACATACTTAAATGTACCCATTAGAACTACATAGATGATTAACAAAATATGGATGTAACATACATCAGATCCAACACAAAATAAATCCATGGAAAAACCAAATGCTACCCAAACATTTCAAACCAATGAATAAATAAAGCAAATATAGATCTGCATGGGAGATTTTGAAAAAAAATAGATGAACAAAACATCATATTCCGCAAAAAATAAATCCATAGTGGAAACAAACGCCACCAAAGCATTTCAAACCGATGAATCCATAAAAGCAAATCTAGAAACAAAGCTTATACAAAAACAAATCAAAGAAATTACACTAGATCCACAAAATAAAATACAATCTCAAAACACTCACCAATCTCATCAACAGTGTCAGCTCACAAAAAAATACTCTCACAAAACATTATCTCAACACAGAAAAAAGACGGAGGGGAGGAAGGAAAATGATCTAGATGTAGGATGTCCAACGGCACTACTTAACCGAAGCAGTGCGCCACGCGTGCCGCTGGTGACACAAACCATAGAGACGACCTCCAGCAAAAGCTGACAATGAACAAAACGAGGCAAAGGGAAACTGAAGAAGAGAAAGTTGCTGACTCTGCTTCAATCTCCGCTTCCTCTATCGGACACGAGAGAGAGAGACAACGGCGTGCAAATCGAAAAATTAAAAACCGACACTGACAAAAAAAAAGTAGCGGGCTAGGTTGGGTGGGATGCGATCTAGACTGATCTATCTGCACGAATCTTGGAACAAAAGATCTAATGGCCATAAATTTGAATAAGGTGTAATAACATATCACATGACAGAGAAATACCAAAATCGTTGTATAATAGAGTAACAGGAATACATTTAAGATAATTTCAATGTTGACTAATTATTTAATAGGAATACACTTATAGATAAGTCGTTAATTTGAGAACCATCGTAGTATAACTGATAAGTCCTTAAGTCTGATCCCAAGTATGTGAGTTGACCTAGCATGGGACATGAGGATACCACAGCACCCCAAATTTCCTAGCAAATAGTGTATGATTTAACTGCTATAATACCTACACATATCATTAGTTAGGTCGAAACAACAATTAATCCTTTTCAAGCACAAAAGCTCCATGCCTTTTGAGTTGTGACTTTGACTCCCTATCTCATTGGACTAGTTGGCCCGTATCTATGCTTGTTTGGGGCCCGTATCTTAGCTACTTCGTGACACACTGTGTCAAATGTTTTTTATTTGCTCAAGCAAGAAAATCTAGTACTTGGCTTTTGCTGCTACGATACTGTAGTCTTTTTCTACAGAATAATGCTTTCGCAATCCTGTATCTACATTATTTCAGATAAAAAAATCGTAATAATCATGCCAGTGCGCTATTTTCTCATATGATTCATGGATCACGTGAGATGTGTGTAATGAATAATTAGCAAAAAGGAAATTGTTTTGAGCTAATGTGGTTTAAATTTGGAAGAGCATATTTCCAGAAGATGTTTTTCTTTATCATTGATGCGCAGGTGAAGCTACGAAGTGATCACAGTGAGTGACAATGGCTCATCAGATGTGGTCTCCAAGATTCGTCGGTTGGGATATGTCAGTGGATGCTTGTGCTCTAGTTTGGTTGCATGAAGATGATGCACAACGTGTGAAACAGGAAAGTTCTACAATAATTAGGTATGTGGTATTCGGACATAATGATGTGTGACAGGTAGTGGGCCGGTTGTTTAGTTCATAATAGATTATGTCTTTGTGAGTTCATATCACTAGTGCGGCACATGTCATCTTTGTCGGACGGGAACCCTCATCTATGTTGGTGAGAGGTTTCGTCACGGATTATTGGTCAGTGATGTGAAAAGTCCATCACCGATGAAGTTTGACCCAGCAAATGAGTCAACCCACAACCCGTCACCGGCTGTCACCGAGCCATCCGTGACGGTCTCCTATTAAACTTGACAAAGATGACTAGGTCACCATTGTCGGTGTGCTTTGGAGACTATCATGGATGACACATCGGTGATGGTCTCTTGTTTAGACCTGATGTCTTTGATGCGCACCCGTGAAGTTGATTTGTAATAACCCAACACCCATGAGTAATTTAGAAAAAAAAATTTTGCTACCCTTAGGCCTTTGCTAGCCATGCCCATTGCAAATTAACAGAAACAAACATATACATTTTCAACATCCCAGAAATCCCATTCATTTCACAAATCCATTCACATGCCATATGTCCATATATCCACATTAACATATACATACATTTCACATTTCATCAAACCGCCGATATTCATCTCTAAGAGTTGAGCATCACAACCTGCACAACCAAGTTTCAATTTGAAAGTTATGTATGCAAATATATATAAAACAGAGATTGTAGTACATATAATATATACATAAACGTCACATAATCATATGTTTTTGAACGGGCTAGTGTCACATAAGCATTGATAATTGTTCTATAATTTTTGGACGGGCTACTTTGAAATGAAGTTTTCTTTTGAAGATATTATTTTCGCAATTATTATGGTGGCTAACTCTTCTCTATATGTTCAAAGTTGTGCTGTAAAATGTTGTCAATTCTTGCTTGCAAGTGAAGCGCCAAGTTAGTATACAGTCGAACGACTAACAATTTTTTTATAACTAAGTCCACACACGTGAGCACAAACCTCAAGATCTAGCAATGTCACCTTATTCAGCAAAGTCCTCATGTTATGGCGCATGTGGAGACAACAGGTTTCACCAACTTATTGACGACATGAAAAGTCTTTGTGGTGATAGAGGTTTTGGGCTTCCTTCATAATACTTGGCCCCTTTTTTCACGTACTATGCCCATGCGTCATTAAATACACCTTCAAGCGCAGAAAAGTTATATTTCTAACTTATTCAGGAGTTAAAGTAGTAGACCTTACTCCACTTTGACAGTATGACGTGGAGAACCTAATGAAACCTGTAGCATTAATATATTCTAAGTTAGAAAGTAAAGCTATATGCGTCGTTACTTTCCATCTAATTAGGTAACACACTTACTATTGATTATGAGCTAATAGGATGAAGTTTTTGTTCTAATGGGCCCACAAGTAGTCCTTCACATAAGTTATCAATGCATCAAATGAAGTCTTTAGAGTTGTCTCGTTGACTTGGCTTGTATCTAGGTATCCAACCTCGAATCTGTTCTTGCGTGCCTCCTTCCAACATAACCTATAAGCACGATAATACCCTTATAAGCATTATATATGGATTCTTATTGATATATTTTGTACTCATCAATAATTACAACGAGTAACACTTAAGAAGATTTGTGTCCATCGCTCGTAGCCTGAAGAGGTCATAGAGATCGTCGAAACCTACTACAATAATGCGAGATGGCCCAAGAAATGACTCTTGGCCATGAAAGCCTAATATTCTTTCTCCTTGAGTTTGACCTCTCGATGTAGTACCCGTGCAACATCCGGCAAGCAGGACCTATTCTGGTTAGCTCGTGGTCTCCAACCAATGGGATGCCTAGTTGGAATGTATTTGGAGTTAGGCTCTAAGGAGCCTCTTTGCCTAGATCTAGCTTCATGGGAGCCAACTATGAGTTGTGCATCTTTCCTTTTCTTTTTCCCCTTGCGCGAGCTTTTTTGCTACATAGCGCTTATGGAGAAGAATGTACTTGCTCTTTCTCAAGGGGTTATTAGCCATATCGTCGGCTTCCATAAAATATAATCCAAAATCCATATCATCTTGTTATGGGATATCTTCGTGTGGTGGACCTTCGATGGCTAGAGGGGTTGAAGGAGCTCGAGCAGGGACAGCCGGCAGAAGAATTGGTGCATGTAACCTAGGAACCATTTTTATGACAAAATAGGCCTTGGACCATTGGATAAAGGTCTCATGTGCAGCTCTGATGAAGATGCTAGCGAGCGAGCGCGGGAGGAGGTCCACGTGCAGAAGGCGGCGTCCGTCGATGAGGTAGCGCCAAGGCTTGCAGACGCAGCGGGACGCGGCGAGGCTACGTGGCGCGGGGCAGCGGAGGACCTCCGCGAGCACGTCGTCCGGCAGCACAGCCGCCATGTCCGTCCTCCGGTCTCAATTCTTGCAAATAGAGAGATTCTCTGAGGGCCTGTTTGGTTGCCTGCATCGGGACTGGCTCGCATCAGATCATGCATTCGGAGCCTATTTGATCGTCTGGATAGGAATCTCAGCCAGTCCCAGCTAATGTAAAACAGACCACGGAGCCAGCCTGAGGGGAAACGGCCGATTCCTCCGCCCCGCGGCCTGCCCATGGCGCGCAGCCGCGCTGCACCCACGCGTGCGCGTGTTGCACCCGCGCGTGCAGGGATGGAGTTCCCTCTCACCATTTTTCCCCACAGAAAGAAAAGCTAGGGTTTCGCTTTCTCCATCGCGCCTCCGTCCGTCGCCCCCCTCGCCCTTCCGCCGCCGGGTAGGGGCGCGAGCGCCGGCTCCCACCGTCGCCCCCCTCCTTCCGCCGCCGGCTAGGGGCGCGAGCGACGGCTCCCACCGTCGCCCCCCTCTCTTCCGTCGTCGGGCACGGCGTGTGCCCCGGCTCCCACCGTCGCGCCTCCTTCCGTCACCGGGCAGGGAGTGAGCGTGGGCCCCATCCGTCGGCCGTCCTCCTTCTCTTCCAACGGTCTTCGTCACGCTCTCCGTCGACCCCTCATTTTCGCCGGGTTTCTTCCTCACGCTCTCTCCTCTTTGGTTCTCCCCGTCCAGATCTCCGGTAAGTGCAATGATGGTAGGAAGCCGCCCATTGATAAGTTGGGCATCCTCTTCCCTTTGTCACCTCCTTCTATTTCCTGTGTAGTCTTTCTTTGATTTCCTCTGTTTTTTTGTGGATGAAAGCATGTCCTCTTGATAAGTTCAGATCTATATGCTGATGCCATGTCATGACCCACCTTGAAGTTTTATTTTCCCCTTGGTACCATGTATTATTTGCATGTCCTCTTTAAACCTCTATTTAGATTGAGTTTATTTTTGTGTATTTTCCATCAATCGATGGTTCTGAATAGTAGATATTGAGTTGTCAACTTGTAATACCCTCCTGCTCCTGAAAAACTAGTTGTTATGCATACATGTAGACTCTACATGTGTAGTCAATAGTTCTAGCACAAATTCTGTAGATATTAGAGGCATCTTACATTTTGTTGGTTAAAATTATTAACTATGGCATATTTGCAGTTGGGCCTTGGTTTAATTGGTGGCCAGCCTATGATCTGATTTAGGAGTATTTCTTATGCATTGTGTGCTATGTGTTGCATTAGAAAGGCTTCTTTTTTTCCTTTTTGTGAGGATGGTTCCTTTTTATTTTGGCCTGTGATCCTACTTCGAGGCTCCTATATGCAATGTGAGAAACGCAATTGTATTTGGAGTCAGGCTTACAAAAAAATTCGTTAGCATATATGCTTCATGAGGGTAACTTTACCATATGTAAGAAGAGATCACTCAACCCAAGGTCCAACCAACCAACCAAACACTATCTCTAGCATACAGTATCCTGTCATACAACCAACCAAACATCATCTCATATCACTCAGGATAAATCCATGCAAGCAACCAAACACAGCCAATTGCATCACCCTAGCCAGGCTGAGGGCAACCTGGATGAGGGATACGAGCCAGGCTAGGGACATCTGAGCAACCAAACACACCCTAAGCGGAGGAATCGCCTGTTTTATAAGCAAATCTTCGTGCGTGAAGTCGACTCGAACTCTCCAAGTCGAGCACTTGGGCCATCGCATAAGCCCATCAGGATTATCGGAGTAGGCCTACTGGGCCAACTAGGTGGGCTTTTTGCACGGGGCCGTGATGGGCCTTGTGGGCTTTGTCCGCCCAAGAACGTAGCCGTCCAGAACGCGGAGACGCTGACGGTGGGCCCAGGGCGGCCGAAGCTAGGGCTTTTCACTGAGTCGTCTCGCCTCTCGTTGTCTCACCCTTCAAATGCAGTCGCCGCCGCCGCTCTCTTTGGTCTCGCTGCCCTTCTCTCCGGGAGATCAGGTGCGTCCCCCATCCTCTTCACCTCAAGCCTCCTCGGCTGATCTGCTTCTTGTGCTACGACTCGCATGCGCGCTTAGCAAGCTTCGTCCTAGGATTTCCCCGGTTGCGATTTGGCGAGGAATCGGTCTGTGTTAGCATATCAAATCGAGTAGCATGTTTTTTTCCCCCTTTTGTCAAGTTCCATGTCTAGAGGATGAAATTAGTAAATGTGTTGCAACTGAACAGTCAAGTTCATGGCTAGTTTGTTGAATTGGAAAAAGGGAATGCGTTTTTCAGATCCGGTTAATTCTTGTCCTCGTGGTAGTGTCTCAGCTGAGCCTGTACGCCCTTATTCTTGCGTACGCATAGATGATCTAGTCGCCTGTACCGTTCAATTTCACGCACTTGGGACTATGAATCTATGATGAACTAGAACTTATAGAAAGGCACACACATATTGGAAAGAATGCTTTATGAATAAGTTTAAGGAAGCCTATTTGGTAGTGTACAAAATTACTTAATTTCTTCAAATCAGAAAATTGGCATTAATAAGATAAAGTCTAACACAATAAGTTCATTATATCTTATTGTAAATCTATGAGGTATCACAGTTAATTACTATGAAACACTAATGCCATCTATGATTACTTGAATATATTTGTGTTTGTCACATACCACCAGTGATGTCCCTGTTGCTTAAACTTTATATGTATTTGTGATAATACAATATGCTGTAGGATACAGCATATTGTATATATTTGTGTGTTTGGGTAATGTCAACTAGTATATACAGCAATATCTGTATGACAAACTATTGATTACTATGACGTATTGTGTGTACGGCATACATATACTAGTTGACATTACCCACATACAATAGTTGTATGCTGATTGTTGTATACATTGTGTGTACGGCATGACAAAAGTTCTTATGAACTCCTAAGAAAAAAATAACAAAGGATGATTAAAAAGTTAGGTTTCTTAAGATTTAAAAGAGAATAAAATATTTATTACACTGGGTGAATAAAGTGAACATTCAGGATATGTATGATATAAATTCTGTAAAGGAAGCGAGTGGTTTAGTGAAAAGAGAATTAGTGATTAATAGAAATGATGTTATATAGAAACACATGTGTTGTAAAGATATAGAAAGAAGTGGACAATAGACTTCTTTGCGTGTGTGACAAACTATTGATTACTATGACGTATATATAGTAATTAACAGTTCACATTTCATCGAACACCTCATGGACATCACTGGTGGTATTTGAGGATGGTGGCAAAAGATTGACATCGGAGGCCGGTGAGGTAGTAGAAGCTGGGGAAGATGATGGAGAACCGAGGGCATGGTCCAAACTAACCTCTAACTCTTCAAGCTTCGCCAAAATTCAAGCGTACATAGCCTCCTTCCTCTGCTTGTCCAGTGAATCAATGGTGACAGTCTCCATGAGTGTGACAACCACCCTCTTCACTCGTCTTCTCACTGATCAAACCTTGGGGCGGAATCACGACGCTAAGGATGAACACCAACCTCCCTTGGATTTACTGCTCAAATCGAGATGGAACAGATCGGAACGGCTCTGAAACCAAATTGTTATGACCCAAGGATTTACTACATAACATATGATCTACATAACAGTGAGGAATATATATTTACTGTATAAAGTCTAGATAATTTTGGTGAAGAGGAAAAAATAGTTTGTGAGCACAAGCACCAACAACTGTCGCAAGCACAAAGGGTCATTCCATGGAGAAGAGGCCTCTGCACCATTGCATGGCAGACCAACCGTCCTGAGCAATGCAAACGCCTCATCTGCCCGACCATGCCAGACATACCTATGCAAAACAACATTGCAAGCCACAGCATCCTTGACGGTCATTTCAATCAGCAGGGAAGGGGCCATGTCAAGATCACCTTTTTTCTGTGTGTAGGGACTCTGTTGGCGTCGCCGTGGGCCGCCGATCCGCCGTTCGCCCCTTATCTGGCTCTCTGCCCTCTGCACTGTGGCTCCCGGCTGTCGGCTCCTGTCACTTTCAAGTCCTGTTCTCTTAGGAAGACGATGACCTGGCTCCTGCAGGTTATACCTCTAGCAGTCTAGCTCATAGCTTCATTATTCTCATTGAGTTTTTGTGTTTGAGCTTTATTGTTGGCTTGCTGCCGGCGTAGCTAGGTGTAGTCCTTATGGGCCCGGGACTACTCCCGATTTTGGGCCACAATGACCACCCCCCGGGACCAAACAGCCCAGAAGGAAAGACCTAACAGGAGATTTGGAAATTGCAGAACGACGCATTTCCTCTCCTCGCATCTGCCTCCAGCGCCGCCGCTGTTTGCCCAACACCCTAGCAGCCTAACTCCCCTCTCACGCCCCGCTGGTTGGCGGCCACTACACCATCTGTAGACTATCGCCGTCGCCGCCTGGCTGTCGGCCGTCGCTAGCTAGCCCCCTGCGGCCTGCCCCTCTCGGCCTCTCCAGTCTCTTCGAATCCTCCGCGGCAGCTCCGCCCTCCGTCTTCCTTCTCCGGCGAGGCAGTGACCGACACTCCACCTCCGACTCCTCTGAGGCTTCAACTCCGATTGGGGATTGAACATTGACGCCAGTGTCTTCGTGGTTGTGACTCAATACCTTGCCTCAGTGCTCTTAGTTATGGCTAATCAATTTGCTCCTAGGTCTAGCTTCCAGTTTGTGATTTGTGAATGACTGAATGTGAATAAATTGCTGCTGTTATTGTAGGGTTTGTATTGGCCTGTTGGGTAAAACACGAAGATGGATAGGGATTTATCCTCAAGGGCCCATGGCAACGTTACTCACGTCATTTCCATCCAAAAATATATGGTAAGCAATGCTAATTCATCATTGTAATATTTGCAAATTTGAACTTATTTGTTAAACTAGTCGATTATTGATGTGACAAGATATTATTGTTATATTGCGTCGCCTTTTAACTAAACTTGTGTTTGTATGGAATTTGCGGTGTTCGAAAATTTTAATATGTGATGTGAACTTCTGAAGTAGGACTACCCAACAAAAAATTCCCGCCTACGCCTCTGCTGCCATTGTAGTTTGAGGAATAGGGATATTGCTATTGAACTATGTACATTGTAATGTTTGCACATTTTGAACTTGCTTGTCAAATTAGTCGATTATTGGTTTTATAAGATGTTATTTCTATATTTGTATCACTTTTTAACTAAATTTATTCTCATATATGGGATTTGCGGTGTTTGTAAATTTTGGCATGTGATGTGAAGTAGGACTACCCAACCAAAAATTCCTTGGCCACGCCACTGCTTCTTGGGGCTGTATGTATTATCCTAAACATTATCAATTCTCAGATATTCAGATCAAATATGGTCAGTAGTAAGCTTGGCATTTGGGAAGTTAATATTATAAACTTGAAAACTAATCAAAGCTATGTGTTTACTTTCTTTTTCATTGAGTAGATATTTAGGAATACTATCAGAACAAAATAAATGGATTATCAATTATCAACTACCTTTTTTCAAATGAAATGTGGCACTGGGCTGTAATATGTTAATTTCTTGAGCTGATAATACTTTAGGACTTGGTAATATGCTGATCAGTGCCAACTTGCTTTCTTACTGTGGTTTTGATATATAATTTGTGGACATAAGGCAATTGCTTTCCTTTTTTTCTCTGCGTGTAGGGATTCTGTTGGCGAGAGGGGTCAGAGAGCGAGGGATAATACATTAGTACACTTCCCCACTGCGAGACTCCATCATAAGTAATGTCTTGTTCTACGTCCACCACGACAGCTATGTTCTCGACAAGGTGGTGACCAGTGGCTAAGGATATGGTGATTCAGTGAAGGCAGAACAACAGCTTGCTTCCAGGGCCTCCTGTCCTGTTCAGTTTCTCCATGGCCGTCATCATCGACATCCGCAACTGCATCCAACTCCTCCGCTCCTGCAGTGCCGTGGCTGGCCAGCAGCTGCACCAGCTCCTTCTCAAGTCTGGCCATGTCCCATCATCGCTGCTGCCCTCTAACTCCTTGCTCCTCATGTATGCGCGCTGCTCCCCACTCCACCAGCACGACGCCTACCGTCTGTTCGACGAAATGCCCGTCAAGAACTGCTTCTCCTACAATTCTGTTATCACCACCCACCTCAATTCCGGAGACCACCATGCAGCGCTTAATATCTTCCGATCCATGCCCGAGAGGAACACCTTCTCATGGAATACAATCATAACCGGCATTGTGTCCACAGGCAATCTTGACATGGCCCGTTCCCTGCTGATCGAAATGCCCGTCAAGGATGCTGTGGCTTGCAATGCTGTTTTGCATAGGTATGTCCGGCATGGTCGGGCAGATGAGGCGTTTGCATTGCTCAGGACGGTTGGTCTGCAATGCAATGGTGCAGAGGCCTCTTCTCCATGGAATGACCCTTTTGTGCTTGCGACAGTTGTTGGTGCTTGTGCTGATCGGATGAAGTATGATTTTGGGAGGCAGGCTCATGCTCGGATGGTGGTTTCCAAGATTGAACAGGATTTGGTATTGAGTTGTGCATTAGTTAACATGTACTGCAAATGTGGGGATTTGGATTCTGCTCGCTATGTCGTTAATGGTTTAACTCAGGTTGATGAGTTCTCACTTTCTGCACTCATATATGGCTATGCTTCTTGTGGACATTTGGATGAGGCGATACAACTTTTTGACAGAAAGGAGAAACCCAGCATTGCTCTGTGGAATTCTCTTATCAGTGGCTGTGCATTTGCCTGTTGTGGAAATGATGCTTTTGCTCTTTTTGCAAGGATGATGCGATCAGATGTGTCACCTGATTCTTCAACTTATGCCAGCATTTTGAATGTATGTGGTTTTTCAGTCATGGTGAATCCTGGGCAGCAGATTCATGGGTGTGGTCTAAAAAGTGGAGCAGTCAATGACATAATAGTAGCAAGTGCACTCATTGATTTCTACTCAAAATGTGGCCTCTGGGAGGATGCTTGCAGAGCTTTTAGAGAGCTTAGGTTTCATGATACCATAGTGCTCAACTCAATGATCACTGTTTACTCAAACTGTGGGCAGATAGAAGAGGCGAGAAGAATTTTTGATATGATCACTGGTAAGAGTGTGATCTCATGGAATTCTATGGTGGTTGGGTTGAGCCAGAATGGGCATGCTATTGATGCACTTGGGCTATTCTGTGAGATGCATCGGCTTGGTTTGCGGCTTGACAAGGTTGCTATAGCCAGTACTCTGAGTGCATCGAGCAGCATTTGCTCTATCAGTTTTGGAGAGCAGATCTTTTCGCTAGCCACTGTTCTTGGTTTGCAATCTGATCATGTTGTTGTGTCTTCACTCATTGATCTGTATTGCAAATGTGGAAGCCTAGCAAATGGGTGCAGGATCTTTGAAGAAATCGACAAGCCGGACGAGGTCTTATGGAATTCAATGCTGATTGGTTATGCTTCCAATGGGTATGGACATGTAGCATTGGAACTCTTGGAGTCGATGAAAACTAAGGGTATAAAACCAAGTGAACGAACATTTATTGCTGTCCTTTCTGCATGCTGCCACTCTGGACTTGTGAAAGAGGGACTGACATGGTTTCACCGGATGCAAGCAGACTTCAGTGTGAGTCCATCAGCTGAACATTACGCATGTGTGACTGACCTCTTAGTCCGCGCAGGTCGGCTGGAGGAAGCAGTTGAATTCATTGAAAATATGCCCTTCAAAGCTGATGTGGTGAGCTGGACAACTGTTATTGGTGGGTGCAAAGCTCAGGGCAATGAGGCCATGATGCAGAAGGTGGCGAAGAAGCTGATGGAGATGGAATCGTCACATCCCAGCTTGTATGTGCAACTGTCCAGTGGGCTTGCTGCTCTAGGGGATTGGACTAAATCAGCAGAAATAAGGAGTGTGATGTATGAGAGAAGAATTACAAAGAATCCTGGTTACAGTTGGATTGACTCTTAGAAATTGTTGCTCAATCAGTGATCTGTGGAAAACTGGAATTTTTTGCTTCTGTATTTTTGTTGGAGTTGTTTTCCAACCACAAAGCATCTCTTTACAACAGCTGAACAGGAAAACTGTTGTCCCTGGATCAGCCAAACATAAACCACATGCAGAAATGTTAGTTTTCTCATATGTCTGATTATCCCACACATATGTGACATTAAATTGGTCTCCTTCCTCTGTGGCAGGTAACATTGTCCTCCATCCTCCAAGGCTGTATTCAAAGCCCATGCTATGTACAGCTTACTTTTTCCTTACTCAAATTATATCTTGTAGCCTCAGTTGTCTAAACACCCTGTAGGATGCAATGCCCAGGAACCAATTTGCATAAGCTGGTCCTAGATGCATGTCTGGAGGACTTCTTTTCGTAGAACACATCTTTCTATTTTCTGAGCACCCAACCCTCATGAGAGAGAATGATAGGGCTGTACACCAGATTACTACTTAATTTTAGTAGCTGTTCATATTAGCCAAACATAGTTGCTACCAATTGGTTAGAGCTGTATGCATTTTGCAGACCATAGAAACCTTTTGTATGTGTAAACTCTAATATTTGTTGTTGCACCTCCAACCACACATGAAAACTTTAAATTGGAAAAACGCTTGTTTAACTCAGTTACTCACTTGTTCTCCATGTCAATGCAGTGATGGAGCTACTGAAAGGAAGAGACATCAAAAGAAGAAAGTACTTCCAGAGAAGAATTGAGGAATTTGGAAGGAACAACACTAGCTAGGATTGGCTTGCCTTAGGCGTCGTAACAACCATGGTGCTGTCCCTTAAGTTCCTATCAAATCAATGTGGCAGTGTGGCTTCCACTCTGGTCCTGTGGCCTGACTGGTGGTGCTGATGGTGAGTTTTACAGGACATAATAGATGTTTTGGCAGACCATGGATGCCATTATGTCCTAGGGGTTTATCCTGTAGACTATTAGTTCTTGAGCTCCACTGTGCTTTAGTGGGTGTGGCTAATGTGCAAGCCTTTATGGACTCATGCGTCGCTGCACCACCAGTTCGATAGCCCACGTGTTTTTCGGCCCAGCCACTTTCTACACATGGTCAGACTCAGAAAATCAGCCTACATGCCAGCCCAGTCCTGCCACATTTTCCAGCCTACGTGTGTTCAAGTTTCCATGTACAAAGTTTCTATATAGAATATTTCTACATATAATGTTTCTAAACTGAGAGCTGGAGCTGAATCGGAATCGAATGCGTTCGCGTACACATGATTTGAAATCTCATCTTAGGGAAAGTAAAGTGTAACAATTTGAAATCTCTTTTCGTGTGTTGCTAGAAAATGTCTGATTTATGGTGCACATGCTTTTCTCTTTCTTTAAGGAACTTCCAACAATACACATAACACATATTTTCTTCAGTTACAGAACTTTCTTGATTTATTTGCCACACATGGCTATTTAGAGAAAATATAAAGATGTATCTCTTTGACGTTACAATGGTGTCTTGAAGCTCTTTTTGGTTAAATAACATACTCACGCATATATGCTTATAACTAGTGCTACAATTATTCTCATTTTTGGTGTAGTACATATCCGTGTCCTCAACAGCACCAAACCCTTCCGCGCCCATCAATGGAAATTTCAGGTACATTGCTTCTTGTTCTCAAAAAAGTTATTCCTTTGTTCATTGATTATGTTTTTGAGCTTTGCCCTTAGAAGTCAGTGGCTGCAGTGTTAGATGCACAATCTCATTGGTTTGCCAGATATTCGATGGAATTCCCATGTGAGTAAATTATTGTGTGTATCAAGGTTCAGAAGAGGAAAAAACAATGGTGTTCTACCATTTATGCAACGCAACTCATGTGCCTTTTGCTTTAACTCACCTGTCAACACATTTTTACAGTTTGGTATATGGAACACAAACTGTAAAAATGAAACATATATAACAGTTTAATTTTGGTGATAATCAGTCTATGGATCTACATAACTGTAAAAACTTTTGGTCAGAAGTGATCTACATAACTATTCCTTAATGCGTTTTGGATCATATGTTATGTAGTTATTTTACTGATGCCGCAATATGATATTCAGAATGATATATTTACTGTAAAAACCTTGTAGGACAGTTATTTTAATCAGTAACTGTTTTTGGTCAATATGATATTCTTCTTTGCAATTCGATTTGTAGCTCCAAGGAGAGGTATGATTATGCTCTTTTTATGCATACATTTTGAAGTAGCTTCAATGAAATTTGTCTTATCAACTCTGTCCTACAAGGCCCAACTTAATTTGAATAGCTCTTCCATATCTTTTTTTTAGAACTGCCCTTTGAGATCTCACGTATGATCCCTTTCTTGTTGAGAATCTGTTTCCGTCTACTCTCTCTCTCTTTTTCACACACACACACACCCCTTTTCCTCTTCATGGCCAGTTCAGCATTACAGCAGCACAAATAACAAGTGACAACCTCAACTTCACCAGTTAAATCTGCAATCAGATTGATTGCTATACTGAGACCTGCCGCATATCGTACTTCCTGTCCAAGTACAATACCTTCCATGAAACAAGCTGTTCAAGACCACTACTTGAACCTTATGCACTTGATATGTAAAGCCAAAGTTATAAATCATGGTAGCATTCGTATTATCCTAAGTTTGGAATATTCCTCACCGCGTTTATGTCATGTGATACGAATTTTGCATTTATATTGGAGCATTGATGCCTGATGCAACTTAGCTTGTGCAGTAGAAACCACCTGATGTCAGGCCATTTTTATTGTCATTTGTTCTAAGGAATTAAAGATACGTATATATTAAATGAAATGCTATTGATATGAAAATTTTTGAAAACCTTAAAGAAGTTCACTATTAATTATTGTTATATGACTTTCAGCTTGAGTTACAAAATGATTCCTGTTACAATCATTACATAAGAAATTGATGTACTTTTTACTATTTACTATCTACATACACATTATACAGATCATAAATGACTTATCTTTTTTCATCACTATTTGGAAGGGTTTCGCGTATGATCTCACCATCGGGAGGAGCTTTGACTCGTTGACAATGAGGACGAGGCGGCCGCCAGCACCCTCGATTATGTTCTCCCCAGATGAGTATATATGTGTAGCTTCTTTCCTCGTTGTGCTTGGTCCATGGCCATGCTTTTCATGGTTTTCCTCATTGGTCGCTTCTTGGACAGAAGAGTCATGGGGCACCGTCCTGCTATTTGTGTACTTGAATCTCAGGTGTAGGGATAACATCGACGTCGCCCACTGGATGGGAGGAGGTTGGAAGAAGATGGAGGCGGTGTTTATCCGGGGTTCCACTGGGTGACTTCTTTATATGTTTCACTGACACCAAGTGATTTTGGAAGCAAGGTCCTTTTGCGTTTTTTCATTTTGTACAAGTTTACCTATGGTGTTACTAAGGCATAAAAAGGTATGGTTTATCTTTTGCATGTGTTGCTAATGAAATGAATGTCTCTTTTTATCGTACTGTAGAGTTATTTCAAGACGGCGTTGAATGTATCCACCGGAAGCTGGCTACCTGGATCTTTTTTCTAAGAATCGACCTATTCACTAATAAATAAGACTTTTTAGTATGCCTGTTGCTCTTTATGATGCTAACCCATGCCCATAGTATATACAAGTTAAAGTAGTTTGTAAGAGTAGTCATGTTTCTATTTATTTTGCCACTTAGCCTTATAGTATAGATATGAAGTGATTTGTATAAGTAATGCATGGGAACATTGTGTTCATTTTCAAGCTGTAAGAAATTAAAGAAGGTTCAACATGGTTACTTCATGTGCTCGCTGTTTTGTAGTTGCGATGGGATAATTGTCGGTTTGTCATTTTTCACTGGACAAATGGAATTACAGGTGCTTGCAAATATTGGATGATAGTTATTGACAAACGAGCTAATCTGAAAATAAGTATAATTAGCATCTGTTTCTTGAATCATTAACTGATTGTGTTGATGTCTTTCAGGCGCGCCTTGCGCGCCCCATCATCTAGTGCTGATCAAGTGACGCAGGTTCGAGGCACGGTGGGACTATGAAGATCTCGCTAACCATGAACACTATTTTTGCCATACATTTTCAAACCCGTATTTTATTTTGTAAATTCGAGGAAAAAAACATATATTTTCAATTTCTTTCTTGTCGCATGTGCTACCGTTTGCCGATTGGGTGGTACGTTACACGTGCTATGCTCCTATTGGTTGATCTTCCGCCATGTCTCCTTTCTTTGCAAGGTTGGTCCCTAGATCGTTCCTTTATAATTAGCCGATAAAGAATGCGCGACTGTAACTATCCTATAATACATTATATATATGAAAATATACGACTGTTTTCATTATAGTCACACATTCGCTCAACCACAACCGTCATTTATATTTATATTATTTAGCTTGATTTATTTTTTTGAATATGATATAAAATGATTCACCATAATTTATTGGAAACTTTACATCCATACAATAAACTAAGTTAATTTACACAATTTTATGTAACATACTCAAAATTTCATTTTTTAGAGAAAAATTTTCATGACAAGTTTTACTTTGGTTCTTATTGAATTTTACTAAATTGCAGCATTTTTATTTCTATCCTTTTCAAATTTATACCCCAAAATAAACCCCTTGAATTTTTATTTAATTTTTTTTCCAAATCCTCTTAGTGACCTAGAAACCCTATTTAAATTCTTTGTCAAAATTCAATGAGTCCACAAACAATTTCCTTTAGATATCATCTCCTTTGAATCCTATTCAAAATTGTCCACATAAAAATTTTCAGAAGTCCCTATTCATCCGGGCCGAAAACTCCTCCTATTGGCCCATTTTTTTCTCCCTCTACCCCATTTCCTCTCTTCCAGGCCGCACCGGTCCAGCTGAGCCGACCCAGCCAGGCTGTCTCCTCCCTTCTCCCTTCCATGGACCCAACTGACTCCATTGAAGCAATTGAAAGTTTCGAATTTTTTGTATTTTTAGATTTTTTTTTCAATATTTACAGAAATATTATAGCGCCGAAAAAATTTGCAAAACTAGACCCTGCCGCCCTTCGCAAGGGCGGCAAGCCGACGTGGCACACGCGCGCTGGACGGCGCGGGACGGCCGTCCTCCTGCCCTCTTGCCGCCCTGGCAAAGGGCGGCAGGACCCCCTTGCCGCCCTTACAGAGGGCGGCAGGCCTGGCCGCCTATAAAGCCCAGCCGGCTCCTTTGAGGAGGCCATTCCCTCCTAACCTCTCCACATCAAAAAAAAAAAGAGAAGGGGAGGAGAAGAAAAGAAGAGGCGAAGCCCTGCCGGTTTCAAACTTCGATTTCAGGTAATATTCGTAGATTATATACGTGACTAAATATATGATGTTAACTAGGATATCACTTGTATTTTTGTAGAACTTTGGTTGGATAAATGCATTGTATGAAATAGGGTTTTACCTGTGGTACTATATAAATATATATTGTTAGATGTAGACAGGGTTTCAAAAACCGCCGGGGGCCCGGTTACCGCCACCCGGCGGTACGGCGGTTACCGGCGTTAACCACGGTAACCGCGCAAAACCGCGACAAATTTACAAATCGAAATTAGAATTCAAAAATTCGGGCAAACCGCGCGGTTTGGCGCGGTTACCGCGCGATGTGTAATGGGTCGCACAGTAACGGGCCGGCCCATTTTTTTTTCTTTTTCCAATTTTCAAATTTATTCTCCGTTTTGCTCTCAAATTTGAATAAATATTACTCTTTTTTGAGAAATTTCTTCACCATAAAACACTATAAATCAAGCACTACCTTCACCATTTTTTTTGATTTTTTGCTTTTTTTTAAAAATTTTTGAATTTGGACGAATTTTATTAAACCGTACCGCGCGGTACGGGTTACCGTACCCCCGCGGTACGGGCGGTAACCGCGGTAACCGCGCGGTTACCGGCGGTTTTAGTAACCCTGGATGTAGGTAACTTAGTAGATCTGTAGTATTTGTAGTTATTAGGTTTGTAGTTTTAAATGTTGTTGAGTAACATTGCAATAGAATATATAAAAATTTAGGTACGTTGCAAAGAAGATATTACACTGTAGTCGTTTATTATGTAAAATAACGGCCTAGTAATTAACTTTACAGATATGTCCAGTAAACTTATATTTCAACTATACCATGGTCAAGGAAACGTCCGTTATGGGCCAACTGGGGTAGATCTGTCAGAATTTATTGTAACAGCAAGGGGAATTGATAGGCCAGCCGAGAGGAGTGTACCTTCTATAAAAAAATGGTTGATGCGGGGCTTGGGAGTTGATCCACAGACTAGTGACATTACAATCTATGTTGTAGTAAGTCGGGCAACAGAGGGTTTTTATTGGGAACTAATGCCGGTTCAAAACTCTGGGATGTGGAGATGGTATGTGGAGAATGCATTGCAACGTGGGTGGCCTCTAGCTATGGTTCCGTATGTTCATCCGAAGGATCCAAGTGTACAGATGAACATGGATGATGGCGAGGGGCCAAGTGCAGAAGTGAATGAGATTGAAGTGGATCAGGTCAATGCACCAGAGGAAGATGGAGTAGCTCCAGTAGTAGCTCCAGTAGGCATGCAACCTGGTGGAGTGGCTGACGAGGGGGAGACTGTGGGTGCCATTGTGGACGAAATGGAAAAAGAGGATCGTGACAACGAGCGTGTGGAGGAAGATGATTCGTCAGATGATGACGAGAACAATATTAATCCAGCTGAATGGGCTAGTGATGATTTTTCTGGTTTGGTCATCTCTGAAGGGGAAAATGTGAGATGGGAGTACAAGGAAAACGAGATTATCGAGGGAGCGAGGTATGGTAATGGAGAAGACATGAAGGAGGCGGTGAAGCATTATGCAGTGTCACTTCATAGGGAGTTTTGGGTTGCCAAGTCTAACCGGACACAATATGAAGTTAGGTGTGTTAATGAAAAAGATGGGTGTCCGTGGAGAGTGCACGCCTATAAGGGGAAATGGAAGGACTACTGGACAGCGTCGGTCGTTACGAAACATACTTGTTATCTACCTGGTGTTCAGAAATACCACAGGAACATTACATGTGCATTTGTTGCATCTGAGATGTATGCGCATGTCGTGGACAATCTGGCATATGAACCGAAGTCAATAATCCGACATATCGAACAGACATTCAAGTATACAATTAGCTATGCCAAGGCGTGGAGGGCCAAACAGAAAATAATAGAGATGAGATTTGGAACTTATGAAGCCTCATATGACAATTTGCCACGTCTGCTATCTGTTATCCAACAAAGAAACCCTGGGACCTCTTGTGCACTCAAGACATTCCCCTCAATTGAACATCCTGGCAAGACTGTGCTGCAAAGAGCGTTCTTAGCTCTACATGCATGCAAGATGGCATTCGTGCACTGTCGTCCAGTTCTTTGTATTGATGGCACATTTTTGACCGGGAAGTATCGGGGCCAGATACTAACAGCAATTGGGGTAGATGGGAACAATCAGGTATTACCGTTGGCATTTGCTTTTGTCGAGAGCGAGAACACCGACAGCTGGTACTGGTTCCTCCATCTGGTTAAGACAGAAGTTGTTGGTATGAGGCCCAATGTGTGTCTAATACATGACAGGCACGCCGGTATGCTTCGAGCGATAGAAGAGTTAAAGTTTGGGAGTATGGAAAGAGGATACCCTGGCCAGTGGGAAGATGTACAAAGCAGGTGGTGCATGCGTCATATGGGAGCTAATTTCTTCAAGCAATTTAAGAACAAGGAGTTGATGAACATGTTCAAGAGGCTATGCAATCAGAACCAGGAGAAAAAATTCAATGAGCTTTGGAAGAGATTAGATGAGTTGACAGGCAAATGTAGTGACCAGCGTGCAACAAGACCAGCGGCCGCTGTACCTGACCCTCCTCAAGCACTCGGAGCTCTCCCAACAGACAGTGTAACATTGGTTAGAAGAACTGGGGAGCAAATTCGAAAATTTTCTCAGTGGATTGAGAATGAGCCAAAAGAGAAATGGGCAAAGACTTATGACACAGGTGGTGCTAGATATGGTATAATGACAACAAATTTGGCGGAAGTTTACAACTGGGTGATGCGCGGTGTCCGTGGACTCCCACTAGTTGGTATAGTGGAGTTCATTTTACATGGGACATGCAAGTATTTCAGGGAGCGGTTCCAAGCAGTTTTTCCCTCTATGCCGAACAACAACATTTTATTTGGAACTTTCATGGAGAAAAAACTAGCGGAGTGGCGTGCAAAGGCCATGAAACATCGAGCTCTAGTGCAAGGTACCCAACAACACAGGTTTGAGGTACTCTGCCAAGATAAGGCAGGCAGGGGTATCTACCGCAAGAGAGTAAAGCAGGAGTGCGTTCTCAAAGACGACGGCACATGTCATTGCTCCTGTAGAAAGCCGACGCTGCTCCACAGGCCATGCACCCATGTCATTTCCGCGGCATCTGAGTGTGGCATCCAAGATGCAGTATATGTGTCACAATACTTCTCCAAGCAAGCAATATATCACACATGGAGTGGCGAGATTTTTGGCTTCGGTGTAGCTGGGGAGTTCACAAAGATTAACGATCCGATAATCTATATTCCTGACCCAACGAAACTCCGAGACAAGGCGGGACGGAGGAAGACTCGGCGCATCCGCAACGATATGGACGAGTCGGAGGCAGGCAGGGTGAAGCGGTGCAGCAAATGCGATGAACGTGGCCACACCTACAAGTATTGTCCTGAAGACAAGGAAAAACCAAGTGCGGCAGAGGCAGGTCTATCAGGATCAGCAGCAGATGGAGCTCGCCCTACGGGTGAAGGCACTACTTCAAGGCGACCCCGTCCTAGACGTTCTCGTGGAACGTCCGGTTACGTGGTGTAGTTCGTGTGTTGTATGTTGGCAAAAGGCTTTGCTTGTAATTTCGTTCGAACTTATCGATATGTTCGCATTGTGTTGTGTTGCGAACCACTTGTTAGACTTCCGCATGTAATGTCTTTATGTTTTACGGCTTGTAATTTTGTTTTATGTTATTTCATTCTCGTTACGTGCCTTTGTGTAACGAAAGTTATGTTCTCAATAATCTGCACTCTTGCATGTCTCTATAAGTATTCTTCCGTTTCAGATAACTTGTTTTTACAATTATATTATTACCTTCTTATTTACCCTAACATGTAACACGTTATTTGCAGAGATGGCACATCCTGAGTTGTTGGATCCGGCGATAGATCAGCGCCACCGGTCGTACCTTACTGCGGTGGAGGGGGCTCAGCTTGGGACGTTCCGTCCACGGTCGTCACGCGAGCGACTTTTGGTTCACGACTCCTTCGTCGAGAGGTATGGTTTTACTGTGTTCACGACACCGGGCTTACCTTACTACGGTGGAGGGGGCTTAGCAATGTGTTCATTTTAACGTCTGGTATTATTTCGCTTTCGCAGGTTGCGTGAGGCCGGTCTCTTACCGTTGGCTCGGCTAGTTGAGGCCGCCACCGGCGACGCTGACGTGACGAGACGTTGGGACCCGGACAGGTCCCTCCTAGCAGCGTTGGTCGACCGGTGGAGGCCGGAGACGCACACTTTTCACCTGCCGTGCGGTGAGGTAGCCCCTACCCTGCAGGATGTCTCGTACTTGTTGGGGCTACCGCTCGCGGGAGACGCTGTCGGGCCAGTTGACATGGGTGTGGACTGGAAGGACGAGCTGACGGCACGTTTCGCACCCGTGCAGCGCCTACCAGGTCTACCGCTCGAGCCGTTGCAGCAGCACCGCAACACCGGGCCTACGAAGAGGTGGCTGCTTCAGTTCACTGTAAGTTCTTTCTACCTAAACTGACGTGTATTATGTACGTAACTTGTAAAGTGCCTAACATTTCATCCAACGCTTGCAGGTTGACCAGCTACCGGAGGAGGCCGACGAGTACTCCTTCAGCCGTTGTTTGGAGGCGTACTTGTTGTGGCTTTTTGGGTGGGTGATGTTCTGTGGTAGTCACGGACACTCGGTCGACCGGGGTCTCGTGCACTACGCCAGGAGCATCGCCGACGCCGCGGTCGGTGAGGTGCCTCAGTGGAGTTGGGGCTCCGCGTTGCTGGCGGCTCAGTACCGTGGCCTCTGCGAGGCTTGTACCAGGACGGACCCTGGCGCGATCTTCGGTGGGTGCCCTCTCTTCATTTCTCTTTGGGCGGCTGAGAGGTTTGCGATCGGCCGCCCCCTTGTGGAGCACCACCCTTACGACGCGTCGCTGTACGAGAACAGACCGGCGGTCGACTACCCAACGATGGGTACTCTGTGGTGCCGGCGTCAGGTACGTCGCTAGTATTTGGTAATGTTGTCCTACTATTGTTAACTTCATCCTACGTCACACTGACCTTATTGTATTGCAGTGCCGATGGGCTCACGTGCAGGTTAGGCGGTCGTACACGGAGTTTGTGATGGAGTTCGACCGCCTTCTGCCGACGGACGTAGTGTGGGAGCCCTACAGTGGCTTGCTTACCCACAGTCGGGCGCCGCTAGGCCTGTCCACACTCTGCACGAGGGACCAGGCGTACTGGATGACTACGGTTCCGATGGTGTTCGACATCTGTGTCGAGCCGCACGCACCTTACCGCGTGATGCGGCAGTTCGGCTTCCGTCAGTCCTTTCCAGTCCCGTTTCCGGCGGGCGTCACGGCTGCCGTTCACCGGTAAGCCGTTTTACTACGATTTAATATGTTGCATTAACATCGGGCTGTCCATAATAATTTGCTTTGTTTGTCGTTCGCCCTAATACAATACATTAATTTGCAGGTACTCGCGCAAGGGTCAGCACTCAGCTGGTCACTGGCCTGCCAAGTTGGGGCCTTTTCTTGACGACTGGTTGCTTGCTACCGAGGAGGTCGTGGACCACGCGGGAGAGCCACACACGGAGGAGGGGTATGAGGTGTACCTACGTTGGTACCAGCCACGCACCCGTACTAGAGTCACCTACGCTCCGACGGAGCAACAGGCCCACGCCGCGAGCGCCAGAGACCTCTACGCCAGGCACCGCGACCAGGACTTCGCTCGTGCGGTGAGTACCTTGCATCGCACCATCGTCTCATCATCCTTTCTGTTGGACAAAGGCTACGAATATTTACGTTGTAATTAACCGTGCAGGCCGTTGAGTGCAACAGGGTCGTCGTTGATGCTACAACGGCGATCCAACGGTTAGGCGCGGGGATTGAGGTGGGGGCAGACGAGCACCTGTCGACGTACACGCGGATACGGGACTCGATGCGCTCGGTTCTCCGTGCGCTGACCTGTCGTGCTGCCGACGTTGCTCAGGCAGACGCAGCACCACAGGTGCGTCCCCGACAGACTGCTCCTCGTCCAGCTGCGCACGTTCCTAGGCCGACACCCCCTCCCTTCGGAGGTACGTATATTCAAGGTCTATTTGTACATCATCAATCAATTGATACTCAATTTATGTGTAAGCTTACAAGTGTCGCGTCGTCGATGTGTAGGCTTCGCTCAGCCTGGGACGACGCCGGGCGCCCACTCCTGGCAGGCTGCGGGGTCATCGTCACAGGCAGGTGCGTCGGCCTCGCTGTCTACACAGTTTTGGCAGGACGCCGGGACTTCGTCACAGCCGGGCGGCACGTCTGTTGCGTCGGCCTCGCTGTCTGCGCAGTTCTGGCAGGACGCCGGGACTTCGTCTCAGCCGCCCGGCACGTCTTGGCAGGGTCCTGCCGGGACTTCGTCCGAGCACGGGTGGGCTTCCGCCACGCACTTCGACCTTAGTGACTTCGACTTCCCGGACATTATCGGTCCCTCACAGCTTGGAGGCGCACCGCCGGTGCACACGCAGGAGCAGTCGCCCTCCACCCCACTCCCAGACCCTCGCGCTACCCGTGCTGTCCCACCGGATCGCTTCACGTACTCCCAGGACCACGTGCGAGCACAGGCCCGGAGGACCAAGCGGGGTCGCGGCGCGAGTCACGGCCAGTAGAGCAGACATCTCTTTATTTTTCTTTACATTCTTGTACTATATGGTTGTAAACTGAATATGTTGTTGTTTATATTCGGGACTCGCATTCCTACACTTCGCTGTTACGTTTTCCAAAAACAGGAGTCCCTTTCGCCACATGGACGAGTACTTTCGGTCGAGCCGATGCAGCTTTCTTTATTCGCGTGCGATACGACTGCGGAATGGCTTCTCATGCCCTTACATGTCACATCAGCATATGTCCAATCTTACTTTCGGCGAGAATTCCGCCCTCTATAAGGGCGGAAGGCCTTACTCCGCCCATATATAGAGTGGCAGGGTGCTCATTTCAACCGGTCCAACCGAAGGAAAAAAAAGAGAGGTGACTAAGAAGGAGAAGAGCTGCGAAGCATTGTTGCTGTGCTTATTCGAGCGCAGGTTAGTACAATATTCCGACGTATGGTTATATTTTGTGTCGCATACTAGTGTAATTACCATGTATTTGAAATTTGTGAGTAGATTTGTAGCACTTAGATACGGACCCTAGTTTATTTGCGAGTAGATCTGTAGCACTGTTAGTAGTTATGTTGAAATTTGTGAGTAGATCTGTAGCACTTAGAAGTGTGAATAATTTTAGACTAGATTTGTTGTGCACACGTTTGGTTTGTAGTAGTACTATATTTGACCGTACAATGAGAAGTGTTAAGGGTGTTTACAATATTTTATAGTTGTATTTTTAAACTGTAGGATGCCAAGGCGTGGAAAAGCTACCAACTCAAGGTAACATAAATCGTTTTTGTGATATTATGTGTTATTCGTTGTGCATGAAATGAGGAATCCTAGATTAACGGGTTAGGGTGTTTCATTTATTGTTCACTTGTAGTCGCCCGAAGACTGGAAATGCCTTCAACCCATTGCCTTTGCCTAGCGGTGTTCCAGTGCCCATGTGCTGGTGCGGTGATCCTTGCAAGGTAGCCAAGTCCGATGAAGAGGAGACGTACATGCAGAGATACTGGATGTGTGCCAATTTTGAGTTTGAGCCAACACCTGAGATACGCCGCATTAACTTAATGGTGAGGAACTGATGTTTTGTAATGATTATTTGGTGTATGAAGTAGTCTTCAACAACTTATTTGGTTAGTAAACATTGCATTTGTTGTAGACCCCTCCACCGCTATGTGATTTTGAGCAGTGGATCGACACCGAGATCAAGCCGCAAAACAAGGAGCGTTTGGAGTACATGCGGCAATGGGATGCAGAGCGCAAGGAGAAGATAGAGCAGAGACGCAAGGAGGAGGCCGCAGAAAAAGAGCACAAGGCTGAGGCGGAAAGGAGGCGTGTTGCTGCGTACAGGGAGGAGCGAGAGCGGAAGCTTGAGCGTGCGCGGCGAGCGAAGGCAGCAATGGAGGAGAACCCCGATGCACAGAGGAAGGGAAAGTGGCCTCGTTGCACTCAGTAGTATGCACGAGTTGGTAGTTGTATGGTGTTAGGGTTTAGGCCGACCTTGTTTCGCTAAGTGGGTAGGAACGTGTTCCATCGGTTCGTGGGATCTCCATATCTATCCACTCAACGAATTTGCACACCCAACGATATGCCTATGTAACATGTTATCATTATGTACGATCAAGTTAGCGTTCTGCGTATTCAGAATTGGTACTAGAAATTGGAGCACATAAGTCATACCCGATCCATGTTGCCACATTGGAAGAATCCAAATGTGGCGCTGAGGCTGGCGCGGGCGGCTTCGGTGAGGCGCTGAGGCGAGAGAAGATAAGAGAGAGCGAGAGAGAGGGAGGCGTTTTTATTTGGAGCGGCTTTAGTGAGAACGGACACCACGGTTCCTTTCTTTTTAATATGGTATAGATACACTACAAATTTAGGTTTCTGCAAATTTTCGGAGCTATCCGAAAGATTTTCGGAATTCGGGAAGCAAAATAAGATTCTGTATATTTTTGGAGTTGTCCGAAAATATTTTTCGAAACTTTCGAAAATGATAGTGTAGTCATTAAGTTTATGAAATTTTTCGGAGTAGTTCTCTTTTGGAATTTTTGAAAAACGCGTGTAAACTCGGGAAGTTGCAGTGCAAATTTAAAATAAATAAAACCTAATTATCATATACTAATATTTTTTTACATGTCCTTATTTACTTCTCATCTTAATCTGATCTTGCTCGATGATCAGTTGCTTCTAGCTAGCTTTGGTTTGGTCATGGGACACGTATTTTTTCAGGAAGTTTCTTCTTTCTTTCTTTCGAACTCAACGTTGATCCATCTAGAAGATATGCACGTACACGTACACACACATACCGTACTGATGATGCACAGTCTGTTGCCACATGAGCTAACCAGGGTTTCAATTACCGCCGGGGCCGCGGTTACCGCGCCCCGGCGGTAAGCACGGTTACCGCACGGTAACCGCGGTAACCGTGACAAACCGCGACAAACCGTACAAAATTTTTCAAAAATTCAAATTATTTTTCAAATTTATTTGAATTTGACGCGGTTACCGCGGTTTACCCCTTACCGTACCCCCGCGGTAAGCGCGGTAACCGCGGTAACCGCGCGGTTTACCGCGGTAATTGAAACCCTGGAGCTAACCGAAAGGGCAGGATGTTGCCGCCCTTGCAGAGGGCGGCAAGCCCTCGGCACACCGCGGCCCGTGCGCGCCGTCAAGACGCACACGGCGCCGTGTGCCACGTCATCTTACCGCCCTTTCAAAGGGCGGTAGGATCTATTTCTGTAATTTTTTCGGGCGCTATAATATTTCTGTAAATATTAAAAAAAAAATCTAAAAACAAAAAAAATTCGAAAGTTTCGAGACGCAAGGCAAGACACAACTAAAATTTTGACCACATAAAATAATCTAATTTTTTCATGTTTACTCTATGCATAAGTTAATCATATTATACTTTTCTAGTAATTTATTTACCACCTTATGGCTTGCTCTTTTAGCATCTCATGCGTAGATTTTATACTTCAGAATAACATTGTAGTGATCTATAATAATATTTATTGATCTCAAGCATTACCACATGAGATCATAGAAAGATACATCGAACATCTTTTTATGTGCTTGAGTTTCCGGATATCTTTACAAGTTTAGGAATCCGGTTAAAATGGTCATTTCTAAGTTGAAGGTTATGAATGTTGAATTTTATGAATATTGAAGTCATGGATATAGAAAGTTTGGATAATTATGATAGCTTTGGTGGTTTAACCGGATTATAAATTACCCCCTTATACCATGAAAAATGACATAGTTTGCACCCATCCACATGACCAAGTAATTGGACTTAGCCTAGTACATTGTCCCATTATATGAAAGACTGTTGGTTGGCTCATAAGGACCAGTTCTTGGGTGAACATGTGTACGGAGTATGGTTGACATGTTTTTCACAACAGTGGAGCTCATGACTGTATGTCAATAAAGCTAACGTTGCCTAGGCCTAGCAAGAGTTCGACTACTATGATGGGTCTATACCCCACTGTGCAGTAACTAGTAGTAAGCAGGGACTCTTGAACAACTTTGTTGTTTTCAGCCTAGCTAGCTGTATGCATCGGGTGATTAAAACTGGACAGTCTCTACAGAGGTGAAATTAAATCATTTGAATGTGCCATACTCCCAGTTCCGGAGTTATGTCATATGGGTGATTTCTATTCCTCAGGTATAAGTAATTTTAAACATAAAATGTTGGCAAGGATATTGAGAATTTGCTATTTACTTTCTCATCATTTCAATATCTTACACCTAGAATGATGATACTAGATTCCTTACACTTTGAGGTAATTTCATTCATACTTTGTATACACATGCTTATAAAGTGTCTTGTTGGGTACATAAGTACTCACTCTTGCATAATTTGATATATACAAGAATCATGTTACGAAGAAGCCCCAGAAGGTACTGAGGTCTACAACAGCGATGAGTTTTTTTAGGCTTCGTCTACACTCGAGCTTTCGCTTGTGAAGTTTTGATAGTTTTGGGTTTTCCTTGTATTTTACTATCTTCATTTTTTAATAGATGACGCTATTGACTTTTTGTCACATATTTGACCATTCGTCTTATTCAAAAAATTTATGTAATTATAATTTATTTTGTTGTGAGTTGTTTTATCACTCAAAGTACTTTAAGCATGATTTATATCTTACACATTTACATAAAATTTTTAAATAAAACGAATGGTCAAACATGTGTTCAAAAATCAACGGCATTATCTATTAAAAAACGGAGGGAGTACATAAGGTTGTATTAGTTTGCATCTTTGAACATTTAAAAGTTGTATAATTAGCTTGTATATGTACAAACCTGTATAAATAATCGAAAGCTATACTATATATCAATTTGTGTGTAATTGAAATCCTGAATGATCACGAGTGGATTTTTGGGGCACCAAGCCCAAATTGGGTATCCCCATATTTTATTATTATTTTTCACCGTCTTCACCGCTGCACCGGTCGACGTTTTTTCACCACTCCACATATCCACACCCCCTTGTTCTCTTCTTAGTTTTCATTGGTGCGTCTGCTTTATAGTTCATGCACATAGATGCACAACAGATATGTGCCGCTTGTAGCAAGTAGTTCAGCATGATACTGATGTTGTCTCAAGATCTTGATTCATCTGAGATAAAGATCGAAGCAGTTTAGACTTAAAAACACCAGTACGTCATAGACAATCTCAGATGAATCATACGTAATGGCTATTAAGAATTTATCCATGATTCACTCTTCTACCAAGAGCATTCCATGTATATATTTTCCAATACCAGTCTCAGTTATTAAAATCCATAGTTGTGAAAGGAACATTATACACATTCCAACTACTTAGAAGAGGAGGAGTATTCGCTCTCATAAATTCTTGAGGCTAATGGGCTAACGGCAGGTCATTTTAATCAAGATATCAAATTCAGAAACGGGCAGTACTACCATAAATTTGAGGAAATTGTGAACCAATCTTGCATTCTTCGTTGCTTAAATTTAGTTAAAGCAAGTGGTAATAGCAAAATACAGTAGAAATGTTTATTAGAAGGATTTGATGACCTTACGATACTGCATGCTTTTCGCTGCAGTCATGTAGCAATGCAGCAGCAGCACCATCATCTTCATGGTTGCATGGGAGAGATGGGGGGCTTGTCTTGGGCAGCCAGAAAATATTTCTGAGAAGCAGTAATCCTTGGGCCTCTACTATAGCTATCAATAATGTGCAGAAGCAATTAACATGCCATGCATGGCCGGCAATTCATTCCTGATAAGAGTTTCAAATTCCTTCGTAGATTGTACTTGGATACATACTCTTAGTTTTCTAGGCCTAATGAGGCAATCTTATGACTCATTGTAGATAGTAAGCTAAGGTGATTACAAATATACTGCCAATACTGGTCATTATAGAAAAACTTTATATGTATCATTGTTATCTATTATATACTTAAAAGTCTATTAAACTTACTATAAACACTCCTAAACTCACATGACACTATAATAAATAAGAGAAATTCATAAAAATTATAAGAAAAAAGCAAAACCATTATTTTCATTAAATTTAGTGGACCATTATTTACAACCATTATATTTAGATAAAGAAAAAAAATCACCTCTCAAACCACCAACCCGGGTCCACCTGGGCCTGTAAGTACAGTAGTACATACGTACATTAGTAACGTACGTCCACCCCTTCTTACCTTAATTTCTTTCACTTTTTTCACCTATTTCTTCTCCTATTATCATGCTTTATTATTAGTTAGAAAAGCAAAAATTTTGTGTTAAACTATTCAGCAACTTTTTATGACTAAATTTTATCTGCTTATATCTTAAAATTTTTTATGACTAAATTTAGTGTTAAAGACCAAATTTTCGCTATAATTCAACTTTTAAAAAATGTCATTTTGGGTTATATTTTTGACTTTTGCATGCTATTCAAGCAATTATAAAAAATATTAAATAATAACAATATTATTGATTTTATCATTGTGCATAACTTCATGATAATTAAATTAGGTCATAATAGTAAAATGAACATGACTCAACTATGAGTAATGTTCCCAAAATATATTAGTTGAAACTTGGAAAGCAAAAGTTATGCAAAAAAATAAGCAACTATATCATCTAAGTCATGGGATCCCAATTGTAAGAGGAACGGGAAAGGGTCCCTAGTCCCCCGGAGTCGTCGGGGCTCCCGATGATGTGTCTTACTTCAAGAGACGTACAAGATTTATATCTTCAAGAGATGTACAAGATCTATATCTTTAAGAGACATACAAGATCTACATCTTCAAGATCTCGAGAAAGGCGTTGAGACCTACAAGATTTATATCTCCAAGGTGACGAGGAGAGGGTCAGTTGCTTGGTCATGTGCTGAGCAGAGGCAAACACTGTGAACCCATTCATCAACGACATCTTCGAGAAGCTCGTCCAAAGTAACAAGGAAACCTATAAAGAAGCACTGAGAGAGGCCCCTCCCGAGGACCCGGGGAGACTCGAAACCCCGGGCGAGGAAACAGACCCTGGGAAAGTAGCTTCCCTGAGGAGCGGGGGCTGCCTAGGGCACAGTATTGGCAGCTAGGGGCCCCAAGCGGGGGCCCGAGCACGCCTCACTGCCCCGAGCTCATTGCGTGTGTAACGCCCGTTTTGTCGCGGCGTTAGCGGGAAAACTATTTCGCTAAAAACTCTATTTGCGAAAGTTTGCTCTTCGGTTGAGTCCTGTTGTGTGCCAAGGTCTCGTGTCTCCCCTCTCACTTCAATCCCGGAGAAAACCGCGAAATCGGATTTCAAATCCGAGCCCTAATCCTCCCAAAACCAAACCCTCAGAAAAAGTCTGGATTACCCCCCCTGCCCTCGGGCCGGATCCTTCCCGGCCTATTTCCCTCTTCCTTCCCTGGGCCGCCCCCCCTGGCCCAGCCCCTCTCGGCCGCTTCCTCTCTCCCCTTCTTTTCCTGGGCCGCCCCCGGCCCAGCTCTCTCTCCTTCTTGGGCCATCTCGGCCTAGCCGCCTGCCCGGCCGCCTCCTTTCCCCGCTGGGCCGCGCCAGGCCGCTCGGCCCGGTCCGCGCCCGAGCCGCGTCGCCCCAGCCGCGCCGTCCTTCTTTCTCTCTATCTCTTCTCCCCAACGGATCCCACCGGTGCCGTTCCGTCGCCGCAGACCGCCGCTGGTCCGCCCGGCCCCGCCGCCTCTGCGCGCACGTGCCGCCTCAGAGAGCCGCGTCCTCTCTCTTTCTCCGTGCCCTTTCCCTTCTCGGCAAGGGACCGGCTCCCCTTTCCTCCCTCCTCTTTTCCTCCTTTTTCTTCTCTCTCGGCCGCCGACCGCCGCCGACGTCACCCGCTGCCGCGCTTGGCTGCTAGCGCGGGGCACAGGACTTACCCCCGCCTCCCCAGCTTCAGGCAGATTACCAGCACATGATGGCAGTTCAGACTCAGATCTTGCAGGGCTTAGCCCAAGCCATAGCAGGCATCCAGCAGAATTTGCAGCCGCAGGCTCCGCACCCAGTGCCTTTCCATAACAACAATCACAGATCCAAGCTGACGGACTTTCTAAGATCCCACCCACCAGAATTCTCTCACACCGTCGAGCCCGTTGAGGCCGACGATTGGCTAAAGGATGTTGAGAGAAAACTCAACCTAGTGCAGTGCACCCCAGTGGAAAAGACCCTTTTTGCTGCACACCAGTTAAGAGGCTCTGCAGCCGACTGGTGGGAGAATTACTGTAATGCCCATCCAGAGGCTGTCAACATTGAGTGGGCAGAGTTCGCCGATGCCTTCCGTGCAGCTCATGTGCCCGAAAGTACCATCGACATGAAGAAAGAAGAGTTCAACCGTCTGAAACAAGGTACAGGAAGCGTCAATGAGTACCTGAGTCGCTTCAACAAATTGGCTCGGTATGCTCCCGAAGAAGTGGACTCCGACAAGAAAAAGATCAGGAAGTTCTTGAAGGGAATCGCAGTAGGGTTGAGAATCCAGTTGCTTGCCCATGACTTCCCCACCTTCCAGCACATGGTCAACAAGGCCTTACTTCTGGAGGATGCCAGAAAAGAGGCAACTGAGGAATATAAGAAGCGCAAGTCTACCCACCAAGCGCCCCCGTTCCGAGGTGCGCCACGCCCTCGTGTTGGACATCCCATGCAGTACCACCAACCTGCCCATCAAGTCAGTCGCCAACCTGGCTTTACTCCCCGTCCGCCGGTGCCTCGTCCTACTCCGTCGCCCCAGCAGCATGCCCCTAGTGGCAACACCGCAAGGAACAG